>CM067381.1:60488993-60903662 GCA_034510155.1 Eucriotettix oculatus
AATCACAGATGTCATCACATCCGTCCGCCACAGTCTCATGGCAGATTATTTTTAAGGAAGAGGGGAGATTATTAAGGAACACCAGTGCTGCCATAGAATTATATATGCCGCGCGAGGGTAATCGCTGGGGAAAAAGAAGACAAAAAACTGCCGCCCACCTTTTTCTAACCGCTCGTGTCACCGCAAAATCCCACCCCTAAGTCTTGACAGGAGAACCGATAACTGTTAGATAACGGGAGAGTGGTCTAAATTGTATCTTATCCTACGAGTCCGTTATAAACACAATGGAATTTAGCACCTTGCAGATGACGGTTTGGGCGGACCACCCTCCTTATTTTGTACTATTTTATATTTTTTTTATTCGTGTCTTTCTACCCGGATGCGTTTTATCAAAATTATTTCAGTCAACGGAATATTTTAGAGGAAACACAAAAACTAAACATCAATTTATATAAATGACAGTAATGCTTATTACAGACCTTATCAACATGAAATTTGAAACAATTGTTTTATTACATGCATTTAATTAATATTTATACATTTGTTCTTAATATTAAGATATATTTTACTTCCATTAATATACATTTCCTCAAATTAAAAAAAATTAATCATAAAATTTTTATCAACATTGCCACAACGATTTGGAACATTTTTTTACCCAAATCGGTGTTTGTCAGGTAGTCAACCCGAATAGGGTACGGTTATGTTCAAACACGTTGTTGTGCTGTTCATAAAAATATTATAAGTTGAATGAGTCACGCCATCTATCGTTGAAATACCACCAAACATAGATGATCTTTTGAGACCCAATTCAGTAAATTAAAAATTGTGTGGTAACATTTTCTTGAATTTGTATGTAGTATTGGTATGCATTAAAATATTGCGAATTAATTTAAAATCCCAATTGTTGAGGAATGAAGGGTGAATAGGGCCTTTCCTATTCCTCAGCATCAGGGGGTATCTCTGTTACCTGCGACTCAGACAGCTCAGAGAAAATCTATAGCTGATAGCGCTATAATTAGGTAAAATTGCTTTCAATTCTCAGGAATAAGTTCTACATCTTTGAAGTATTTTACATGTACATTATACATGTTCGGTTTTCGTCTCAACTGATCTACATTTGGGTAACGACGTCTCGTGCCATTAAACTTGGGCTGCCTTATAAGCTTGTCAGAATCATGTCTCTTTTATTTACCCTCTTAACTAAAAAATCATAAAGACGTTAGTTCCTTCGAAAATAGTAGAGAAGGTCTGTAGCTCCATGTTATTCCTCTTAACTAACATTTATTGATGCATAATAGTAGACAGTAGTACAAAGTACTTGGGGACTAATAGCCATGATCAGATATAATGACCACACACATTTTCCGTCTTATTCTATTGTATATTTACTAGTCTAGGATCTTTGCATGGGGCTCCTGTTAGCTTTCGTATCATTCAGCCCTTAAATATTTCACTGTTCATGATACTTCGAAGAGATGTGGAGGTACAAATGAAGCCAGTTGTTCTATTAATATAATCGCGTTTTACGCTAAGGTCTATACAAAATAATTTCATCATTTTGAATTTCGAAAATTTTTATTGTTCACATTTCCTCCTATAATCACGCATTCATAATTTTAATTTATGTGTGGAGGTGGTAACTATCGAGACAACTGCCAGTGCCAACGTTTGACACCATCTTGGAATGGATTATTTGTGCTGATTTTCTGCAGTATTGTAGTATTCTGGTCCATTCAAACGAAATTGGACTGTTAGCCATCCTGGCATTACTCTATTTCCGTGTATTTTCTGAAATTTTGATCTTGGGATTTGTATACAATTTTACCTCCGATTGGTTCTTTTATTTTGACACGGGTCAAAATTTATTTTCTTCTGGTTCTTGTTTAAGGAGTTTTGGATTTAGTTGTTTTGTCTCGAAAGGTCTGAGTATGGTTGATAATTTGTATTATTTTTTGGATACAATGGAATACATTATAAATAAGTGAACCTTTATGAGTGCTACGTTGCTCATATATGCACCAAATAATGGCATTACACGGCGTACAAATTTCATGACGCATACACGCGCAGGCTGCAGCACGTGCCGCAGTTACGCGAGGAACGTGGGCTACGAGAGTTATATTCAGTGCAATTACGGGGAACATATTATAGTAACCGGAACAAGGTTCAGCAAGCTGGAGTTAGTCACTAATTAAATGTGGAGAGAGGGAAAACAAGAGGCAGAGCCATCTGTCTGCTGCAGACCGCGGCAGTGGCTACTCGCAACGTGAATGCACTCTTGCGACAGTTGCCCACACTGCTTACACACCAAACGATCACCAAGAACACCAGGAGGCCAGAATAAGCAAGGAGGTTAGTAAATACGAGTAGAGAGACCCAAGGGCAATTTCACTGCTCACGTGAGGAACCTTTCAGGCGGAATATATGCAACGAATTCCAAATTCTAGTTGCTGGTTCACCATCAGCTAAGCGCATGACGATCTTGGCATCAATCCCGCACACTTCTCTTAAATATTCATCAGCAATGGTCAACATTTCGCTATGCTTCTCCAGCAGATTTCCTCAAACAAATGTTCACGCTTCTCTTTTACGGTCGCTTGATTCACTATGGTGCGAGTATGACAGTATAATGTCCCGGTTTTTAAAAAAAACTGAATAATTTGAAGGACGGAAACATGCGTAAGTGATATTTAAAAAATTGAAAAGAGTGTAAGGTGAGACTCAGAAGCAGGGTTGGAGCAGAGAAAGGTTAAAAATTTACGTATTGATTGATTGTACTGATGAGATCAATGAGATCAGGAACAGACAGCTTTAATGGGTCGATGATGAGAAGTAACGTGTAAGAGACGAAAGAGATTATTCAGAGAGAACATTGTACAACAAACCAGAATACTGATATAATGTTGGTTACAGAGTGTTTAAATTACTTTTATAAGCTCATTTAAAGGAATTCACGCTGGTAAAATGAGGCAGACCTGAGAGAAAATTTGGAGGGCCGATCGAGGTCCTAAATGGAGAAATTGGAATCCGACAATAATACTGAATATTATCAACAGACACGGTTCATTTCAAATGGCAAATAGAAACTTAAATATAAATGAAAATAGAAATTTTGCTTTTCCTTGGATTTTAAAATTCTCCATGATTTTCCAAGGAAAAAATTAGTTATAAAATTAAAGGGCAGTAGTGTAACAGTTGTGTAAGTTTGTAAAATAAATTCCAATATATTTTCTTTGGAAATTATTAATAAAAAATATCTGCAACTTTACAAAAGTATCGTAATTTGTTTTAGACTCGTGATTAATCTGGAATATTTATTTTAAAATCAGTGCTAATAATTGCAATCAGATTTTGCAAGTAGGTGAGTTAAGAAACGAGGTTTTTCTCAATTTTTCTACTTCTAATAATTATTTCTTTATTCATCGCGCAGACAACGGGAACTTTTAAACTAAATATTTATCGAATAATTGTAACAAAATTGTCAAGCAATTTGAAATTCCTTTGTTCCGTAATCTGAAATTCTTTACCAATTTCAATCCGGACACTTGAGGTTCTCTGATAATCCTAATTGTGTAGTAAACAATCATCGTTCATCCCTATTGATGTAAATGTTAATTTCTAATATACTATTCGAGCTTAATGAAATGTAAGTCCTTTTGTAGTGGATAATTTATTAAACGATTAATACAAATTTAATTTCAAGAGCAGATAACAGGCTGCATGTGGATGATCCAGAAAGCTGCTAGCTCCCCTTTAATAACATAGGAAGAGAATTGAAAATGGGGGAGGAGTGCGGTAGGGAGAGAATGTCAAAATAGTTGCCACTAGGGCTGGTTTTCACCTAAAAGAGATTGTAGGGCAAACCCTAGAAAACCTGCAACAGATAGGTCATGCTATTGGGTACTTTTCTCAAGTCTTTTCAAATAGCGGGAGGGAAAGTTTCTGTGGCATCTCAGCATTCCCTTCTCCGAGCATCGAGATAATCAGGAAGCAGCTGACCAACTAATTAAATAGGAACGGAGGATACCTCTTACCGTATGTGCAAGTTCTGCGACACTCAAACATACACACCATAAGATCGAGATGCAAGAACCTTAAAGAACCAAACAGAGACAATCCCGAAGGTAAAACCCATCATCACCCTGGGGAGAAACTCCTGCGAGAGCTAAGATCAGCTCCCAGAGATGTTCCTCCACTCAAACTGAACTATTTTGGCAGTTGTTAACGGCTTATTTTGTAACATTTGTGAGTTAATTCGTCAAAAGTATAGAATTTTTCTAATTTTGGGGTCTAACAGGTCTAATATATAATACCTCAAGGCATCTATGTTGTCCTTCAGCGCTTTTGATTGTAATAAGTCGAAAACTTTGGAGGAACTTTGGTTCCAATTCATGTCAAGAATCAAACCGTAATAGGCCTACATCCCTTTCCATAGTTACCACGTACCTGGGAAGGTTGAAATTTAATGACACAAACAAAGAGGATAATAAAAACTAAATCTTAGACTATATTTAAGATTTTTCTCGGTTTTGAATAAACCAGAGAATATCAAAATGAATTTATATTAAAAATTTAGGCAACGAAATTTTCACTGTTTTTATATGAATTTATAGTTTATGAATCCTGGTTAAATTTTACAGCTGTAACTGAAAAATTGTTTTAACGACAAGTGTGGTGTCAAAAGGTGAGCAATATTTCAAGCTACAACGGGCAATTTTCTCCGGATATAAAAAAATCTCTGATTACAGGTGCTGTGTAGAGTGTAGCAAAGCCTGAGGCAAAAAATAATTCGTCTTGAGAGCAAGTGAAAGTCGTAGGCAAGATCTTGCACCGGCTACGCCCACCTGGTGGACCAACCAGAGGACACCAAAATCGGAAGGAAGCCAGTTTCACTTTCCGGATTTACGACCCGCTTAAGAGCAGGTTGTGTGTGCGTGTCCGTCCTCTCCTCCTCCACCTTGTACAAGGTGCCCATCAAGTCCAACACGCTCACTTCTTGTCAGCCTCCGTGGTCCATCACACACAAAGACAAAGCCGAGACACATGCGTTACTTTTAACGCGATCATGGCAAGTTGTAACTCTCGCGATGGGAAGGATCGGAAATGAAATTTCTTTACGGTCTACCTGATGCAACATTCAGGTTGAAATACGGATACGAAATAACGGCCGATTTATTACTTATTCAATTGACGAGAACTAACGAGCAGTACGGGAAAATGCACACAGCATCCACGCTTAATAAACCAAAAAATGCCAGACATATACAGCTTCAACTCTAAAGAAAAGTTAAGGACGCAATCAACAATGAACGTAAGATTTGAAAGGAACGGCGTCACAAATAGCGTAATAAGTAATAAACACGAAAGGAATACACAATTATGAAAAAATAATTTGGCTTGTTTACATATAATTCCTATTAAATATTAAACATAATTTTTAATGTACCGCAAATACTTTTTATTTAAAATATGGAACAATACTCTTACTTCAATCTTAATCATTAATAAAATTGGCTCAAGCTAATTATCTCATAAGGTCTTGTAACATACTAGTAAGCAGTCTCCGGAATGCAACCCTACGATACTTCAGAGATTTTTTGTCTCAGACCTCAGCAATGATCCTTCTCCACTTGTCTTAAAGCAATAAATATTGCCACACTTGAAAACCTGCTGTGGTGGCTGAGGTGTGTGGAGAGAGACTGCAGTAATGCGGACTCGGGTTCGAGGCCCACTGGACGCATTTCTGTTTCGAAGTCACCTGTGAGGTAGAGGATTACGATCACAAGTCCACGTACTGCTCAAGGGGAGGTTGAAGACATTAGAAAATTGCCCATGTTAGACTTGAATTCAACAAAACATTAATTCTACAAATCAGAAATTAAAATGTTTCCACTCAAATCACGCAATTTTCAGTTCCACAGCAATAAATGCTCATTTGTGTCACATATTAAAATTCCTGTGATTCTAGTTTGAACCTGTTACATATATAAAAGTTATTCTATGCATTAATTTGTTGATCCATTTAAATTAAAATGCACGGTATTACCCCGCACAATAAAAAATATCTTCCAAAAAGCACCCAGAAACAGTTTGTTGAACTAAACGTGCGAGATGATGGTCAGTAATGGTGAGTAATATCTGAAAAAAACAACAAAAATAAGCATCCAACTGCAACCGACGAAAATTGTGACAGCATTTCTCTCGATTAAAACCGAAATTGACCGAAGTCAACGAAGTATAAGTATAAAATCATATTCCATAAATCCTATAGAGAAGCAAAAGCTTCAAGGATATGGAACGAGTCAGAGATTTTACATAGGTTGCTTTATTAATATTAAAATATACTGTAACTATTAATTAATTTTTAACTTATAATAAGATTTTCTTAAGTTCTATACAGAAGACATACAATTTGTACCTTATATATAAAATTGATAAATATTTTTACATCCTATACTAAAAAATTATTGTTCTAATAATGTTCTTTCATAATTATAAATATCTACCCTATGATACATTCAGCTCCATAAATTCTTCAACAGAGTAGAAGGAGTGGCTTAGTAAGAAGTTAGTTAGTTCATATTTGAACTTGTTTGGATTTATTTTTAATTGTTTAATGGAGGTGGGAAGTTTATTAAATATGCTAATAGCATTGTAATGTACACCCTTTTGTATTACGGTTAGAGACTTCCCTTCCTTGTGTAAATTGTTTTTACTTCTGGTATCAAAGTCATGTATTTCTGAGTTTAGTGTGAAGAGGTTACTGTTATTAATAACAAATAACATGAGTGATTGAATATGAGTGTCAGTATTCCAGTTTTCTTGAAAAGTCCCCTACAAGATGTTTTTGGTGAGACCTGACATAATATTCTAACAGCCTTTATTTGAAGTGTAAATATTTTATCTTTCCCGAGGTTTGACTGTATTTAACGAAATTGAATATTGAAAAATGGTTAGTTTAAAAATAAAATCGAGTTCATTACAAGTGTAGAATTTGTTAATTAAGCTATTCTGTGACAAGTGCTTAAGGAAAGCATAAATCCGCACGTGATTAAGGGAAAGTTCCGTGATTATTTGGAGGAACAACCAACCGTCGTTCTTTGCAATCTGTAGGGGTAAAGTGTCCCGCTTCTGGTTTAAGTACCCATCGTCTTATGAGATCTTAATTCTTTTATACCTTCCCGAAACAAAAGCTAGCGGAAGAGAAACAAAAATACCTTCGTTCAAGTATGCAAACGACGCACGTACAATGAAACACTGTAAAATTTCAAAAAAAGGGGCACATGAAGCGGTGGTGTGGCGGGGCGAGGCAAGGCGGCTCCTGTCAGGTATTGTGCGTACCTCAGGGTCTTTGTTTGGGTCCAGGTGGGACGGAGAGTGGCCCGTGCTACAGAACAGAGGGGTGCACAGGAAGTTACAGCTGCTGCCTGCTCGCTCATAGGGCACCAGACAAGATCCATTCCACATGCCTGAAAAAATTCCTCACATGTCTGCAATTTATCTGGTCTGCGTGCCGGTTTGTGGTACTGGTGCCTCGTGCCTCGTGACGTAACTTTCAAACATTCCAAGTTGAGCTGTAATGGGACAAAATGTCAGGAACTATCCAATCAATTAAGCGACGAAGAAAGATTCTGGGCGTGACGACAGTTTCGAATGAGAGGGTTGTTAATTCTTTTAAAGACACCATAAAACTTTGTCTCTTTACTCAAACTCGTGTGGCTAGAAAAAATAGCACAGTCACATTTAGACAATCAGTATACTGGAGAAAAGTTGGAACAACCTCCTAACAGGTGAAATAGAAATTCCCCACGGAGTTAAACGATTCGTTCAATTTGATACTGTACACAACCAGTCACTATTGTTCATCGCTAATTTGATTCATAAAAGGAAACACGTAAAAATATAAGTACAGCTGAGTAAAGGAAGTGGAAATGGAAACCTAAATCATTATGCTTTACTGGTATCCTTCGTTTCACTTTAATTCATGCGTGTTTCACTCATAATATCCACTTTCAATGGTTATCAAACGTCAGATAATTTAATTTTTTCTATTAATCGCAGCAGAACATATTATGAAATCAAAAAATGATGGAGTTACCTTTCCCAAAAATATAGCTCTTGTATTTAGTTTTGAAAATATAAAGCCTATAACTATGTATTTAAAAATCTTGAAAATAAAATTTTAAATATCGACAAAGTCTGTGCTGTACAGAAATGAAAATTAATTGACATTTCTTCAACTGTCGTTGAGTCCATCCCCATTAAAATTGGCTGACAGTAACAGTAACTTTTTTTTGGCATCGATAATTCATATTCATTTAATAAAACAAACTTGAACAAATATTTGGCAAAGCAAATAAAATCAGAGATGAAATACACAGTAAACCCATTCATTCAGTTACTATCAGTTTAATTGATGATGACATTAATCCTACTCTACTAAATAAAATTTATTACCATTGGTGGCTTCCATTCTGAGAAAATACTATTTTATTATTCCTTCCGTCCTTCCTCCGTGGCTCTACAGCACATTGAGGGCCTGGGCCTACCGAGTCGACTGCGGACTGTCATCTTGTATTTTAATATTACATTACGTAAATTGAAAACGTGATTGATACACCTTGGAAGTTCCGTGACAGATAAGAGAGTAGAAAGAAATATTTTTTAGAAGGTGAGTTTTAGATGAAGTGATGGAGGTGAATTTTAAGCATCAGTTCAGTTAACTGACCTACCACGACACTCAGTAACGATTACATTAATTATGGACTCATGAGGCTAAAAAAAAGGAGTAAAGACAGGCCGCTTCGATTTTCTGTTTTCGAATGACGTTTTTCATTATTATTATTATTGAAATGTACCGACCGTCAGAACCCGTTGATTTAACCTGCGTCATGGTACACCGTTCTACCGACCTTATTTTTACCTGAATCCTCGGTGTACCTGGTTACTACGCAGCTTGACTCCAGTCCGGAAGTACTGGAACAGGATTGCCCCCCTTTTTTTCTCTCCCCTTATATGTGACCTGGAAGTATTTGCATTTTTGTCCCCGTAACCAGTTGCCTCGCTCTGAATAGCATGGAGGGTTGCGTGTTAGGAAGGGAAAAAATTCCTTGCAACTTAGAAAAAACTCTGAACAGCTCTCAGGCAAAAATAACACGTGTAACTCCCTAAAATTTGTCTTGCTGCAGATGGTCTATTACGTCATTCGATGATCTCTAGACTGAACTCTACAAGTATACTTCAATAATTAGAAAATCTGAATTTATGGAATGAATTTTGAAAGCAAATAAAAAATCCAAAAATATTTAATTAAATGAAAACCTTATCCAACCCTTTAAAATACTATTTTTCGCCTCTTTTAATTAATCACTTCAGTATACACTAACCTGCGTTATGGATTAAGAGAGTTGTAATTTGTAATAATCCCATCTCATATTCATAATTATTTTAACTTTAAATATTTCCCGCTGGGTGTTATGAGAAACTAAACGATGATAGCGTCATAATTCATCATAAAATGTCACGTAAACAAAATTTATACTTTTTCTGTCAAGGATTAAATTCGTGGTTTTTACTTGCAATCAAATTCTTTAGGAAATCTACAAACGAATAAAATTTACATACTTTTTAATAATTAATATTGAAAAATTTTGAATGAAACAACAATGTACAAATCAAACGTTTTCACCCTTAGTGAAAATAATTGTTATTTAATATTCACAGTTGCTTCCCAAACAAAGTACCCCTATCAATTTCTGCTGTTTAAAACTCGTGTCTCGCCATATATTTTTGTCTCAAATCACGGAAACTTCGTTACAATATCCGCCACCTGATCTCCAAAAATGATACCCTTTCTCCCTCTTAGATGGACAAAGAAGTTTATTTTTTTCCTTTGTAGTCATAATATAACCTGACTCATTTTGTCGGGATGGACTAGAGCTTTAGTGAGTGCGTAGTTGCATAAAAATTTTAAATACAGAAATAAATCAGAGCTTCTGCTTGGTATTATTTTTTTCAACCTGTGCACCCATACACACACACGCATATATATGCGTTAGAAAATGGCATTGTCAGGTTAATTAAAACAATGAATAGTCAGAAAGTTGGTGACTTACCTGAAGTTCACAACGTGCATAGTTTGGCATTCTTGAATTTTCGGATCGAAATGTTTTCTTAACCTTCCAAAAATTCAAGAATCTCAAGCCCTACATGACCATCTGTGAACTTCAGGGAAGTCACCAACTTGCTATCTCTCTTTCCTGTCCTTATTTTATACTCTCTCTCTCTCGCACACACACACATATATATATATATATATATATTACGAAAAAGAGAGAAATAATAATGTTTAAAGGAGACAGAGAGAGCTTGACGCTACGACTGCTTCCTGTGAAGTAATGTCTAAGGACGGTCCCACAGGAAGATACACACAGTCATCGTTGGAAAGGGAAGTGTTTTTAGTGGGTAGAATCCCACACTACTATCCAGTGCGGACCCTGAGATAGTGTCTTTAGAAGATTTTCACCTGCCCTTGAAAAAAAATAATGTATATATATATATATATATATATATATATATATATATATATTATTGTCAGTCCAAGCTACTGAATATGGTTCTATTCAGTCCTTCTTTATCCAGAAATGCTGTAAGAAGCATCGTCATCTAAGTATATAAATTATTACATTAATGTGTATTCTTATTGTACTCTTTGTAAATAATATGACTCATTAATATATTTCACATTGTTTTTATGCCGCTTTAAATATTCATCTCCTCGTCATATTCACTCTTAAATTTTACCCTTTGTCATCAACAGTAATTACTACGAAATTTCAATAACTTTGAGGGTTTTAGAGATTTTATGTGTCCCCTAAAATATTTTAGAAATATCTACAACACACTTTCAAAATAATGTACGTTCTTCAACAAAGAATTCTAGTCTTGTCATACATAGAAAGCAGGAGCCAGTAAACAGCAATGATGATAATGTTTTAGATGTAACGGTATTCAGTTTAATGCTGTTTTGTTTTGTAAATAAGTCGCAACGGTTGCTTTCATGACAGTTTTCTCCAAACAGTTACCTTAGCAACCGATGTTTCCATTCCCTAGTAATGAGAACGATGTTTTTCAGTCTTCTGTTTGCTTACGGACAATGGATAAATTTCTCGGCGGCCAAATATGTAAAGCGCGGCATTCCAGACGGTTGTGGGTAGTGCAATGAAGGGAGAGAGATTACGACGCCCTATCAGTGTCACAATTACAAAGCCGACAAAGGCAAAGGTATGAGGGTAGTTGAGGCCCCCGTGATCGGGCCCGATTATTTTGTTTTTTGGGGTGAGTGCGGCGGGGGAGGGGGAGGGGGAGGACAATGCAGACTGGCGGTTACGCAGGAGTGAATGCGTTGGTAGGGGGTTGCGTTGGATTCCTAGGGACAGATGCAGATGGCGCGTGCCCGTCCACGCGACACAATCTGCACCACCTGCCTCCAGCCTGGAGCCTGGAGCCTGCTGGACCTGGATGCTGCCTGCCTGCCCGCGCCTGCAGCTTTGTTGTGCGAATCTCACCTGCCACGCGACCCTCCCTCGAACACCTGGTAAGGAACGCGCGTATAGCACATGCGGCGCCATCTTCTTCCAAGACCAAGGAGGAGGAACCTGCAGCTAGCTTTTGTGTGCGTCAGGTTCCTCACGAGCCAATATCCTCAATTCAAAACATTCCCTCCGATTCCACTGCTTCATCTACGGAAACTTAAAACTATACGTCTACGATCTCACAGAATTTTTTATATGAAACCAAACTATTTTTAATTTATTACATTTTGTTGCAAGATAAATAAAAAAGCGTGCTAAAAAATGAAACTGCCTTTCCGCATAACAATATAAACACTTGACTTCAGTGGTAAATTAAGAAAATAAATTGACTGATCTCAGAGCCATACTAGTAAAATAAACCACACATCAAAATATCAAGTTCTACTTTTCTTAAATACGATGTTTTCGCCATACAAAGTCCTTTTCATAAAGCTTGAAAAGGGCCAACTCGATAGAAAGATTTCTATCTGTGCGTGGTTTACTTTTCCTCTCATAAAAACAATTAACGTCAGCAAATAACATGCAAATGACGAATTAACGATCTGTATCACTGACATTTACTCAAAATATAAAGAATTTTGAACATAAACTAAACGATTAGACCATCCATTGTGGTCCTTCTCAATTCCTGAAACCAAATGAGGATACAAACACAATCAAAAAATAGCTTAAAAGTAATAATTTAGTAAACCTTAATATAATTTATTTAATTGTGAAGTATGAATAACGGACAGGAATTGGATAAAAATTTAGAACCTTTTTCGCCCTTCCCACAAAAACTCACACTTAATTCAATTTTAACAATCTTTCACCCTTCCAAGGTGTTTATCATAAGAGTGCTGATAAATAGCCGAAATGGATGAAACCCTATTAAAATTGTAGACAAAAAATTTGTAAAATAGTTGTGTAATACTAAAGTTGACTGGTCAATAGAAACCATAAATTAGTTTAAACCTTATTTTTCTGACTTAAACGTTACTAATAAAAATACGGCCAAATAAGTCAGCAATGAAATTAAATTACTATTTTATTAATATAGATATAATGTTTCATCAAACTTTGTGGACTTCTTTAAGAAACTATACACTAAACAAATTATATAATCAATATTAAATTTGAGTACATAAAAATTTTGTTAAAATGTGAAGTATAATTTTGAACATAAAGTAAATTAAATGACAGACTTACATTTTTGAACTGATGAACTATTTACATTATGAGAAATTTGAAGTTGCGGACAATGTCACGCGACGTTAAGGCCGAAACGATATATAACAACGAGTGAGTGACTTACGTCGTTAAATTTTGAGAATTGAAAATGAATTTATACAAAGGTTAAAATATTATTATGAAAGATAATCATATATCTTGTGCAAATTGCTCGTATCATTTATTTATTGAGTTCATGAGGGTTGCACCTGATATATAACATTTCACTCATCATTCTTGTGAAGTAATTATTTTATTAATCTAAAATTTCCACATTTTGCCAACCAAATTATGATTCTTAAAATAAATGTGTTTGGACACATCTGTGTACTTTTGAAAATGTGTAATTTAATCTTGTTTTATGTTATTTTATGCGAGTTTTTAATGCTCTTTTAGTTTGTCCGATATACAGTGCGTTTTAATGTAAACAATTAATGTTGTAGGTAACATTATGTCTTTCTAGAAAGTTAATTTTATCTTCAATATTTTTAACTAAATTTAAATTATTTATTGCTTTAAATACATCTACACATAACTATGAAACAAGTCAATTAGTTTATATTGAATGTTAGCATTAAAAGGGAAAATTATTAAATTTTCTGTGGTGTATTATGTTTCTCCAAATTATTTTGTTCGTTCCATTTGCGCTCTTTAGGTTCAAAACAACCCGGAACTTCATCGTCGGCTCGAAACAAAGAGCGAAACTCCCGGATGCAGGCGAAATTATGGTCGTACTTCATTAATCCACTGTGCTCCTTTAAAGAGATTAATTGCCTTAGATGACTAATTATTGTGTGTGTGACTTTGAAGTAATCTACGGCACAGACGGTGGGTGGTATACTATGAGTAAAAATTTCCCCCCCTATTGAACTCGTGACGAAGTTTGACAGACATCGACGATAACATCGACTACCTACTCCAAGCTGTGAATTTTATGAGGAAATATAGTTACGGTCGGAGGCGTGCTCCTTCTTTAATTGCTCTCCTTGCACTGTGTGTGCTGCTTGTTTAATTGAGTACACGATCGCAGTTTTACGGTCGAAAGAAATCGTGGGAAAAAAAATCGAATAAATACATCAAGGTTCAGAAAAGTTAGGCATCAGCTCTTGTATGTGTAATAGTTTAGCTCTTCTAAGGATATCGGAAGATAGACTGGTACGAGAAATAAAATTAGTGTTAAATTTTATAGTAATGTATGTATAAAAATTATTACCATTTCCATGTCTTCAATGTCACAATTACAAGAAGAGACAGATTAATATCTGACAAGCAATATATCAAAACGTAGGAAAGGTAGAATTTCAGAAGTAGCTGTAGTAGGAAGTCATAATACTTTTAATAAACTGTTGGCAGTTATAATTGTAATAAACCACTAATTCGGACTGGAATAAAAATTAATTCACGGTCAAGGTTATTAAAAAAGATATGCAAAATAATTCTGTTAATATGTAATGTTGTTTTTCTATATTAATGTTTTGTCTTATTAATTGAAAAAATTTATGGAATTTCTTACCACAACAGATACTCGTGTCATTTTGTGAATTTGGGCGTGTTCTTATTGGTTCTAATGTGTATCTTTTTCACAATTTCCTATTTTAGTGTTACGTATTGCCTCAGATCTCTGTCACTATTGTTGGACTTCAGATGTGATTCTATTGTTATGGTAAGTTTGATTTAGTTTCCATATAAATTTTTGTCTTAATTTCACATCCCTAGTTTTAATTTTCTGTACATTTTTCCTCTACAGGTACAAAAAACACGGAAGAGGGCCTAAAAATATGCCGAAACGTTGTTACGAATAAATTTACAGAATAAAGTCTGTACAATGTCATTAATTGTCTAATTGTATGTAGCAGACGTTAAATTTAAACATTTATACAATTTGTTTAGCTAGATAAGTTACATTCAATTTTTATATTAACTGATTAGCAACATTATGCTATATAAATAAATTGATTTGAAAAAAAAATAGACCAATAAGTGGTCTGTAAAATCGGATACGTTACAAAATAATTGGGACCTCGGCTTCAGGGCCCGTTCATACTTTTTAACTAGCGTAAACTTTGGAATGAGATAAATTGGGTTTGCGGCGTCAGCTGATGCTGCGATGTCTTCACATGTTCTGGTTTATGGTTCTCGTAATTCCAAGAAAGTTCCCAAGCATGCTGTCTGATATCTACACATTGACCGGCCTTTCTCAGGAACTCTACATTGTCTGATTGTCCATTCATAACATCGCCGTCTCTTAATTGGGTACCGCACCCCATCAGCACGGTGGTCTACTCATTCGATTCAATATGTACGGTGTGTGACTAAATACTTTCGTTTGGTCAAGTCAATGTAATCTCAAACAAACCACCTCTAAAATAAAATTTTATTTGGGAATCCCAAAACATTCTCTAAGAGATGAACACGTTAACATCTCAGCATGATTTCGTAACTAGTTTCAGTACTTCATTGGGGATATGTATACATACTCATGGATTTTTTTCTTAGAATTTGTGGTAGGTGTAACATCCACAAGCATGTAAGAAATTGTGAAACAGAAAAAAAAATTACACTAAAGTATAAGCAAATAATGTTTGAATTTCCTTAAATTATGCCAAACACTGTTTAATTAATTCGTATCACTCAAATAAATCGCTTTAGTTTATGCGGCACTTTTAATTTAAATGTAATGAAAACATAGTAATTAAACACAGCAAATCGTAACCAAATGAACGTATTCAGGGATCGTTATTTCCTGGGAAGATTTGCACACAAAAATACTACAGCCTCTTCTAATTGTTTGCCAATAGGAGTATAATATATTTTATATACGTAAACATATCGTCATATTTTCTTTACAGCGAAGAAATAAGGTTTCCATTTTACTTCTGATTTCAGACGTGTTCCATTACAAATGCTTATTATTATGTGATCTCGTGCATATGTCTGCAAATCTCATGGCCAAATGTAATCAGCATGACCAAATTATGAAAAAAGGATTCAAACATCAGTATATTAGTCTCATTAGTGCTTAGTTTACGTAAAATCAAATTTTCATTAAAGTATTTAAATGTAGTAAAGAATTTGGAAGGCATAAGGAAATCCTTGATTCAGTTTTGTTCGTTTTATTGATATTTGTAAGCTCAGAGTCTAAGCTCAAGCTATACAAAAAACTTTAACCTCGCCCAGTTTTCCTGGCGCCTCTGTAATGCGAAAAAAAACATTTTGTTCCTTTTATTCCCATAAAACCAAGCCCACGTGTGGCTTGACTTGACTTTCAGCGCGTTCTTTGTTACCGAATTCGCGCGTAACACTTGATGCGTTCTCTTTTTATTAATATTTTTCTGCGTACGTCTAGCCACCAGAAGATATGTGTTTTGCTCCCACACGCACGCGCAGATACTTATCCTCTTTTCTTGTAGTTCCACAGCACTTGTACCTTCAAGTGAAATTATGGGACCATAATAATGCTTCGTAGAATCGTAGGAGTTGGACGACAGAAAGGATGAGTGTACAGATTTGAACTATTCCGTGTTAATTCACGCTGCTCTGATCAGCCATTGTTTCCTCATTTCGCGACTGATTTATTCCTCCAGTTAGACTTGGGAGGAAAATGTCTCGTGTCACGGGTGAAGAAGGATTGCCGATGTAAAGCTGCAGAAGACGAGGTGAGCGATCTGGTAGCACCTTGGGTGGTCACACACAAGCGCAAAGTGCAAAATTAAAGAAAAAAAAGGGGAAGTGTACTTATCGCCCAAGACGAACTACAAATAAAAAGGAAATTTAAAGGGTGGTTCCGAATGGACGACGTGGTTGCGCATAAATTCGTCACGACGTGGGAAGATAACTTGCTGAATGTATTCATTAACGGAGGGCGATGTTTCAAACTGTCCAGTTAAGTATGTAGAGTGGTATTACATCTGAATAAAATCCCGATATTTTAACTGAGTAAGAATATTGTTAGCCGGGTACTTCACTGCCCGAAAGGCAAAGCAAGAAGTGAAAAATTTAAATAAGACTTTTTATGAATTTTGGAAAACAAAAAATAGTTACGGTAAGAAAATGAAGCGAAAAGAAAGATATTGAAGAAAATAACATACGTTTTATTGCGTCTAAATAAATTTTGATTCCATTTTATGGCAACAGTCCTGCAATAATACAGACTTGACTAAAACGTGGATAATTTATTAATATGGAGAATGGAAATGGATTTTTCCAAAAAAATCCATATTTAAAAATTAACGCCATATAAGTATGACAAACTGAATGAAATATTACATTTCATACATATGCATTTGTTAAATAAATAACAACGCTACCTTCGAACACTTAGATATTTTTTATGGGTCAGTTTTCAACAATTCTTCGTCAAAGTGTAGATAATTTATCATTCATGAATTAATGAAAACACACAAATTCAACTTAAATAACTTATTAGCATAAAAATTAACACGCAGTTTTCAAACAAATCAGTTGTAGAGTGGATTTTGAATATTAGGAATAATTGCCAAAGTATACTGTTAATATAAACCACTTATTGATGTTATATAAATAAATTTCGTGAACTTTGCCTTGCCTGTTGTAACCAGAAAATTTTATTTTACTTAAATTATTTTTTCATTTACAACGAGAATCGTACGAAATTGGAAAGTCTACACGAAATTTATTAATATAACATCAATACTTGTCTTATATTGAACGAATAATTTTGCAGTGTATAGGAATTATTTATCTTTAATATGAAAACGATTTGTCATTGCGTACGTCAGAATGTCACAGTAATAGGCGTCGAAACTACAGGCCCGATTTTGGCCAAATTTGGCTCACGTGTTCCTCGGGGCTCGAATCTGGCCGTGAACGTTGAATATTTTTACACATACTGAAGTTACATGTGTGAAAATATCAACAAAACTCCGTATGTTGGTTGTTGTAGTGTTGGCTCAAGCAAAAGTATTTTTGTTTATTCAGAGAATGATTGAACTATTAATGTTGTGTACCCTAAGTACCGTAATAAACTTATCTTTAATTACACTCCAGCTTTATTATTTACGTGAAACCGAGAAGCGCCAGGTACTTCAGCTACTATTACTCTAAATCTATTATATACCTTACGAAGACATAGATTGAGAACGAAGCGACTTGTTTATTTTTTTGTTATCAAATTATTTATGAGAATGTAATGATATTGTATTCATATAAATCTAACAACTAATTTCCCTTTAGTTTCAAGTTCTACCTTTTTCTTATTTTATCAAGATGTCCTAATTTTAGGTCGAACGCCCGAGTTTAATAAATTTTTATATTAAGTAAATATTAATAATAAATTAAATATCGGGAGGTCCGGGGTTCGAGTCCCTGGTCCGATCGACATTTTTTCATTCTTGTCTTTCTTCTAAACTATCTATACGTTCATGCTTGAGCTCAAGGTGAAAGCATTTCTACTCCCTTAATAAATATTAAATTTTTAATAAAATTTTGTTTCTATCTTATATGCCATTATTATTATATTATAACTATGTCAAACTAATTTTATTTTAAGAGACTAGCTTCTTTCTTGTTGAAAATATTTTCAGGTTATCTATTAAGGATGTTTCCTAACCACTCCAATGAATTTACGTCTTCATATAAAATAGTCGGAGATTTCAGTTCGTTTTCGGAGATTCATATTTATATTTTTGACAATCACTAAAATGTCCGAATTTTTAAATTAGTATTGTTAATAACATGCAACATTAAAGAACTATTGTTTCATTAGGTATTTCTTAAAGTATGCGGATTAGTATACCTTAATGAAGCGTTCCATTAACTTACCTGAAATAGTAAAATTGGAGATGAAATTTATTTTTTTAAGAAACTGGTGTGTCTGTCCGCTGTCTTTTGGCGTCAGTTCCTGATTAAGATGATTTTTGCCCCAAATGTAGCTGACAAGCAGTGAATACGGAAACGGCCGTTGACATGTTCCCTCTTTTCTGCCCATCCCTATCCATACCCTTCCGTGATATTTTCATCCCTTTCACCCCTTTCTGTTATCCGCATTTGACCACACGAAACTTACGTAGCTTAACAACCTCTCAGTTCAGCGTCCACACCTTGCCATTGTGTGTAAAAGTTTTCACATCTGTCTCCAAACAGCTCCGCCATGGTTTGACCGGTCAGTCAGTTGAGCTGGTTCCATTGTCGAAGCGATTGAAGGTAAACAGGGAAATGACAAAAGAAGAGAGTAGCTGCCAGCAGCTGAGGTCGGGACATTGAAGGGAGTCACGTGGAACCTGCTCAGTAGTTACTACATTCTTGGTTCAGTGAGTGTTTTCGGGAAACAATATTAGTATAATCACTCTTACAAAGTGTACCAAAATTATGCTTAAAGTACTAAAACACTAATCGCAGACGGAGACGAACTAGTTTAGGAGAAGGATATGCATATTATCTACATTAAAATATTTAATGCCATGTTCTAGGAGGACTCACAAACTATAAATAATAAAAGAAGATTATTTACCGATCTTAACAATAGCAAAAAAGGAAATTTTTGGAAAGAAATTAATCTCCTTCGTTGCCGATTTGTAAGTTATCAGATTATAACACTGCTAAAAATAAATAAATATGTATTTGGCCTGTTAAATTCAATCAAAAAATATTATCACGTTATTTCATTCCTCTGTAAGCTAACTGTAGCCACTCATGACCTTTTTAATTCATGCAACTTTACACTTTAATTTAAAAGTCACTTTCTAGCCAGTAGTGTAAACATTCAAAATATATTTCAAACCTTTTATTTTCAATCATTTATTTCTTAAATAGAAGATAACTTCGCTCATATGAAACTACAGATTTATAATGGAAATAAAAATAGAGAAATGGTAAGATAAATAAATGAATTTCTCTACCTCATTTTACGATAAATGGGCAATAGTTTTAGATTTCTCCAAAATATACTGACACTATAAAATACGTCCACATACACATATTTAAATTTATTGTTTCTATAATGAAAAATAAAACTTCCGGCTCTTATATTTTATTCAAACCTTCTAGTTGCTTTTGAAATGAGTGAAAAGAGAAAACAAAGGACAGAGGTGACTTTTTATGATAACTCCGCCTACTGAAGATTTGGTGACGCGTAATTTTTTGGCTCATTAATATAAAATTAAAAGAAAATTAGGTGAATACTGTCCACTTAAATTCTAGTCCAAGTATGTGTATTATGTACTATATATATCTGTCTGTATTTCTACTAAGTATATATGCAATAAAATTATACTATCTTAAAAAATACCATTTAAGCTTTAACTTATTCATTTTTAAACTCAAATGATATAAACTTCTGTGTCATATATTTCATAATTAATTCATACATAATTAGTTCAAAATAAATACAATAAATCTTTCAATGCAAAAATTAATTGGTACTTATGAGTTTCTTGTTTATTCTACATTAAAATTTAATGTGTCTGACATACGTAAAGAGCTTAGAAAATGTAGCAAACATTCTTTTTAAATTACAATAATTATGATAAATTATAAATTTACAAACGTAATTGGCCTCAAAATATTACTTTGCCAAATGTCCATCGTTTTTGCTCCTCAAAGTTCTATTTGGGTCCAATTTTTTTAAAATTTAAAACAAATCCTTTAGTTCTTCTTTGAATAAAAATTACACACTTCAATATCAGTAAATTAATTTTCAGTACTACAATTTTCCGACAGTTATTGGCACTACAAATTGAGTAAATTATTGGGTCATATAATTTGGTTTCAATTTCACAAATAACTTTCCTGAAATTCTTTAAGCTATTTACATTTTTAAATCTTGGCAACCCTGCCTCGTACAGGTGTACGGGATTGATCTAGATGGCCCTACTGTGGATAACGGGACCATTATTATTATTGTTATTATTCATGTGAGTGATGCGGCAGTTTGCTTCATGTGTGACGGCACCTTTGAGAAATATGTGTTGTGTGTGTGCCATGTGCAAGTCCTCCCCGTGGTGGAGAAGATAAGGCAAGGTAAAGTGAGGGGGGGTCCTGCAAGAATAGGGCACCTATTCTTATGGTAGAATAAGGAGGAAAGGAGCTGAATAGCGTTCCTTTGGGGACGGTTGGCTCGCGACTGCCTCCTCACCTTGCACCTTGTCAGGTGTGCGTTCCTTAGGGATCTGCAAGGCACAGGTTCCTCCTTCGTGCACATCAACATTCCTGTTTCGTTCTTTACCAGCCACCAGAACTATCCAAATTATCCTTTGGTCAATAAGTTTGCTCTTTAAAATTCGCGAGTAAATAGTTACATTCAATGTAGTAACTAAGAATAAAATAATTTCTACCTCTCTGTATATTTATACAAGTCAGCTAAGAAAAGAACTTTACAAGAGTCTATCCATTTTTCTAATCCAAGTATGAATGTAACAAAAAAGATGATTAATAAAACTTACATTATTTTATGTTAATCATGTCACCATTAATATTTTAATGTTCATTTACTGCTTTCACGAACGACTTCAGAAGCACTGAATTGTGTTTATTTTTGAAGGCTGTTAGAATAATTGAATCACATAAGAGTTGATGAGACTCTTCCTGATTTTCTCCCAACTGCAAAAGTGTAAAGCGTATCATTATGATTGGGTATGGAGTTCCACAAGGTTCTACACTGGGCCAATATTTTTTTTCTCTTAACAACAACTAACAAAGGTAGATGGCTCCACTTCATGAGCTGCCACTGTATCCTCGCAACACTATCATTTGATTAATTTATTTATTTTCATTGCAATTGGCATATCCCGGCGACATTAATAACAACAAAAGCTAAAGTATAACAGTTGGATAAGAAAATAGGGGGAAAAGGAAAAATAAAAAACAAGAAACATTCCGCTCCATTACCCCAATTAAATTATATATTTTTAAAACTAGTGAATGTTTCCTTCTGTTCTCTGCACCTCATCCCTAGCACTTCACTTCACTACGCTGTAATAAGTAAAATATTATATTTATGATATAAAAGGCAATACACTTATTTAAATTAAGAATAAACATGAAGTCTCATGAGATTGGCTGTATTAGTTTTAAAATAATGGTTTGTCCAGTAATTGAGGGAAATATGAGAGTTAATTATTAAACATTATGGTCTGAAAATAATGAAATGTTTTAATCTCAAGGCTCAACATTCCAATGAGTATGGCATGATAATAAATAAAATTGAAAAATTTACAAGAATGTATTTTCGAAAAAGTTAAGCAAAATTTCCTATGTAAGTGGAAAATGCAAAAGTAAACTGTTCACAACATTATAAAATTAGTTTTTATATTTAAATTTGTTCTGCTTACTTGATTTAATTTCAACAACGACCCACCCTTATTGAAACACCCAATATTTCTTAATTTCAGTGTCTTCTTGTTGGATAGTAATTCGGTTGCCTGTCAATGACCTATACTGACGTTGTTTATATTGGCCTATGTTTCATGCTCAATGTACTTGAACGGTTACGAAGTTGATCTATGAAATCCGCGGCAGGACATGAAATAAGACACACTAGGCTGTAAATCATTCATATATTTCCTATGTTCTTTAGCTCTGACTGTGGTATTTGATACATTCCGTTCCCCTCCTTTCCACCTACCAAGCACATTCACCCCCGATCTTGAAGGAAATATAGACGTAAGTGGAGGAATGTTGACGGCAAAGTAGTCGATCCTCTAATACCGCAGTGGCGAGGCTGAAATAAACAACGGATCGTTGTTGTTGTCTCGATTTATGGGCGAACCATTAGTCGCAATTTGTGAAACAAGGACCTATAAATACAACAGGTCTCGGTACAGCGGCGGACAGCAAGGCATAGCCCCATAAATTCTGCGCCAGAGTGACCGTGGAGAGTTTTTCCAATAAAAAGAGGCGAAGGAAAAAACCAGAATCAGACGACCGGAGTAAAAGAAAATAAATTATTCGGTGATGTACACAATCCCACTTCGAACTAAAATTTTAAAATGTTAACAACAGTAATTAATGCACTCACGACTTACAGTTAACCGTAAACTCCGGGAACAGAGAGTTACTTGAAGAAGTAAAATATGAAATAACATGAACAGGAAGAGCATCCGACTGCCTCTATTGGCTAAAAATTAAGTCATAATAATTTAATTCGTTTATCAAGGCCTACTTACTAATATTTTTTAGAGACTCCACTTCATATTTATTACAACTTAGTCTTCAATTTTACGAGTGCTAACAAAATTTATTTAGCAACTGTTTAAATTCCCTTAACTTTCTAAAACAATAGTTAGCGTTTTAGTCTAACATAACCCTAGTTGTGTTACGTCCAACAAAGTAAGGATATATAACTTAAATATTTTCTACAATGGCAACAAATTATTGATGCTCCGACACGGCTTTTCGTCGTTTTCATACAGCGTTTATAGATAGACTGGAGAGTCTGTAACTAAGTTTTAAAATTCTTATATTTTTATATTGCACCTATTGCAGACGATGCTTGAACTCTGTAAGATAATGATGCAGTGCTGCACCGAAACGTTCTGCATTTTCAATTATTTTTTGTTAAATTGTTTCTCGTTCTAAAATTCATATGCGGAATAAGGCCGTATGCATTATATTCATAATTAATTTTTGCAGACGTTCATTTGATTTGTATTATGGAAATTCGCACAATGGATTGTAGCACTCACAGCGCAAATACGTAAAGTAATATTAACTCGTTGATAAATTAAATAATTTCCAACCGATTTTTACAGACAGTTTTTATTTTTTATTTAAACGACGTTTCGGCGCATATTCGCATTTCCTGAGGTTTATAATCAAATTACTGTTAAATACAATTATCAAAAACTAAAAAATTGTTGCAATCGTTATTTTTTTTACCAAAGTGAGGTCCGAGGCAGCACAACTCGTTAATACTTTCTAAAACTTAATATATATATTTTTTGTACCCTCGTGTTGAGTAATGCTTTTGTTTTTCCATAAAATTTTGGATATACTGATTTTTACAGTGACAGATATTGAAGAATACGTGCTTAAATTACAAGGCCATTTAATTGTTCAGACGGAGTATTCTGAGCCCAATTAGTGTAAGTAATGTTAAAAGTTTTGGAAGTAGGTTGGTATTTGCGGCACACGCCGAATCCTATGGTGTAAGCCGCTCCCCTGGGGCGTCTTAGCTCTCTCTCTCTCTTTCTCTTTCTCTCTTCTTTCCACCTGCCTTTCCATCACGTGCCTCGGGTTCCATTGTAAGATTTCGTAAATCACCTTGCCTGCTTCTTGCCAAACGGCACTTTTGCTCGTCGTGAAAAGATGGTGCACCGACGATATTCGATATCCACGTCTCCCTTCGGCAGGGTGAATAGCTACCGAATTGGGGAACTTCTTCCTTCGGGGCAAAAAGCGTTAATGAATTCTCTTTTCAATGCACACACGAAAATTCCACAATAGGAAACGATATATATACGCCACACATTGGGACTTGCTATCCGATGACCATCACTCATTTGCCTCAGGTCGTTTTCGGTAAGGCTCCCTTCCAGGGAAAATGAAAAAACTATAATTTTATATCCTAGAATAACGGCAACAATTTAATTTCAGTAGTATTTATCTACGATTTAGAATATTAAAGACAGTTGGAACTGAAAAACTACTCTGAATACCGGAATAATTTCTCAAACACAATCGTGTATTAATTAAGTTCACCGTCTTATTTTATATTATATAATCATTAAACTTTCTTACCGCTAAAATAATATTAGTAGTATAAGTTAAAATCAACGATAACTTGATTCCTGAATTATTCTCACATCTAACGTTCAGATGAAGAGGTATTGTGGAACAGTTCCTTGTGTCAGAATCTGAAACATAACCCCCCGGCCATCGCTCAAATTGAGCTGGATGGATGCAGCAGACTCATTATAAATTGGATCACTTGAATCCATGTCACCATGAGAATTCACGGCGGACATTTGAACGATGTTATATTCCATACCTATTGGTATACATGGGTCTTTAAAATAAATACAGAATTTCGTTATTACCTCACACATGGTTTGTTTCATTCTATTTCAACATCGATCCACCGTTATTGAAAATACATTTATTATCGCTACTTTAAGATTTAGCATTGCTTTATATTTAATAACCTTTTTTGAGTGGTTTGCCGTTCTTAGGCCCTTGAGGATTAAAATTAACAGCTGTTGAAAGCATCAAAGATTGTAAAAATGTTGTGTGTTTCTTTATCACTCAATTTTATTAATTAATAGACACTGTAAGTATTCAATCATTAAACCTTTTTCTGAATGAATATTCGGACCAAATTTGTCAGAAATATATATAAAACGCATTAATAAAATTGGCATCGTTTGTGTATGGTCTTAATAAAAAATTTCGTTTCTTAATAATTTATTTCTTTAAATATCATTAAATTATTAAAATTTTCTGAGCATACACGTTTAAAGATTTTCTCTACAAAGTTTTAAGTATGGAGTGATATATCAAGAAATTAACTGTATTCAGACTTTAGTTCTTTTCATATTTGATGTTGGAAGTGGCTTAAAATTGGAACGATATGTCGTGTCAGCTTTTACTTTATATAATTCTCTAATACTTTAGTTTATTAAAATATACTTTTCACAAATTTAGCCCCTAATTTATTTTTATATAACAATCTTTTACAATTATTCTCAATGAATATATTAAACACTTCCTCCAAACTTTGGAAATTCTTTCACAGTGACGAATAAATATTAGAACTGTATAAGTAGTTAATTTGGAACGCAGTGCTTCACATCCTGAAGTCGATTTATTGTTAGTTTCCCAAGTACAGAAACTCATCTTGTAGAGTTCGTATTTGAGGGTTTTAGTTTCCAATAAAATTTACAGATGTGACATTCACCAATATGAGAAATTCAATGTACATAACTTCCAATTATAAGTTCAGTGGTGTACTATATCTGAAGATGGATTCATTGTAAAGAAAATCAAAATTTACAGAAGGAAGTTATAATTAAATTATTTAAAAATTTTTGTCTGGGGAAATTTTTTTAGTGGTATCCCGATAAAGATAAATATTTTTCTTAGATATGCAACAGGAAACACACTGTGGAAAAAATCATGGGAGTGGAATACAACAAATAATTAATAAAAAATATATATTATAGACGATATTATACTTTAATTGCACTGTGAATTAGAAGATTATGGAATGAAGGCATTAGATGATTATGCAACCTGTCGTACGCATCATGAGCAAGGATAGAATCAATATAATAATGTGTCAATTTTTATAGTTTCTAATTTTATGAAATGCTGAATGACGTAATAATTTACATGATGCTAATTTTTGTGTGTATATTTCCATATTTTATATATAGACAACGCTTAAGTTTCGAGGAACGACCTAGTGCTTAGGGGCGAAAACGCTAACTCTGTCATCTATTGACAAGGGTCTGAACTACATGATCCGGAGAGCAAAATTTCAGTCAAATGCCAATGACATTAGGCAATAGAATACCTGTATTCCTCATAAATATGTAATTTATGGATATAAGTTCTGGATAACACAGAAAAAAATGAGGTTTCCGACTAAATGTATATGATTAAACTCTTTTTTTTCTTATTGTTTGACCTCTAAAAAAATTTCACTATTAAAAAATAGAGTTTTAAACGTCTGACAGTAAAATCCAGGAAATGAATTAACGAATGACGGTTATACAGTCAAACGTTTGACAATATGTTATATGACAAACTATTGTACACACGTTTCTATCTGAGTATTTGGACTTTTAACATATATATATATAATGCGAAACAAAGATATTACAAACTTAGTAATTTTTTGATATTAGTCTCTAATATATATATATATATTTGTATTTAGGCCTAATTGTGTTTAATACCTCAGACATAAATATTTTCCTCCCTAATAATTGTCAGGATAACAATAGTAAATTTACCAAACACTAAATTGCGATTAAATATTACAAAATTGTTTCGAAGTAGCATATAATCGAATCTGCTCTTCATCAAATGATATTGATTTGCGATATCTTCTAAAATTCGTAGTAATTACTGCAATCCTTTTTATGTACTACGTTTCTACATTATCTAGATTATCATTAATTTTTTTTATAAATTCATAGTGAATAATATTTAAAGCATCCATCAGTTGTGCTTTTCGCATTATTTATTCTTATCTGGTAACTGCCGCTTAAGAACCTTTTGAAATTATTTGCTAAAATTTTTAATTGTCAAGAAATAGTCGTAAGTAGTTGAACTATTATTTTTTATTAAATTTTTATTATTCATGAAGGCACAAAAAATAAATATTATATAATAATGTTGAGTTCTATTGTGTAGAAATGAGCATATAAAATCATCAAAGTAATTTGGAAGCACGAGACGTATGGATTTATTTTGCAAATATAAGGCGTACCAATTAAGAACTAATGTATTAAAATCTAAAGCTACGATAAATGACTTATAATTTTTTGTAAATAATTTTGTTTCCTCTGTCTCTCACCGTCGTGTGCGCACATACACTAAAGTCCGTTCCTCCTGACACCACACAATTACGGTCCCTCTACGGTTGAATAAATCCAGCCAGAGCTTCAGTTATGGGAATGCTTGGTATGGAGATCTGGAGGAGAGCCACAGCGATAACAATCTGAAATATAACTAGTAGTTCCTCATACCACGTGCGAACACGAGAGGGAAGAAAAAAATCATCACAAAGCAAGTAGAGAGACAAGCAAGCAGGCGGACGCAGACGCACGATTCCAAGATAAGATGTGACGATGCAACTACCTCATACCACCTGACTTGTAATTTTTTCCGCTTGACAGTTTCGTCGTAACTTCTATTTCCTGTTTTCTATTTTTCTGAGTCTCTTCGAATTTTCACTGTACACTTCTCTATCTTAACTGAATTCATAGCAATATTTATTATGAATCCACGGTTAGGGCCATGTATTATATTAAATTTAATTTTCCAATTTAATGTGTCTCTTTATTTTAAATAATCAAACAGCCATTCGTCGCATCATCTAAGTTTTAAAGTGTATGACCTTGAATGCCTAATTCAAGTTAACTTCAAATTTCATTGGTTTAACTGGAAATAAATTGGACATCAATTATCTCAAAATGGAACCATGTTGCCAATGCCTCAAGTTAGCGGAGAATAAATACATTAAAACATGAATACAGTCAGAAAAACTTACAGAAATTACTGAATATCGTACAACTTTAAAGGAAATTTTCATAACGTATCCTCGTTTGATGTTCTAGCAAAACGGTGCGATTAATGAATCGAATAAAACATTTCTTTATAAAAGGATTAGACCAACTTACTGACGGCTGATTTATTTAATTCATACTATATTTATGTGATTTTTTATGTTACAGAGCTCATAACATTTAAAATTCAAATGAAAACGTACGTATTAATTGATATAGTTAAGTTTATCCACTTTGATAACTAGCGCATTGATAAATATTGTTTAACTTTCTGGCTTATTTATTTTTACGAAACTATGAGGGTTGCTCGAATAATCGTATGGTAGATTTATAAAATAATATTTGGGATGTTAGTTTTTATTATAATTCTAGCAATAGACAATTGTAATTAAGACGTTGTTTAAATAGTTAACTTGATTCACTTTAGTGTAGATACAAAGTTATGTTAGCAAAACGTTTTCTTCCCAGTAAGCAAGTGTAGAGTAACTATTATAATATATATTTTTTCCAAAGCTTTGAATTTTCGTTTTATTATTAATTGAATGTATGAGAAAAAAATTAATTCATTTTACATGTCTTCAACTTAAATTTTCTTTTAACGTGGAAATACAAGTTTATTATGAAATTAAGTTAAAACATTTTCAAATGATAAGAAAAATCAATTTAATAGCAAACTTAATGTTACTGAAATAAATTAAATAATCAACTGCACAATTTTAAGATCAATTGTAAATCGTAATGCACAGTGGGGTATTTCATAGCGTATGTTCCCAAGGTAAATTAGGTTTTTCCTTTCTCCTCTATGGCGCTAAATATGTTTTATTTACGAAGCAACGCTCTGACCGGACACTCCATTACGTCCTCGTTCCACCAGCAAGTACCAGCTGCATTCCTTGCAACGCTTCTCAACTACATAAACAATATTCCCTTACCTCTATTCTCCTTCCTTCTCTCCAATTATAATGAATCATTTACACGGGGTCTATGTGACTGCAACTGTAAAATATTTTCGCTTTCTGTTGAGGCGCGATGTTCATAATAGTAGCGCAGAGAGCAACCGGAAAATGAATAAGTTTCACCTCAACTAAATCTAGTAAAGAACTTTGCTTTTAACTGCAGAAATCAATAATATGTAACAGCACTGTTTTAATTTTTTATTATGTCAATTTCTATCTCTTGAACCATTCTGCTGGATATTTTATAGGAGTTAACTGTTTAGTAAGCAGCCCCTAGAAAAATATCGGTAAAAGGAATCCGAGGAGACGGTCATAGATTTCTCTACTGAATGAGGAATTTGACAGATTCCTCTTGTAATTTGGTTATAGATAACTAGTTGTATTTCTTAGTTTAATAATAAAGTCAGAAAATAAATGTAAAATGACCTTGATATAGAAGGAAAGAGTACTTATGGGTATTTGCTATTAAACTACCCTAGGTGCGGTTCAGCTTAAGATCTCTAACGAGATTGAAAATATAGACAAACATAAGAAGATGAGAAAAATAAAGCTGGGCAAATCTGTATAATCAGATTCCTTACTAGATTAAAATTTGTAATTATATTTAAATCTTTGTGAAGCAAAAATGAAATTTTAAAGTGGCCACTTGGAAAACAAGGAAAAACAGAGTACCAGAAACTATTAAAATATGTTGCAGAAGAAATATGAACATCAATTAGCGAAAGGGACAAAAAATATGTGACTGAGAAATTGGTCTTATGCTGCACAGTGAATGGGTAAATGTTGATTATTTCAGTGTTATTATTTATATAATTACACACACAGAATTTACCGTTTAATATTGCAATTACTTCCATGCATTACGTACAGGGTTGAGTAGTTGTCTAGACCGTAGGGGTAGAAACGCTAATGATGTCATCTACTGGCTAACGTGTAAACTACGTGATCTGAAGAGATTTTTGTAGTATATTTCAATTTTATTTAAATGATAAATAAATATATATGATGAAAACATTTTACAATTACCAAGTTGTTATTAAACATCAATGTTGTGCTGTAGGCTGATTAAACTAACAAAAATAAATACGAAAATCGACTGGTTAGAATTTTTAGATAATAATAGGGGTCTTTAGAGAAAGACAAATTGATCAAAGTGACGAATATTCAACCAAATAAAGGGAAATTAAACATTCTAAAGTTAACGCTTTGGGTAAATAATAATTAACATATTGAGAGAATAATATCATAGTTATTAATTTATATATACGACACTTGCTTTTGACATATCAGACTACGAAATATTTATGAATTTTGTTTACCGTGAATTATTCCTTAATTGAAAACGAGAGAAAAAAACCACTTCGTGGTTATTTTATTCCTTTCACTGATAGCGCAAATACTATTTCAGTTGTCTTTCATATTAGTTTATATGTAAAATTAGTTATGGTGCTATTGAAATGATTAGATACTAGTGTGGACTGAACAAAATTTGGAGCAATCGAGACAAGAATCGTACGGTTATACAAAAGTTCTAGAGGCTGACCGGTACCATATATACTTTACTTGCTTACTTAGCATTTATATTAATATAACATTCAACACGAAATGCATGTTTATCATAAAAAGTAATAAATATAAATAAAGAAATTTATGTAACGTTTATTTATATAAAAGTAATTTTAATTAGAAAGTCAAAGTTACATGAAGTGAATTTATTATTTAAATAATAATTCTCTGTATAGTCCCAAATACAACTTTATTAGAAATTTAAATCCAGCTCGTGATATTAACCAGTAATATACAATTCCTAAATTATTAATTATATATTATATTACGATAATGTAATATTTTCATGACATTTGTTAGAATTAATTATTCATAATATAAAACTTCTATAGCTTGTCGCTTTTGTACGATGAGAATAATTTGGAGCAATCGAGACAGGAATCATTACCTGGGCTGCCTGATATATTTTTAATTACTCAGCATGAACTGCTGATGTATTAAACAGTATATTAATATAACATTGAACATAAAGACGTTGTTATACTTAAACATTTGCTTAATAAATCTTAATAATGAAACAGATAAGACCTAGTTTTATATCTAAGGTATTTTAATAATGAAGATAATTTTAACATTAAGGGAATTGTGTATTCAAATAAAAGTTCTCTGTACAGTCACATTCAAGTTTAAATGGAGCTTGCAATAGTAACAACTAATATTCATTTTATAAAATATTAATTATATAATATTTATTACGATAATGTAATGTTTTCGTTCCACAATTAGTTAAAGTCCATTATAAATATTATTTATTCAAGATAAAAACGTATTTTGAACGTATAAACCTAAATTTAGAAAAATAATTGTGTCATAATGTTGACGAACCTGACTTGTACCCTTAAATGAGTTTCTGAAATTTGTATTTGTGACTCTAGAGAGGGTTTTTATATCAAAAACTTTTTTTGAAAAGTGTCCCCCAAAATATTATTTATTTAAAATAAAAATTTATTATTATTTGATGACGCATTAAATAATATTGAATAGTGGTGTGGAAGTTGAGGAAATGGTGACACAGAGTATGAGCATCCGGAACATATCATAGGGCAGACATTATTCTCCATTCTTTTGCTCTAGTTGCTAATAATTATGGTTGGGAGCGGTTAGGAGCAATATTTCACGCGATAAAAATCTACCAGAGATTTATGCCGTTGTGGTTTTCCTCTTTTTGGCGTGGGTGGATGTTCCAGCCATGGTTTCCTACCATTAGCCACGCCTGACCGCCCGTCGTTTTCTAGGATAGTCGCCTAGACGACGTAAATGTGTATGTATACACACATACATACATAAAGCCACCGCTTGGCCGGTGTTCGTATCTATCTATCTCTTTGAAAGATCGGCGTCGCTGCTCAGTCGTGTGTGCGTTTCAGATCGCCATCTAAATCTCCATGGCTAATAGCTAATACCTGCCGAAGACGAGGCAGCAACTGACCTTTTACGTGATATACTTTTATTTTATTCATTTCCTCAATTCTTTAGCCTCCACCACCTGTCCTCTTTTCCCTCTCTTGACTATTTTCTCCACCCACACGATCTTTTCTCTGGCCGACGGAGCCGAGCGGCTAATCACAAATTGCCGCTACTCCTCCCAAACGGTCACAGGTTCATCTCGACTATGGAGCGAGTTTATTGAATCTCATTCTTCTAGAGTGCCCTACAGCATTCGTGGTGCTCAACAGAGCAAGGACGATTAACCTTCATTTCAGTTTGTCCTCTTTATCATTCTCGTTAGTATCTCGATATGTAGAACACAAGACGTTTAAAATAATACATTTCACGTCCACATTTAACTGAACGTTTCCCATTTTAATGGTGTTTAATATATTCCATGATTTATTAATGACCAATTTTTTTTCTGTAATTCGGTATTAATGGTATTAAATGCGCTTAATTATACAAAACGTCAAACTTACTAAAAAATTTCCAAATTTTATTAACAGTTTTTAATAAAATCGTGGTCTTAAAACAACTAAAAAATTCAATGAAGAATTAACGGCCCGTATAACAGCTTTTTACCCAAAACTTTTAACATAAAGTGTCGTTTCGACCATCCATTGTGGTCTTATTAATATTGACAAGGACTACAAAGAACGGTCCGAACGTAATTTTATGTTAAAAAATTATAATTTTTGCAAAAGTCTGTTATAGGATGGTTAATTATTCATTTGTTATTGATATTCACAGACATTAATTGTTATAATAACTAAAAATTAATTAAATTCCAATTTGCAAGAGACGTAACCATATACATAAAATTTAACCCCTTACTTGTTCCTAATAACATAATTACAAATTCAGAATTTTGGTACTCTGGGGCAAATAGTTTCAAGTTTTAATTAACTTATTTCGAAACCTATGTTTCCCCAATATATTTTCGTTTAATTTTATTAGAGTAGTTCAAACCACTTGTACAAGTCGTTCATGACTTACGGTTCAATGATGTATTTTTTTTACAATTAACTGTCACGTTGTTATACGTTATAAGAGTGACTTCCTTTCTCCTTTCTGCTTTCCACCGTTCTACGACACACGTCAGTCACTCGGTAAGTCAACTTCCCACTTTTCGCTATTCACGAGAAATGCGCTTATTAGCCTGCCAGAAATGCGTAAAACTCGATTATATTCAACTGCTCACCCACTGCAACTGAGTCATTTGGCCGAGTTGTAACTTGCTTCGTCGTACGAATACCGTTCAAGGTCAGGTATACTAAATCGATACGCAGCAGTTACGCAATTCAGTTTCTTTTAGTCTCACCTCGTAATATTTCTTTACCTTGAATGCCTGATATATTTTTATTATTTACTCAGCATTAACAACTGACGTATTAAACAGTATATTAATATAACATTGAACATAAAAACGTTTTTATACTAAAACATTTGCTTGATAAATCTTAATAATGAAACAGATAAGACCTAGTTTTATATCTAAGGTATTTTAATAATGAAGATAATTTTACATTAAGGGAATTGTGTATTCAAATAAAAGTTCTCTGTACAGTCACATTCAAATTTGAAAGAGATTTTGATTTTTATTGAAAGAAAAGGCTGGATATTTACAAACTCGTCTCATATGCAACGGACATAATATAATTTTATATATATTGTAGCGGAAACGTCGTTCCTCCGTATTCGAGGATTATTTAATTCCTTTAGGGCGCCAGGTATTTTTCACAAAAATACCAAAAGATGATTTTAATAGCTTTAATTCCATTCAGAACATGAAAAATAATTATATCTGCAGGGCGTGGTCATTCTCTCGTCGTCCCGCCGACACAACCTGCTTCTCCAAACACTCCCTGACGACCCTCCAAGTCTCGCCAGACTACATTGTTGGCCCAAGTTGCGTCAGTTACTCAACAATTGCAACTCGCAAGCTGGCCTGCATTGTTAAGTGTAACTTGTCATGTTACAATATATATATATTGTGATAAAAAAGGCGGATTTTGTGAGGTTGTGGCGTTATGAGGCGCAGTTCGGCCAACAACAATAGCTAGTCGGCTGAAAGATGGTGATTCCTCGCGGGAAAGTCCCGCCGAACAAGTGTAAAAAATGAGGGCGGGGAACCCCGAAATTTTGTGAGATAGGGGAATTCCCGTCGGAAGATTTAAAAGGGAAGCCGATGGGTGGCTCGCCCCCAGAAGGCAGGCGAGTGGAGCAGAGAACGGACGTGGACCGAGCAGAAGTGAAAAGAGTGGAGGAAAGGACAGACTTGGTCCGAGCAGCCAGAAGCCAGATGAGAGGACGGACGTGGTCCGAGCTGTGAGAAGTCAGACGAATTGAGGAGAGGACGGACGAGAGCAGACGTGTCCAGACGTGATCAAATCCTGCAAGACGCCAGAGAGACGCACAAACATTCGAGAGGTGGATGTTTGTTGGCCCAGTAATTGTGGGTAAGCTATAAAAAAATTGTGAAACTTGCTCATTGCTCTGGATAAATAGTATTTAATGATTTTTCTTTCTATTTTTCAGCTACTGCATACTCCATCTCTTGAGAGACCCAAAATCCCCTGAGATTAAGCCCGTGTATTCACTTTAAATTAATAAATGAAAAATTTTAAAATTGATCATAATTTGTTCTGTTAATTAATAAATGTTTTATACCCCAAAAAATATATTACAATATATATCAATGATCTGGATGAGTATTAATGATGTTGATATTTTTCTGAAACATTGGGTGTTCCAGTTATCCTTATGAGCGGTTGTTTTTTAAGGAGAAATTATAGGCAAAGAGAAAGTTTCTGTGAGGTGGAGAGGTTCGACGCAGGTTGTTGTTTCCTTTTCCGCTAGGGGGATTAACCCGGCAGCCCAACAGGAGCAGCAAGCTGTTGGTCAGACCCGGTCACGATCGGCAGGAGGACGGCGGTTTCAGCCATTAATAAGTAGCGAGAGGAATCCGGCGGAGTCAACGTTCTCCTTGCGCGATCGGATCTGCACGCCCCCGATGTGATAGCGCTACGCCAAGTGATTTAGGCAGAGACGTCAGGCATGACTGGACCTCTCGCTCCCTCTCCACCACAGTCTTGGTCCTTGGTGATCCATATCGGCCCGTAGAGTACAGTAAAGTAGCGACGCATCACTCTTGTATAGAGAACTGTGGTAAAATTTTCCGATGTTACTACGCGGTGTGTGCGATCTCATATGCAACTACGCCGCGATCCAGCTACAGTTCATTCTTCAACTTGCGAAGGAAATGAGTATCCAACCACGCTTGCTTAAAGAGACGAAGGAAACCGGTTAATTTTTCCAACAAATCAATTTCATTTTCCAGAAGTTTTTTTAAACTTATGAGTTTTATTAGGTCATATAGGCAGTAGACATTTTTTGAACTATTCCCTGCAATCTATGACATGAACATTAAGGAGCGAAGGCTTTCCCGGTGAATTTGATTCAAATATAATTCTCGGGTTTCAACCCGGGTAAAAGTTTGTACTTTGCCGTCGAAACGTTGTGTGTACAAACTTTTACCCGGGTTGAAACCCGAGAATTATATTTGTATGACATGAACAGTTAACATTTTTAACAAAAAACCTGGTGGCAAATGAATGGAAAGTTCGCATTGTGGGGCTGATAGTTTTTTTCATCCAGTAAGCCTCATAGTAGAACGGCAACGGGATCTTCAAGCAACAGCATACCGTATTGACAGTTTTAGATGAAAAGCGTGGCACGTTTGTGGCGTGGTAACTTTATGCTTATAGCTTGTGATGCTACGTTGCTTCCCCTCCAGCAGTGTCCATTACAGATGCAGGACTGGTTAGTTCTGTAGTTTCACCATTCACTGGTCGTAGATTATGAAGTTTCAGACTTCTGATAGTTACAATGAATTACGTAATATTCGTTCTCAAAATTAATAACATTAGTAAGTGTAATACAATTGCGAAATAAACTGGATGATCAAAGTGCCCATTGAAATGTGAATATTATTAAATAATTTTTAAAGTATTTTGTTGAATATTTATTGGAACACGAAGGTAAGAGGACTGTGAAGGCCCTATTTTTAATAAATTATATATAATTAGCGAATAATACAAAGCCCCAATTGTTCTCAATATCAAAACTGTCACCTTTTTTTCACAGAAACCGTTATACTGAAATGAATATAAGGGGTTTTATTGTTTTTAAAATAAATAATTCAATAAAACATTCACCAATTTAAAATATATCTTCTAATTGAATCAATTTATAATTTACAAAACCGGCCTATTTTAAATTACACTAAATATTTTATACAATTAATAAATAGAGACAATATCTACTCTAGGGGCCGTCTTAGCGGCCCTTCTCATAGAAACACAAACACAATATCCAATCTAATGTGCAATATCAAACTTGAACATAACTACGTTTATCATCTAAAAGTTTTACATTTGACCAGTCAAAATTACGATTCTTTAAATAAATATAATTTGATACGACTGAATAATTACTTTCATTAATGACTGTACCATAATTATCGAACAACTCAGGAGGATCATACATAATAAATGTTTTCATAATTTTTAATAGATAAATGAAGACCTAATTTTCATTCAAAAAATGTTTTGTTAATCAATAACCAACATTTAATTACTTCATTTGTATATTTTAGTATATTCATAGGTAACTTGATAAGAATATAAAACGAAAGGAAACGTTTGAATGGCCAATTTCATGAGATGAAATATTTTTTGAACTAAGATTAAATGTTATAATAAAAAATTGAACGATTAATTTATCTGAATAATATTTATAAATAGTCGTTATGAATTAGAGTCGCGTTTAACTAATCTGTGGTTGTGACAAGATTTACAGTCAATTTTGTGATACGATTTCAATAAATGTGAAACTAAGCGAGAAAATAATAATTAAAATTTAAAAAATAGTATATAACGTTGTTGGCCATCAATTAATGGGAGTATACCATAATATGTATGTTTTATTACGCCTTTGTTCTTTTTAAAAAATACTTAACTATCGTACATTTTGTTTTCTTTCTTGAATCGTGTCCCGAAGAACGAAAATTTTAAGCGGAAATTGTTTTTATTATTTATTGGTGAATGTATTAAAAATTAGGTAAGTCTAGAGGTAAAGTTGCCATGAACTGTCGTGTGATAATATGAATGGACAATGGCGTCAGGTAATGCTCATAAGGTTTGCGTAATGTGTAGTAATAGACCTGGGTTCTCAATATATTCTATAGCTCGAAACGTTCGTTATAGACGCCACATGCTGAAAAGTAAAATAATAGTGCTGCAAGAACTGGTCCATATTGCGACCACAGAATGGCGCAGTAAGTCAGGCTAACCTCTATGCAGCTCGTTTGCTTCTAAATCGTTCCTAGGTTATAAGACGTTAGAAGGGAAGTTCTGATATCTGCGAAGTGAGGTAGCGATGTGGAGTACCTGCGGTAGCGGGTAGCGGGTAGCGGGGCAGAGGTGAGTGACCCTTGGCTGTCTCCATAGTTCACGAGCTCGTGCGGACGCCACACCCGGCCCTACGGCTCTCCGGCTCTCCAGCTCTGCAATTAACTTCACTCGCCTCGCCGCTACACACAACTACACTCATAAACACCACACATGCGTTTATATATCTCTATCACTATCAGTGATTTCATTACATTTTCTTCATACGAAGCGTTTCATACTTACACTTTTAGCATCGCTTTTTTTTCTCTGAAATCTTCTCTATTGTACGATAGGTTCAACCAGTTAATCAAACTTGGCCTCTCTCGTAGTCAGTAGCCATTTTCAAACTCCCATTGCCAATCTTTCATTCTAATTAATAGAAATGAGTCCTTAATAACTCTTATCTTCGGTAATCATCGCTCCATTCCTTTACTTGGATTCTTGGTCTCTTTTTTTGGGTAACAGGCTACATGAGGGTGATCCTGAAACAGGCAACTCCCCTTTAATAGCATAGGACGGCAGGAGGCAGTTGGCCGACTGATCCAATGGGATTAGCGGACAACTCTTGCCATATGCCCAAGGTCTTTGACCCCAGTACATATACCTACCAAAATAGGTGAAGGTGTCTCGGCATATGAAAACTTTGATAAAAAATACCCAAAGAGAATGCGAGGCATTCCCGACATGATCAGGTGAGCCCCGCAGTCACTCTGGGCTGAAGCGCCTGCGAGAAAACTCCCACAGCGCATTTCTTGGTCTCTTTTTTTTTGGTTAACAGGCTACATGAGGGTGATCCTGAAACAGGCAACTCCCCTTTAATAGCATAGGAAGGGAATTGAAAAAATGGGGATGCGGAAGGTAGAGCAAGGTAGCCAAGGGTTAACTAGGGCCCCCGGGCTATGGTTTAAGGATCCTACCCGGTGTTTCACCTAAAGAGATGCAGGGAAAACCCTAGAAAACCTGCATCAGGTAGGTCGGGCATTGGGTACTATTCTCACGCCCTTCCGAATGACGGGAGACGAGTCTGCTGTGGGGTCGCAGCATTCCCTTCTCCGTGTCTCCACCAGTTTCAGGAGGCAGTTGGCCGACTGATCCAATGGGATCAGCGGACAGCTCTTGCCATATGCCCAAGGTCTTTGACCCCGGTACATATACCTCCTAAAATAGGTGAAGGTAACATTACCAATATATGGTAAAAGTCCAAGATCGGCTGCGCACTGCACAAAATTTCCCGACATGATCCAAATTAGCATCCATCACTTCTCTTCTAACGCCAAGTACCTCAATAAAGATCTCACGTCTCAAATGTGCCATTATCTATTCCTTCCCTGATCAGTCCTTAAAGTACTTTACCTGAGATATTTGTATATCATCCATCTGTTTTTCATCCTTCTCCTATTCCACCACAGTTTGAAGGCTTGTATTCTTTTCCTGTCTGCGACTTCTATCGTCCACGTTTCCTCACACCATACGAACATTTTCAGCAATAATTTCTTAATATTCACACATTTAGCTGTAGGCAATTTCCTCTTTTTGAGAAAGCCATCCCTGCCAGTGCTATCCTATTCTTCATGACTACTATAAACGAGGTATAGTGAAGGTGACGAATAATCCTCTATCTGGTTCAGTTACGCTGGCTGCAATAGCATAAAACTGCGTTCCCTGTGACCCCGGAAAGTGAACAATTTTACTGGAACTGTGGGAAAGACAATAAAATAATTGGTTATATCTGTGACGTGATGATAGTCATCGAGCCAATGCCAACACGTCGCTTCCAACGAAGAAGCGATAAAGGGAGATTTCTGGTTCAGCCATCAGGGTAAAAGAGAGTTTTGAATCAACGTTCGTAGAGCAAATATAGTTCTGGCTCAGCTTTCAGAGAGAAGAGGCAGTTTTAAGATCAGCGTTTGGAGAAGAACAGAGACAGTGTTGGATAACGAGTACTGACATTCGCAATATTGCGAATGTAACGCGTCCTGACCCAAGGAAGGAAATGTGAGGAGACAGGGTGAGAACAGCAACTGATTATTAATGATTTGCCTGGAAACAGCGACGAGAGTAAACCTGCTCTTCAGACAATGGAAAAATTTGGCAAGTCTGAAAGGAGTAAAGGCCAATAAGCAAGTTTCCTGTTTAGTTTTTCTGCTCTTTTGTTTTTTTGTTCCATGTATTTCTTGGAGCTGCTTCAAAAGGTTAAATTCTTCGTCATGCAGCTCCAAGAAGTGAAATCACCGTGGTTTATGCGTGTGTTTGTGCTTTCTAGTGTGCGTGTCGTCTATTAAATGATGTATTGTGTTCAAATTTTTAAAAATTTGGTAGTTAATTATGCTATTTTATTTTGATCTTATAATTATCTCATCTATTTCCTCATCTGAAGAATAATGAAAACAACAATAAATCTTAATCTAAATTTATTTATCTGCATTTAACAAAGTCTCTGCTACACGATAAAACCACGAGGGCGCCACAAAGAGAACAGATTGTAATTTCTCTTATCTCATATTGAATTAATTTTAGCATGTAATACATTGCAAGTATATATATTTTCAAAAGTAATTTTTTTTCTTTTATTTGTTGCTATTTTTTCTTAAAGGTGGCCAAGGTACATACATTCAGGGTTTAAAGTACCCAGTTGAAACACAGGCAGAAATACTGATTGACAAACTCGTATACAAAACAGATTTCTTACTTTACCTTCAATTTTTCTCTTTCTATACATATATATGCTATAAAAATGGAGAAGTAACAAAAGGGTTTACCTTCAGCATGCTTCTCAGACAAATTATTTCAATTATTAGAAATTTAAATATTGATTTTGATAAAAATGAATGTTTTAACAATGAATAGGTCCTGATTGTTAAATTGGATACTCTCATAATTATTTTTGTTGGTTAGTTGCAGAATGTCATTCTATTGTTCTTATGTATATAATATTAATTCAGGAATATTTGTGGAAAACATTACTAAAAATCGTACTTCTTGACGATTTGATATTCCGACCGGTGCGAACGTCAGATTCATTACCATCAACATTATTAAATGTTTCTTCAAGAAAAGGCAATGATGGCTACGATTCACTCCATCATTTGGGACGGTTTCCTCCTTCTGTAGTGAGGTTAATCATCAAGGCGCATACATGCTGCCCGCAATGTACGGACATAATTACATACGAGAGGCGCAATAGTACAAATATATATCGTTTTTAAGAAGCAATTTAGGAACCAATGTTTTAGTTACGTTTTATGGAATTCGTATTAAAAGGAATGGAAAATATGGATTTATTTCTTAAATTAACCCTCAACTTTCAGTAGTCCTATTGTGGGTTTCGGCCATGAATTTTGATATTTATAACGGTATAAAAATTAATTTTTTGAGGATTACATTTGTCCATAAAAGTATTATAGAACACAAAAATTTTACGCTAAGGTAAATTAAATTTTAAATTATGTTACCTATGCTTTATTAGTAAAAAATTATTTGAATTAGCTTTTCCACGGATATTTGTTTTAACTGTAGCGTTTAATAAATTATTCTCGGAATTTCGGTGAGGACAATTGTTTATTTTTAAAAACAATCCAGTGCAATACATCACCGGAGTCACCAGGTTAATGGCGTGCGAAGTAAAGTTTGGTTTGTATTATTACATACGCTACATTTTATTTCAAATAAATAAATTACCCGGTTGATAAACCGAAACTTAGTTATTAAAATAATACACCAGGAAAGCTGTAATTATTTCATAACAAATTAAAAATTTTCACAGTCCACCTATATCTGAAATACTTAACATATTGTTGAAATTTATAAATCTCAGAACAGAATTAATTTATTTCCTTAGGGGCTAAATTATGGAACCATGTATGGATGCGTAATAAAATGATTTTAAATTCATTAATATGAATTGTAATATTAAATTAATTTTTAAGTTAAGATTACTATATATTTACTATTAACAAATACATTTATAATTCAAAAAAATTAATAATTAGTATGTATAGAGTTTTAAAAAACAATCAAAATGAAAAACGGTTTAGTTTGACAAAAAATTAAAAGTATGTATAGGATTAACAATAGTCTGTGTAGTTAAAATGTTTTTTACGATTAATGATTTTATATACACCATATTATAAAATGAGATGTTAACATAAAATATTAATTAAATTTAAAATTATGTAACCAAAAAAGGTAAATTACCGTGAAACAATTAATAATTTTAAATATATCTTGTGTATCTCAGATCTATGTTCGTTCTTAAAATATTAACATAAATCAAGAATGCAATTAAGGTGTTTAGCCAAATGGTCCTTAATTTTCATTCCTTCTTCAAGACAATTAGTTGGAAGAGTTTAATTTTCTTCTGATAAACGCAGAGTTAAAGAAGTATAGTATATAAAATATATATTTTAAAATAAGTTATTTTAAAATAATTAAAAACTATATTAGTGTGTAGTGAATACAGCTTAACGTCTCACTTTGTCTGGTCACAAGAAAAGTGAGGAAATATTTGTAATTATCAAAATAGGTCTCATTGATTCCCATTAATTCACATAAGCTCTCGTCATGAGGGGGTATAGCTTACAAAATTATTTGAATAATAGATGTGAATAAAATATACCGATACAATAGTAAATGTTATGAATCTACCAGGAGGATCATATCTTTCAATAAGATCCTACGTTTATTCCCCGTCTCTTTCTCATCTAACAAGGCGAAGTATTTTACAGCGTCGCATAATGATCGAATCAAAACAACACTCGCACAATAAATATTCGATCCTACACTTCATTTTTAAGTAGCCTAATGGGGAAAGCTGTTTATCGTTCGTTAAACAAATTGTAGTCAGGCACATGGGCGTATTTATCATATTGTCAAACTTTACTTTTGTCTGACATCCGTTTTCCCACTGTGTATGCTTTACATTACAATTTCGTTATCGTGACCAATAAATTACAATTAATGGAACTTCAACGGGTGTGTTGGAGGCGAAGTTACAAGTATCTATTTCTAAAGTAAATTGAATTTTATTGCGCCCACGAAACGAACAGGCTATTCGAATGGCCTCGTTCCATATGAATAGTTGTAATATTGACTAATGTAAGCAACACTCGGAGGTGAGGAAGTTTTTAAGGTCGTTACAGTCGCAGAAAAGTAATTTGTACAAGTGATATGGTCTGTAAAGGAAACCGTGAAATTTTCTTCGGGTTGCTTGCTTGTTGCGAGCGAAACACAGTAGATCAGATTCGGTCACTGGATCAAATTACAATAACCGAACCAGTTTCGTGATCTACGGCACTGCTGCCATATAAGAACTCTCGTTCCTCGATCTACTCTGCATAAAACTTTTCTTTGCGTGATACGTACGTGCGTGGCTGGAGAAATGTGTGAACAATCTGCTCCTAATTACATCTGTATGATTCTTATTTAGTTGCAAGACCAAAAACTTGATGACCAGTAATATCCAATATCGTTTTAATAATAACTTAATGTTATGTTATTTTTTCATATTTGTAACTAACTTTAATTTGAAATGTCTCATTTCCTTAGAAGAGGATTAATGAAAGAAAAACTTGTAATCTAATTTAATGGTCACTGTTTACATCTAAATTCTTGTAACATTGTATCTACGTAATTGGACAACGTCTGTGCAATACCTACGAATAAATAAATTTTTCATTCTAATAAGCTAAAAGCTGCAAGAAGTATTCTATAAATACCTTAATATACATGATTTTTGCTCAATAGGGAGAGTTTTATTCTTACAGCAAGCAGAACCTGAACTCATATACAGTCTCCTTTCTTCCCCCTTGGCGTTATCTTCGTTTTCAAACAGCTACGCTTGAGAACAAGTTTTATCTTTTAAGAAAAAAAAATATTTCAGGTGTTTTCAACTTTGAAAAGTCAAATTCATATTTCTGAAAGATCTTTGTTAAGAACCAATTTCACCAAAAAAATTAACAATGGTTATGATCCACAATACATTGCAGTGTGGGAGCACATTGTCAACGTGTAAATTATTACATTACATTTATTTATGGCTGGGGAAGTCAATTTTGTTACAACGTCATCCAGGTAATTCTGTAAAATTCCTGATAATTTAACATGGTTGTCCGCCATACTGAATGGATAAATAAACTGTAAGATCCCTATAAAATTCCGTGTCATTTTTCCTTGTGATATGACTTTATACCAGTTGTATATAAAATAATAAAGCTTTATTAAATAATATAATTAAACAGTTGCTTCTTAGTAGACATAAGTCTATATTCTTGTATTTTAAGAATATAATCATTCTGATATTAGAGGAATTTGCCTATATCTCTGGATCAGAAAGATGATTCCTACTAAAATGCCTATTATCTGAATTTCAATCATACAGTATTTTGCGTCCTGTATAGTAAATTTTATATTTATTTTTATATATAGCTACAGCTGGAGTACAATTAGATGCTTAAACAGTTTTAGTAAATTATTCCGTTTATTTACTTCCAATTTCGTTAAACGTAGCTGTCTTCAGTATTACAGAAACTTTTTAATTTCATTTAGTTTCGGTTAAGAAGAATAATGCATTCATATTGCAATTTAGAGGTATTAAGGGAAAAAATATGTGAGGGAGTTATTTTCTACGAAACGATATAGGCTGGAGTACATTGAGTGAGTCATAATTTCTTAAGACCGTAATAAATGTGTAATGTTTACTTTTTAATTAGGAATTTTCGATCGTTTACCGTGAAAGGAATATAATTAAATTAAATAGATTGAATAAAATAGTTGTTTATTATCTAAGAAAGAAAATCATAATTACAGTACATTGATAAATCGCTCCGCTTTCATCATTTCCCCACAAAATTTAAAGTATATTAATTAGAATAGGCCCTGACATAGACTTTACTCTTTCAGGGGACACAGGCAAGCCGATTGAAAAGAATTTGTGACACCAAAATTAACAGAAAATGACCGTATGAGGCACTTATTTGTATGTCGACACAGCTTCTCTTTGTATCGCCCTACGGCTCCTAGCTCTTACTCAGACGGACTTCCTTTTAAAAAGTGTCAGCGACGCTCGTGTTCGGGGGTTTTCTCTTACCCAAGGCACATTCATGTAACCATTTTTGACAAATCACTGTCTTCAGATTCCCAGTTTTTCTATTGCTTTGTCTGGTAATCGGTCTCCCTCTGAATATTTTTCAAATTACCCAGAATCGAGGAAAGCAACCAAAATAACCTTGGTTGCACCCCGTCGGAAATTCCGCTCCTTTCTGCCTTGCTTCACTGGCACTTCAGAAATTACAACCCAAGCAAAATTAAGAAAATAATAATAATTTGAAACATTAATAAAATCGAATACGCACGCTACAAATGAATAGTGGAAATATCTATAAATAAGCTATGAAGGCTACTAATGCTGAATTGTAATTACTTCATTAATTGTTCTTTATATTGATACTTAATATTTAAAAAATGTAAAAGTGGAATTATATATTATTATTAGTAAGTCATACTCTGTTGTGAAGTGATTTTGTGCTCACAAGTTAAAACAAAATTTAGAGAAAATCGGCATTGAAATGTACCGCGAAGTTATAAAACTGTTTGAAATAAAATATCAGAAGGAAATATTTTAAAAAGTTTTCTTTCTCTCATCAGGGATAAAAACCCATAAAAACATTATTAATTCCGGTAAACTAGCTTACTTTTCATTCAATAAATGAAGAGTGAACTCAGCTGATTAAGGAACGCTAAGACAAACGTAACAACAACAAAAACTTTCTTTATTATACAATATCATTTATAAGCCAATAGGCCTAAAGTTGTTTCTCTATGAGTGTTAATCGGGAAAAATAAAGCATAAAAATCTCCTCAAAGTGATGCTACAATAATAAGACACGATCCCGGCCTCGAATGTATAGGTCACCGGTAGTCCACAACTACCAACCGTGCATGTGCAAGAGAAAGAGATAGTGTGGGAGGTTATTTATAATTGGCAGGGTGGTCACTGTTCGAGCCTCGGGCACGATTTCATTGTTGCTCCAGTCTAATTGGCTTAATTGTCTGCTTTATATATTTCATTCTTCTCTTATTTTCTTCGTGTTTTATTTCTCTCCCTACGATCACTTCTCTCTCCTCTTTCCCCCCCGACTTTCATTCCACGAAATCGCTGACCTCCTCTGCTCCACTTAACGGGTAAAAAGTTTCTTGGAAATTCGTTTATTCTGACAGACCTACAGGTATCGGTTTTTTTTAAATGAGCTGAACTAACCACACATTATTCAAAATGTATACCTGTCTCAACCCAATCAGAAAGTAATAATGGCGCCCTTATTGTAGTTCCTTGTGCTAGGAACAAAGAGATTCAATGTCTTGAAATGAGGGAAGGGCAGATATTTAACGGTCAATGGTAAGCCTTATGAAATTAGTAGAATGAACGCTAGCTATGAATCTTAAGTAAGTCCTGTTTTAGTTCTCTGGATCACTTCTTGGAAATACATGAATTGAATAGTGTGTGCGTAAAGTAGCTTATGAAAGTATTTTTTTCGGACTCCGGTGTTAACAATTCCTGATAGGACATCTGATCTGAGCACTTTATATTATTTTGTAGAGTATTAAAATATGTCAAAGCTCTTCACTTAATATTTTATTTAGACGCCAGAAAATGAAAATAAAATCCAATTTGGTCCAGACCTATGTCAAGTTGTAAAGTGTGGCGTTACTAAATTACGATTTTAGGATCTGAGGACTATTAAAAATGAAGTGATGGTTCACGAAAACTAGCATTGGCCTGTAAAGTGAGTAATTTCAATCAGTTTAAAGCATTTTGTATTCAAACTGAATAACTACGTGAGATTCGCAATTCGCGCTTGAGTCAAGTAGCAGCTCCAAATTAAGACTGCGTCTCATTGCGGCGCGCGCAGGATTATTTGAGAGTTTTTAAAGTAGAAAATACAAAAATGTTTTGCTAACAGCTACACAAACAGATTTAATTTATTATAACTATTTTACAATGATAGCATAACGGATGCTGTTCCACTAAACGGAGGTTCCCTGGCGTTGACTTGGCCTGGCGGGAGGTTCCGGGTTCGATTCCCGGATCAGGTTGATATTTTTCCATTCTGATCTTCTAAATTTAGTTTCATGGCATTTTCCTGAGCTTGAATTGAAGCAATTATTATCTCTATGAAGTCATATATATTTTCCCTATACAATATTACAAACAGAAGTGAATAAATTCTTATTTTTTGAATTAACCTATTTAATGTTTAAAATGTTATACAATATCTTAGTGGACTGTGATATTAAGCAAAACGTTGTAAATATCGGCGCTTATTATATTAATAAAATTTCAGTCTTCAAGTAATGATAGCCCAATTTTAATAATTAGGTCCCCTTTTCTATAAGATAGGAAAGACCTCAAATAAATTGTATGAATTTATAGTTTCTTGAATATATTTCAAACAATATTTCATAAAATGTTCTATGGGAAATACGACGAAGAGGTAGTGGTCCAGTGCTATTGTGTTGACACGGACTAACATTTTTATTCTAATAAATAATTTACTTATTACTTTTAAAGGTCATATGATGTGAAATACGTAATATCGTAAGATGTGTTTTTGAATATGGCACACAGTGTGGAGCGCTCAGTGCCAAAAATTCAGATCCAATTATAGGAGTGATAGTAAGCGCTTGGAGAGGTTAACGAATAAACCAACATAAGAAAGAATTTGCTACGTATTAGTGAACGAGCGTTGTATCTCTTACTCGCCATCAGGTAAGTAATTACTACGAAACCTCCGAGGGAATATATTTCGTGATGCGGTGCTTCTTTCCAGTAGCAAAGATGCGTGCCGATAATGACAAGGTATTGGGCACGAGCCCAAAAGCAACGAAAATTTTTATGTAGTCAGGTAGCAAGGGGAGCTATTCCCGTCGTAGCGATTGATGAGACACCGCTTCGGAATGTTAAGTGGGCAGCTACTGTAGCCGGATATTCCAGTAGCCACTGATAGCTAGCTAGTTCGTTACCAAAGCCCAACAAACACAGACAGACAAAGATCTCAGCGTCGGCATCTTGCTCTGGAAGCTCTGGGTTTAGTGGACCGAGGATGTGGTAAGACCAACAACGAATGAGGAGAGGGATGGGTACGGCGGACGGTCACGAAACGCGATTAATTCATACACATTCCGAAGCGTAGGCTGGGCGATGGCAATAGAACAAGTCGATGGAGTAGGAGAGAGGAGGAGAGAGGGATATATTGAGGAACAAATTCTTTAAGGGGCACCTGCCCCTTTATTCTTTTGCGAGGGTCGATTTCCAATTTAGATAGACACACTGCTGATGACGACCAAGAGGAAACGTCATGGAGGAGGTTACTGACCGATGCTGAACGAAGGTTCGTAGTCGTGACGAGATAAACAAAATGTAAGCAGTGAGAAACAGAATTAAACTAAACATGAAGGATAAGGCGGATTAGAAAGAAGAATAACTGTATCAGACTGATAGTTTGTAGACTTTTACCGGTAGTAAACTGTTTCAAGAGATTAACTCTAAGTTCATTAAATGTATGAACCCAAAGTATGTCAAAATTAGAATATAAAAGTACTACGTAGAAAATTAATCACAACAACGCTGTTAAATTAACTAGCATAATAAACGCTATTGCAAACTCAAAAATTGAAGAATGGTCCGGAATACATGCCATTATCGTGGTACCAGGGTGTGATGAAGAGAATCCTTACTGTTAATTAATGCAACATTTTTTATTATCTATATTTGGCACTTTTTGATCCTACTATATACGCTGTAGGGGGAGAATAGTTTGAAATTCGAAATAAATTTGACTAGAGTGACAATTTTCCTATGCTAAAGAAATTGTTTTTTTAAACATTTCTAGCATTTAAAACAATTATTAAATATTATAAATCGGTACATTAGCTACTGTGATTGAAAGTCTCTGCCTTCTAGCAGTTACCAGTTACATTTACAGATTTTTTCTTATCTATCATACATCGTATAATCCTGGCGAATACGGATTGAAAAACAATTTTAGTTCCGTCATTACACTAACATATGATAATTTATATTTATTATCTGGTTAAGACGCTGTCTGAAATTCACTAAAAATTGCAAAATAATGGTACTTATTTGTTTCTGTTATGAGAATGGAAATTTTTCGTCAAAGTTGTCTTATAAGTCTATTGAGAAACTTGCAAAGGTACACATCTCTTTATTAAGAATAAGAAGCACTAGGTGCATATTTTAACTATTGACATAGTATTAAATCAAACACCATAACTGTACCATGTGTTTAAGATGAAATAAATTATTTTTTTGAGGAAGTAAATGAATACAAATAAATACGAACGAGTTGAAATTTTGAACAGAATTAACATAGAAACCACAGAAAAGATTTAAATTGGCTTTCATAATTACATTTCTACTTTCTCAATAGGCTATACAGTATATTATATTTCAATTCAACTTCTGGATTCATAGGAAGTATAAAACTGTAGAAGTCACCGCGTATTTACTTTGCAAGCACCAATCAAAAACCACCACGTCTAGCGTTTATTCAATGCCATGTTTTGCGGCAATTAACTCCCACAGAGGATATGAAGGTTTACGATTCAATGAAATACCTCTATGGTGCAATTTATTCGAACCATTTGAACGAGATAAATTACAAAACAGCTTTACAAATTTCACGTTTATACTTTGCACATCGTATGTCACTTATTTTTCGAACATTCAAAGTAAACTGTCGGGGTTTAGAGAAAAATCAAAATCATTTGGATTTATAGTCGAGAATACCGGAACAATTTTCAATATCATTGGTACAATGATACGAGGTAATTGCATTGCATTTAATTTAGTTAAAGACGGATATAACCAATGTGTTACACATTTATTGTAAAGGTGGAAAAATATGTCAATAAAACTCTATTATTTGCAGTAGATTTATGTATGTAAAATCTTGCCTGAATAGTATTTTAATTTTTGACTTTCCTTCTCAATTATAATAATTAACATTTTGCAATAATTTATTTTATAAAGTATCACTCCGAAGCACAGGTATTACGGCTAGTTAAAAAATATGAAACCATTGTGCTAAATGAGACCATATTCTTTATTTACATTACCACTTCAATTTTGCAGAATATTAATTTTTACCAGATGATAAATTAATTTTATAAACTTATAATTTGAGGCAAACCACTTCTGGATACATGTGTTTCAGTGGGTAAACAAAGTGATTTTGCCTATGGAGAATTAGAAGTCATTTATCCAACGCGACAAGTTCAATATTATTCTCTACACAACAGCCATGCTCATGGTCAAACCTTCGCGTTCAACTTTTTTTTCCCTTCCGTTCTACAGTTGTCAGTAAATGTTAAAAGCGAATTTATAGCGACGTAATTACCTCTAATTTTCTCGGACACCACGACCCAGAATTGTTTCCTACACTCATAAATCATATCACCTCGATAATTCGATATCGTCATTGAACCCCGGATAAGAGAAAGTGAGAGTACAGTAATAATAACAATAAAGGTTTCAAAAAACAACAAAGAATGAAGGAGAGCTATTTAGGGGGTCTAATACAGCGTGAAAGGTACACTGTGCCACATAACCCTCCTGCTGGGTCGCTGAATAAAAGACACATTCTTATTATTAACAGGTGCAATTACCGACGTACTGTACATACAACAACAAAGTCTGGCGGCGGACACAAAGGCGAAGCGAAACAGAATGTAGGAGAGGAGGAAGAAGTGGGCATTTGTTTTTGGTAAGCGGACGTGGCCCACCCAAGTAGCCAGAGCCCGTATCAAAAATTACGAACCATTTGCGTCCGGGTGTCAGCGGCCACTTATTTTAATTGCTTTTCTGGGACCAGCTACCTTCCATTCATTCTGGACCGCCACTGTCAACACTATAATTAAACACACGCACGCGACAATCATAAAATACACACCAACTTATGGCAACAGATATAATCATGCCATTCTTAATGGATTTGCAAGTGATTATTAAAATCTAATCTCAAGATATCAGCGCTGCATTCAAAGTCTGGGGCAATAGTTTTTTTTATCCTACAAGCAATGCAATATTATTAGTCTAGTATGATATTTAATGAAGCACCGTCTCGCCCAATGACGTGATCATAGGCCAGTTGGCGAAATCATCGTTTTCTTTGAGTCAAGGACTGGAAACGTTTCGTCGGTAAAGTGATTCCCTTAACAGGAATCTTCTTTCTGGGTCTTTATATCGTATTGGTCCTGGAAAGAAATGAAGAGTACAGTAATCTGTTGAGGAAGTTAAAGTATATAAATAGTCACCACACAGGGTACAATTCAATATGGCGGAATTATTCCTCGAACAGGTCACAGTCTTGTGCGGGAATACATCTTCTGTCTACTTATGCTCAAATTTAACTCTAATTTCTTATAAATTTTCTTAAGGGTTCCTTAGCCCCACATTGGATTTCTCCGGGGTTTTAAGAAAATAAATATCAAATTTTTGTTACATTTAAAATTTCTGTGAAGAACATACGAACTGAAATCAATATAGGGTTTTACTTGTTTTAAACTTAAAAATAATAAATAAAAATCCGTTTTTTAACATTCAGTAATTTACCATACAATAATAATTGAGTCCATTTTAATTTCCAAAGCCGGCCTTTTTTTGAATAACACAAAATAATTTATAAATTTATTTACAACAATTAAATACCTTACAAACATGAGATAAGAGATCTACTCTAGGATCGTTTTATTGTGCCTTCTCATAGAAATAGAATTCATACGCAACCTCTACGCGGAATTGGCAAATCGGCAAAAGGTTTTCTGGACTGCAATATCCCGCTTGACGTTTTCCCAACAAGTAAATATACCAAAAGGTCATTTTTACGAAAAAGGCGTTTTTAAGAAATAAATTATCATATTAATACGTTATCTTATTAATACATGTTTATTAAAGTAAGTTAAAGAATTAATTAATGTGTAGAACCTTTTTGAGTTGAAAATTTGAAAAATAATATTTTATTGCTAGCTTGTACCTTATTTAAAATTCGTTTATTTTTGTTTTCGTTCGAAGTGAGAGGAAAAGTAGATGGTCGATATACCGTTTCATAATGGGTTTGGATTAATATAGATGTGGCCGTTTAGCAGACAGTTTTCTCATATCAGGCATAAAAATACAAAATTCCATTATAAAACTTTGGAATTTCTAAAAATAGATTTTTGATTACGGACCCAAAATAGTGGTAAAGACATGTCCGAAGTGGATTAGGAAACCACCATTTCAATAATTTAAGTCTAAATTCAGATAAATAAAAATGGACTCTTAAAAACCTCTATCCATTTAAGAATCCTTTATCTGTTTCTTAGGCCTGTTTTAAATACGTTTTTTTTAATTTATGGTAGTGGATAATACATCAACCACCATCCTATAAAAGGTTAGCTCGTTGTCCATGCACTTACGATCGGTGAACGAACAATATGGATGAAAGGGAAGTGGAATATCTAAAAATATGGGAAAAAAGCATCCATTGGCTTCGAGAATGACTGAATTCCACACTACTGATTATTTAGTTCTCTTATAAAAACCTGAGATATTTATGAACTTTGAATGCTCATATTTACGAACTTCGAAAAAATAAATTTTATTGTATCTTCAAATTTTGTTTGTGAATAAATCGATGATATTTAATATTTAAGTGGTCATATTCTCAAGAAGTACAATAGCAAATGTTGCACGTGTAATTTTCAAATTCCGCGACCACGTTTCCCCATAGAATGTATACAGTCGCAATCAATTGAAGGCTTCTTCTCCTTAAACAGTTGCGTCAGCAATCGATGGAGTTAAGAGGCCGGTTTCCCCCTTTTGTAGTTGGCAGTAGAAAGTCGGTAGGCAGGGCAGTTATTGGTTGCGTTGTTTCACAAGCGACCGCGCCATTTATATTGGAGATTAGATCCACCGTTCCGAAACGTGGCCACCGCGTGCTGTGCTTTGCTGTGTTATAAACCCCCGTTCCACCATCTCGGGTGATGTCACTGCAAATTGTGATTAATTGCAGAGGCAACCAGGCGAACCGCCACTACTGTGCGTCTGGAATCTTTCCTCCTCATTCATTAATATTGTATTTCGATCTGCCTAAGCCAGCCGCCACGATCAACGAAGTGGTACTCGGTACGTGAGTACGAAAACTCCCGCTCTTGCAATCTAACAATGTAATTATCGCCATCGTCAACACCATTAACGAGGAAACCGGTTTAAGATTTCAGATCTGTTCGTCGAATGAGTGTGAAGTATTCGCCACTCAAGCATAAACCGTTACATTACTAATAAATTTTGACCATGTCAAAATTTCCGAGTATGTTCGAGCCTCAAATCCAATTTTAGTTTTCTTGTTTACGCATTTCCTAATATTTCTGCAGGTCACCCATTAAATTGCTACTATGAACTGGAAGCTCATTTTTATTTTCAAATAAATATGAGGGGTTAATACTATTCAAAAAATTATTATATAAAAATGGGAAATTTTAAATTTACATTTATTAATTTATAATATATAATAATCTAATCAATTTTAACGTACGAAGCTTGCCCTTTTATGATTAATAATAAATACTTTATTCACTATTTATATATATTCGCTTTCAATTAAAATTTAAACACATGAGATCTATTCTGGGGTTGTCTTTATGGGTATTCTCATACAAACAATTAAAGACAACCCCTACGCGGAATTGGCAGTACGAGGCAAAGGTTTTCAAACAGAGTAATTACTGTTGTTTAGCTTATCCTCGAACTCGGTCTCTTTGGTTATAGATGACGAACCGGTCAACTGATCCTTTCAGTTCCTTGTTGAGCAATGAACACCTTGCTTATTTAGATTGTTTCTTTGCGGAAAAGAGCAAGCATTCCGCCTCTTATACAAACGTTCATTGCTAATTGCAATCTCAAATCATTTACTCCCCAACATCTTACTCTTTAATGCCCACTGCATAGTTCCCACTGCCATTTTCCTTTGCTTTTAACATATTTTCACTACTCCATTATTTAATTTCCTTTGGTGGCGAGGACTCGATCCTCTCCAATCAAAAGTAGTTATGTTTCGAATTTGGGTGGTTCAACCCCACTCCACGGATGCTATGGGGGGAAACACCATGTCTAACCACATACAGGTTTTCCGAAATGTCACAGAGCTTAGAAAACTCAGGCTGGCGCCAAATTGTCTAGGATTATTACCCTGTCTGTAACCCTTTTCAATTTCTATCAGGTCACTTGGCTTTGATTTTGTACTGTCAAATTCCGTATTTAGTTGTGCTTTACCATTAAAATTTCTTCAGATAAAGTTAGAACATAGCTAGCTACAACTTTGTAACCTATTGATGAAAATTATATTGATTCTTCGACCTGATTAATAGTTATTAAATAAGTGAATAACGAAAATCAGATGAGGCGTTCGTTTATCAAATCGGTATTATAAATTTTGAGTATTTGCGTGCAAGGTTACATAATTAGCCAAGGTTTTTATTTTTTTGTACCGCATGAGAAATTAATGAATGATCTAGAACTGTCAGGATGAACGATTGATTTTATGAACTTCGGAATCCTACGATAAAGTAGAAAAGCGAATTTTGTACAGTTGGATGTGTGAATGAAGGAGTCCCACGGGGTTGCGTTATTGGCCCCTAATTGTTTCTCGTTTCTCCATGAATTGTGTATTCAAAAAGTTCTGGTAGACTGTTAAATTATGATTCGTGGCAAATAATTACTGCAGTGTAGGGGATTAAAGTTGGAAAATATGACAGACCAAATTTAAAATGTTTATTTCCAAATCTTGGCATAAGTGAGTCTTGAAACTAATGTGAAAAATTTTAAGTCAGTTCCTCGTAATTGTAAAAATTTTTTAATGAAAAGAAGTTTTATTGGAGTGAATGTGAAAAGTGTAGTGCTGCTTAGTTTCCAAGCATATTAAGAAACAGTGTTAAATTTTTCAGTAGTTAAGTAACATTTATTATGAATTCCCTCTGTAAATTATTATTTATTTATTAGTTATAAATTCATCGGAGCGACACTTTGGTGAAGAATGATCTTGTTCATTGATTAAATGATGAGAAGTAAAAGTTTACAAACAGAGTAGAGTTAAGGCATGATTGAAGACTGCATGTGAGTTACTGGAGAGTGCTTAGCGTTTGATGTTTACGTAAGTGAACTTGGAGGCTGCAGACGTGGTCTAGAGATCGCTCGTGGCACCTGTAACGCCTTGGGATCTTGGAGAGGAGGTCAGACACGCTTGACCCAGCAGCTACCAGAACAAGACACCTGCACCAGCCAAGGCACAACCACTGTTATTAGGTCCTCTCTGTGAATGCCAAAGTTCATGGCGTTGGCAAGGGCACAACTACTACTGTTATTAGTCTCTTTCTCTCTCTCCTCAAGCAACGCCACTGTGGTTGTTTCGAGAAGCAAAACTACGTAATTGCGACTCACTACTTGTGGCACCACAATATTCACATTCGATATTTACTTAGATTACATATATTATAGGAAAATGAAGAAGCTATAGGGCTGTTACAAACTTCTTTTGGAAATTCAGCAATATGATTGGCTCATTTCAGATTTTAGTTGACTACTCCCCCACATAGTTCTAAGAGACAGCATCAAATCAAAACGTCATAATTAAATTGATCATGTCCCAAAAATGCACATGATTGGAACACCGATCCGTGAATGAATTTTTTATCCATGATTGTCATACCCAGTTTAACGCCATTCTATGATGAAAGTGCATTACTACGATTCCTGTCATGGCCTTGTATAAAGTTACTTCTGAAATAGGCGAAACTGTTCTGCTGGACTCAGCTCGAACGATCCACTCACAATCTGCACTGACGAATATTGTCATTGTCGACCAAAAAAGGTTCCCTATAGTCAATTATACGTTACTATTACGACGGAACTTACCTCATAATAAAATGTTCAGACTTTCATTTGAATCAGCCTCGTAGTATGCGATTATTACTCCCATTACTGCGCTTACTATACCTAGATTTCGCACTGAATTCTTAATTGAATTTTCTCGTCTTCTTCTCTTATATTTTCCAGTTTTTGAAGAGTGGCGTATAAACTTACGTTTGTTGTTCTCGTCACTACCACTGTAAACGGTTTCGTTCACTCATTTACCACCCGTAGAAGTGGTTCATAGAGTTCATCAGCTGTCTAGAAGAGCTGCCGTAGAGGTTGCCTCTATATAATTGAAGGAATTTAAAATGTGAAGGAAACAATTCAGAACCTGCCATTTTATTGCCGAGTTCGTGTGTAGAACGATGTCTTCTTATTTGGTCATCGCAGATTCTGGGAATTCCTCAACAGAGCGGATTCGAAATCTAAGGGTGCGATCAAATCACGATGGACACCTTTTAGCCTCGTGCAGAAATCTCCTAATTTTGTAGGACTTGGACATTCAGAAACCGTAAGCCAGGAAATATCTCCACATTTCGCTTTTAAACAAATTAATTTTCTTATAATATAGATACTGTCAAAATATTTCTCTATAATTAAATTGATTGTTCAAATCACCGTGCCTACAATTTAAATAGTTTTCACAAAAACTGCAAAATAAACTATACAGCCAAATTTTCAGAAAAAAAATGTAATATTTGTTGAATATAGCTACGACGTTTTGTCCATATTTGTGGAAATTTAATATTTTTATTAATACTCAATTTCGGTGCAATTAATTATTACATTTGAAGCTAGAGTCGTCTGTACTGTATCTACGCCAGGAGCCATGGTAACTCGTTTAAGCTTAGGAAGTTCGGGTAATGAACTCCGACGCACGACTTCAAACGATAAAACACAAAAGGCAAGACAGAGTGACCAAGTGTTTTGTGCATAACGTTCCTTCTCCACGGTCTCTTTGATAGAGACAGCCAACACGCGCGCGCCTGTCATTAGCTAACATTAATTACCATCGAGAGCCATATCAGCGACCGCGAAGTGGTCTCTGTGAGCCACGTGAACACCAAAGAAGTCTACCTTCATTACAGAATCAATTCCGTTCATTATGCTCTTATTAGATATCAATATTACCATGTTTAAAATTAAACACAATTAATCTTGTGGGTAATGCTACATCACACGAATAATTTGTCGTACAGATATTGATATTTAAATTTTATGATTGCGAAGATGCTGAGATAAACTTTCTATCGAGAATAATTTATTTTGAACTTCGTTTCCGATAAAAAAAATAAAATGTCTACGAGGAAGAAGAATTTAAAAAATTACTTTTTGTGCTTTTTGGAATATCTTCGGTATAAAAAATTTAGGAATTGATGAATTCGTCAAGTATAAAAAATTGGTGTGGATGGAGATCTAAATATTTGAAGACAATATGTTAATATGAATCATAACAATTACAATTTATTGTTTATTTTATAATTTCAATGAACAAAAGAATTGTTGAAAAGAAAAGCACAAATTTCCATTCATATTTCAAAATAAATTAGTATGGCAGGCATTTAGTTTTGATTTTTTAACACCAACTTCGTAGAAAGCATTAAATTGAACTTTATTTTTAAAATGAATGTTAGAGAAGCAAAGTCACACTATAAAGGAGGTACGCTGTCAAGTTTCCTGTCCATCTCGTACGGAAGGGATTGCCCACGATTTTTACCTTGAGATTATATTAGATCTTATTGTTTCACCTAACCACAAAAGTTTTTAAATATTTCCTTCATTTCTTTTCGTAATTAAGCACTTTTTTAATTAAATTTACCATTATATTTTAATTAACCCTTAAATTTTATCTCCAAACGGCACTACAGTAGAATACTCCAAAAACATACTAAGTTCATTCTGGTGATATATCATATCAAAGTAGAATTGGTGATATTTTTTAACATACACTAAACCTGGAAAACCATCTGCAAGTATTTAGAGAAAACTTTGAGGAGAACCTCCTTTATTGTGAGTAATCGTAAACGGTAAGTTCCTGTTTCAGTATATCTGTTACTGCAACACTTTGATTAAACAATCACGAGTTTCTTATTTTGATGTCATTATTTAATGCAGTCCGCTTCCAAGTGTTTCCACATCTTTCACTTAAATCTAATTCCCATTTTAACTGTTCATAAATGCCCCGGGCTGAATTATTAACCAATTATATTTTTAATAAGCTGTCAACATTTCTCGTTTCTAGAATTCCGTCCATGATAGTTCTGTTTGCAAAATAATTACCGCAGTTGTGACCCTACTACCCTGACCTTGTTGGTTGTCTTTCCAGCACGCGTTTGAAACAATATTCCTATGTATGTCTCTCTCACTAGTCCAGATGTTGCTGACCTTTGAGTTTGCCCGAGGCAAGCATCCGGGTTCAGGAAAATTGCTCGGCTTGTGTGTATATATAAACTTTAATCCCACACCTGAGCGTTTTTACAGGTAAATTAAATCCCACATCCTGTTACGGTTTTATCTATTTAGCTGTTATGGATGAACCAAAGAACATTATTGGATCTGGATCTCATACTACGTCATTATGGGCTATAATTATGTAGCTAGTCTCTGTATTATAAGTCATTAAAGATGTTAGAATTCTCATACTTTTTATTTATTTTCTAATGAGTATTTTTACTGCACAAATTGTACAGCCAATATCAAATTATAAATAATTTCCTTCTGTCCTTTATTTTAATGTGGAACGAACTTCATAATTCTGTTGCTCCGTCAGCTATTTTCTTCTCTATTCGATATATGTCTATCTATATGACGTTTTATTTCTATGTTCTCTGATTTTGCCCAAGGAATGGGAAAGTCAAAAATAAGTCATGGAAGTGGGGAAAAACAATTCAATTTCTCAAGGATCAGAGAAGTATCCAGTTAGGGACAAAGACAAGCAGCTAGCATTCCTCGGCAAACTAACATTGAACCTTAGAACAATAAAGCATGTTTAGATAATTGGTGAAATAAAACTAAATAAATGTCGGATGGTTCGGAAAAAGTTTTGAGGTTAACAAAATGATTTGTTGCCTTAAATACCTACACATAAATATTCTTGTACTTCATTGACTGAGTAATATTTACCTTTTTATATTTAAATTTTACATGCAACTATTATAGTTGGAAGCCATATAAAAATTATTTCTTAACAATTATTGTGAGGCAAAATTAATGAAAAATAAATAACAACAAAAGAAATGATTTAAAAATCGAAATTAATATTTATTTAATAACAGAGGATAATCATTGTTTCAGGGCATGGCTTGGAACTTGCCTATTCGAGGTAATAGTTCTTATAATCAACAGATCTTCATCAATGCAACTGCGTCGGATGGCTTCTGAAGTAGGCTGGCATGGAAAGACCAGCTGGTGGACATCGGTTAACTTACCGCAAACTACTCGTATTAAGTTGGAATATTTGAACGTGTGTTGGTAATGTCACTAACAGTCTCTCTGTGCTGAGGCTGCAAATTATAATGCTGCAAACTGAGCAACTCTGTCCAACTCCTCTTCCGTTTCCTTATTCTCTGCCCAAGTGTTTATATGATTCCTGTCTCACAGCTTGTGTCGCCATCTAAAATGCGTGACAGACAACCAGTAGCCTTACCAATCTTCATGGTCATAAATATGTCCTCGCCCCTCTGGAAGAATCCTCAACTTTGTAGCTCCCCCAGCCAAATTCAGCCACGCGCACAAATTTGGCATTATTGATTGGCTTTCCGTGCATAGACTTCAGCGAATTTCTAGGTCAGGAATTAAAAATTCTACTCCATATCATTAGTGTCTGTCTTGAACGGACATTGAAAATATTTTTGCATTGATTGAGGTCTATGTGAAAAACTTCAATCAAATAATTTATAAATCCCGGATGTGGATAAGGAATTCTTTACTATTATGTTGTTTCAATATATACACTTCTGGCTGCAATAGACAATATTAATAGGAAAGGAAGTTATCTGCAAACGTATGGTCTAGTACATCGTCCAGTATTTGTATTCCACAGGATACTTTTGTCATGAACTCGTTGCTGGGGTACACAAAGCAGCTCCCACTCTTAGTCACTTCATTCGATTTATCGCGGTGACAGGTGATATTATATTCTACAGGCCATATACTATACACGCCACAGTCAAGGGTCTCTCTCTCCCTCTCTCTCCCTCAACAAGCACCTCTACTTCCGTCCTACTTCAGTCGACCTCGTAATTGCCGCAACAATTAGAGGCGCAAAGTAGAGGAGAAAAAGAAGGCAGCCCCTCGGACGTAAACAATGGAATTAAGCAAGAGACTTTTTAGGTTGCCGACATCGGGACCTGTTTACTTGTCCGCTGAAGCCGTTAATAACCAGAGGGGCCTTGTCCACGCACGACTGGACAACAGACCAAATATCCGTGTCGGTGAGAGACGCCGATTCCTGGCATCAATTAAGGCGATTTATTACCGCCGATGTACAACCTTCCAATCGTACTGCAGATATATAAGGAAAACGATAGAAAAATAACACGGGGTAATACTAATTTACGATTTCAAGATAAAGTAAAATGGCCTGCTTAATTTATAAATAATATTTAACGAGTGTTTTGAAAGTCGATGGTGACAGCTAGGAGGTTACAGAACCTATTTTTGAAAAAAATAAATCGGTGACGTAAGTAAGAGACTAACGAAAAGGCGAATTTTATTTACAGTTAAATGTGGGAAGAATGAATGAGAATTTTACATTTTACATCTGAATGATAGTGACCCAATCAAGCAGTTCGTCATCCCATTCTTAATTTGTCTAAATTGCAAAAATCTTCTGCAAACTATTTTTTATAACCAGTCTATGGAATATTATCATTGAAAGGTGTCTTTTCATGAAATAATAATTTTAAGTAATTGACATGTTGTATGAACCTTAGTTATTTTTTGATTATCAAATCCATTTAACTTTTGAGGCTCATATTTCCCAACACATGTAAGAAGATTCTCTCTATTTACATTATTTATCAAATTATTTCACATCCGTTTTATCGTGTTGTTGAGATATTTGGAGTATTTGATTAAAAACAATATATATGTATATATTTGTGAATTTATATTACACTTATTATTGCACAAATTTAACTCATTTAATTTGTCTTTTATAGCACACACACAAATATATATAACGTAGGCAGGTTGAGTGTTGTGCTGGCTAAAATACGTTGGTACTATTTCATTGTATTATTTTAATTTTTTATCTCGTCTATGCTAAATGTGCGGCTGATACAAGCGTGAGGATGTACAGGTAAACAATTCTAGGAAGAAGTTTCCGTTTAAAGGTAGCCAGGCTGAGATTTTCTCAAATTCCTTGGGCAGCAATTCAACTAGTAAGCCCTCAGAAGTTTCTTTCCTGGAAATATAGCAACGATAAGTTTTAAATTTTTGCCTTTTCATAAATTAATTTGTTATTCGAGTTTCTAGCCTATATATGTTTTAAACTGAGCCTATTCCTTTTGTAAGTATTATTCTTTTAATTTTAATTTTTTTATTTTGATTATTTCTATTTAATGAATACGTCGTGTGCTATAATATCGACTTTCAATTGTCCAAAGTAACATCCTACATACAGCGATTCTTGGGAATCTACACGATCCATATTTTGGGCATAAATCCGAACTTTCCTTCTGTACGAATAATTTCATATTTTCCTCCATTAATTTTTATCTCTGATACCTAACACTTTCCGTCTTTAAGTATCTTTTAACTTTCTGTCTCAAAATTGAGAAGCCAGCATGAATTTTTACAAACTCGAAAGCAATTTAAGCCCCTTTTTTGTCCGGGTTTCTTACCGACACAAGTTTCAAATTCCGCTTGGAAATACTATTTGATTATAAAGTCAGTATTACCATGATACTTTTTCTCAAGTCTGTCCCTTTATGTATTTATTTCTACCACTCTGACGTTAAAATATTCAACCGTAATTGTGTTAATAATATGACAAATGTGGTCTTAAAAACCGCCACAGGATACATAGTAATATAAAAAATTGCGATATAATATTTATATATATATATATGCGTATGTGTGAGTGAAAAACTGGTCGTTGTTCTACCTGTCGTGTTTGTTTCATAAAATTTTGCATACCGTTGAGCTGCACCTTGTTTAGGTGTACAATCAGATGTTTCTGCTAAATATATTTTTGTTGTTTAACATTTCATGATTAAAATCCGTAATTAAAGAAGAGTAGAAATAAAACCCTGATTGATTCTCGGACAAATTTGTATACGTTTCCATTAAATAAATAGTCAATTTTGATAAATATAGAAGCAATATGAAGAATATGTTATAAAGTATTATATAAAATAATTTTTAAACTGAAAATCAAATGTCACACTGCAATAAATTGATAAATAGAAGTCCAAGTGGATTTTTTTTCTCACTCTATGTTGGGACGAATAGGAATGCACAGTAAAAATTAACTTGGAGCATTATGTATGAGACTTGAAGGCTTTACATACTACCTCGTGTATTTAAAAGATTACCCACGCAGGTTTTTCACGTGTACCTAGATACATCACGGTTGTGTTACTCTAATTAATTTAAAGTCGGTTTAAGAGCAGTCGCAAAGATCCTGTGTTGCGTTGATTCCTTTACAACGCCACTGGAATGTGGAAGGAGCGTGTTTCTCACTCTCATTATTCCTTGACAGCAAGGTTACGGGTTAATTCAGATTTCTAACTATTCTTAGCGATCAACCCGTAGTTGGAGAAATGGATATAACTGTGGAAGCTGTATCCCGGTTTGGACTACACTTTATTTGTTTTGTTAGTTACATTTCCTCTTGAAGTGTCCTTGAGTACTTCTATATTCTTTCCTGATTATTAAGGGTATCGTTATACAGTATTCATCTTGACGGAAAATTAAATCACGGAGCAAGTATAAAGATTTGAAAGCGGAACCTTCTGCATGAAGCGAAAATTTGTAAGTCAATAAGTAAAAAAGATCGCCGTTATAATATCAAACTAGTCGACGTAGGCAAGTGAATCATAATTTACATAAACATTCAGATGGAATATATTATGCGTCCGTTTTATTTCAGTAAATAGACAGAAATTTTTTGTTGTAGAGTAATCTAAATTCGATCTCCTTCTTCTTGAACTATACCAGCTCTTGATAGGTTTTTACTCGTTATTTGTCTTCGATGACAGATTTTCTGTGTCTGCTGAACGGTTTTGCGTTATGTCCCTTTGGACTAATATATATTTTTAAAAGTTTTTCATAATTTCTCTACATGTCTGATGTCAACTTGGAAATTGTTTCCTACGTCATCAACACCTTAACTGTCGGAATATATGGTGACTTCAAAATAAGTGGCATTATTTATCGAAACGTTTGCCCTAGTTCTTATTTCTTCTTCAGGATACAAATTACACACGAAAATGACTCAAATTTCATTAAAAATTTTAAATAAAAAATTAAACATCATTAATTACCGATGGTCGGACACCATAAAAATACACAAGGCACTGGTAAGCATAGTAGAAATAAAGAGGAGAAAAAAATATTCTTATCTCACCAGAAATATTAATTTTACAAAATATACACTGACTTTTATTTATTGTAAATATGAAGGTTTTTTTGAAGATTCTCTCTGACCTCTACTGAGTCGAGTAGATTTGATTACCGAAAGTGAGAAGATTCGAAAGGTATCATAAGAAATACATGTTAAATGAAAAATACAATACAAAATGTCTGGTAATTTTCTAAAAAGTGTATTGTGGTTGAAAGTGAACAGAAATTTTAAACAACTAAGAAAAACGGAATGTGTGAACGGAACGAAGAGAAATAAAAATTAGAAAATTTTGAGATAAATTGAGTCAATACAAAACAAAGAAGTATAAAAATCGTGGAAACAGGATAGGAAATGGAAAATTGAAAGGAATTATTTATATCAAAAGAATTTTTGGGGGAGTTAAATATGAAAGATAACTGAAATTTAAATCAGAAAAAAATATAGAAAAATTGGGTACCTAGAATGGTTAGACATACCAAGAAAAAGCTTTTTGTTTCTATTCCCAGTAATATCCTTACAATTGATCATTACTTTGTAGTTTGTGAATCGTCTTGAAATTATATAGATCTAAAAACTGTATTTCTACTCAAAATTTTGTAATGTCATTTACGAAAGTTTATTAATATCCTAACATCATTGATTTCAGTCGTTGTACATTTCACTTACTCATTAGTTCCGGTAAGGCACATCGAATCTATCGCTTATTCATTTAGTAATTTATTTATTTTAGTCAGATTTGTTTTAAAATTTCCTATCCTACAGAAAAAAATATTATCGTTCTAATGCTTTCTCCAAATTTTTCTCATAGTATTTGTTAGGGACCATCGATGTTCTGCAGACGGGTTGGATTCTTATCTTTTGCGATCAGCGCCTCCTGTTCACGTGATTCCCCAGTCCCTTGGCTGCTTGTCCTCTAACGCTAACGAGGTGGGAAGGAATCCCTCGATTATTCCAATGGGTGACAACACCTTGCATCTCTTCTCTTCAGAACTTCACCCACGCATAAGAGTCACAGCACACGTGGATTTATTGGGTGATGTAAAGGTCGCGAGAAAGGAGAGAATGAAGTAATAAATCTCTAATGGGAGCAACAGGTGGCCACTAGTCGAGTAAATTAACTGGCATTTTAATTAAGTAAGCCGTAAAAAGGGAAAACACATTGACGTCCGCCAAAGAATATAGCTTGACCAGAATGGAGATTGGAAAGTGTCGCACTTTTTTATAATTTTAACACAGCTAGGCTATATATATCGCTATAACTTTTGTCAGATACTTATAAGTGAATCATTCGTAAATAAAGCACCAACTATCCTTGAAAATTTGTTACGTCAATATTACCTCACTATAGTCCTATAGAACGGACTAGAGGTATGCTATAAAATTATTACGTCATATTAGAGACGCAATGTCAAATTTCATATATATTTCACATCAATTAAAAAACAGAAGTAATTTTTAATATATAGGAAATCTACAAATGAGTTCTAATTAACGAATTCTAAAGCCTTCTAAATTTTTTCACCATAAATATAAGTCGAAGTAAGCAAAAATTATGACGACGCATTCATCGCCAGATTAATTACATTGCGTCCAAATAAAAATCATAATTACATTTATTGTTATTACGTTAATGTTTGTACAATAGCAAATAATAATTATTTTAGAGTATTTTCATAACGCAGTTATATCTGGTTACTCATAATTGATATGCCCTCGATTCAGTGTTCATTGTTCGCTCGTGTGTGTTGTGTGTCCTGAAATCCTTACTATCAGAAATAATTTGCATAAAACGCACGCACATACAAACCAGAAATCTTGTTGAGGTATAACAACCGATATCGTAAGAGCAAACAAGCAAGACATCTTAAGCTTTACTACCGTATATAACTATTTGAAAGCAGACACCTTACAGTATATATTATTCTCCGTTTGCCTTACTCAGCAGCTTAACAGAACGTGAAATATTACATTTATTATAAAGTTATCATGCCGCAATAATTTATAGTAATTTATTTAATGTAGGATTTCTTTAGAATTACAATCCTCTATCGGAGTCAGTGAACGATCTTGTATGAATATAAACCAATTCTATTCCTCTGCAAATTTGTAGGAAGAAGCTTCATTGGAGAGGCTTGAAGAAAATTTCGGTGCTAAAAATATGTCATTTTTAAATAGCTTTATGTTATGCACAGTTATTTAGTACATCTCAATTATTTTAATTATACCGTTTATGAAATAACGCAAAATATTTCTTTATCTCATAACTAAAACTGTAACGATAAAACACATCTACTGGGAATTTGGTGGTACGGAATCAAAGGCAAGCTACGTGAAGGTTAAAGAGAGGGGTAATGAAAGTCAGACACAACGCGCCGTGAAATTTGGCGATAGCGGATGGTAAGGATATGATGTTGTCCCCAAAATCGTTGGTGAGGTGGGAAAACGGCTCCTCCCATACAGAACAGACAATAATTATGATTCGAGAATATTGAGCCCCGTCACTGACGGAATATGAACTAACGAAGTGAGGAAAAATTATTAAAAACCCCTAGGAGAAACAGATTTCAGCACAGACGAAGGAGATAAGGAACTGGAAATTAAGATGATGAGTTGGACATTAAGGACGTGGAGGTGTTTCTGATTTCAAAAATCAGGAGATCATGGTTTGAGGACGTGGAGGTTATGATCGTAGGTTATGATTTGTCGGTTAAAGATTGGAAATTGTCCTGACCACGGACATTAACAACAGTATTAAGGCGTGATCCAGTCCTGAGCAACGAGGAACCGGCATCTGGTAGGCTCAGGCGAGCTGAGACGACAGTATTTTACCACTGTTTGCCGATTTCCAGGTACTGCTGCCAGTTCCGTGTAGGATTATTGAGTTAGTAATTCCGCTACATAAGAAGGCCCGTTTAAAACAACCCTTGGTGCAGAGATCTTGGATTTAGTTATAAGAAATTTAGTTTGTACTATTATTATTATATATATATAGTGTTTATCATTAAAAATGCCGGCTTATAAATTTAAATTGAGCAAAATGTATCATATATGTAAATCGCTAAATATAGAGTAAATGGAATTACATTCTTATAATAATATTTCACAATAAAATAATAATCAGCCCGCTATTCATTTCCAGCCAATTTATCAGACGTTAATTAAAACATAACCATTACTAATTATTAATGTTTCACTCATAATTCATGAATTTCCATCGTATAAATAATTAAAGTCATTGACAAGTTTAATAAGCATTTACAGAAATGATTAAATATTAAATTATAAAATAGTTAATAGTGATATTTATGTTAATTTTTGAATAAAAAATTATAAGATTTGTTCAGTCTTAGCTTATTTTATAAATGACTTCGGTTTTTTATTTTCTTAACATATTTACCGTATGTTTAATTTTTTTCATTCTCCTCTGACAAATATCGACGATAAGTTGTACTTGTTAAACTATACCCTGCAGATAAGACTGGATTTAGCTTTGTTAGAACAGTCATTCAGATGAAGTTACAGACGCTTCGAGTTACTAAAAACATTAACACATTAACCCCTTCTTAGTTTAAAACCGTTGACTTGCAAGCCCCCAGTTCAAATAAAGAAAGAGATCAGTCGTGGCTTGATTTCCCTAGTGTAATATTGTTAAGAGTCTTGGGACTTTCATATTTCTCTCCGTGTGTGAATACGGAAGTCATTTATTTTCGAAGACACTTCACCCTTTTATCGAAAGTGTGATTTCTTCAAATTTGAAAAACAAGAAGCCGTCAATATTCTAGATGATATACATTTATTGGTTTTATAATATGCTATTGTTACAGGTGCACTGGACACTCAGCTACGTGAAAAAGACGCACACATATTCACAGGAAGGTGGCGACAGGGTTATGGTCAATATATCTTCCCAAAATACCCGTAGAGGTGGACAGAAAAGGAAAAACTTGTCTCTTGGCGCTTTAAAATACTCAAATAGGTAAGGTAGCTTTCTCACAAATATATTTCAACTGCTGAAATTTTTTTTATTCTATATAATATACAAGAATCCTTTTTAGATTATGAAGTAACTGTACTTTCATCGTGTCATAGTCACGTGACTGGTCTCATGCTATTTTCTGAAGGTTATTATTTATTTGATCAGTCGCTGATTTGTGTAATCAACTATGATCCATTATATTCTGTTCAAATACTAGTTGCCTTGCTAAATTCATAAAATTTTAGTTATTTCACGTCTTAGTCATCCCATTTCGGAATTTACAACTGTCTATTCACACTTAAATATTTCTTTTTTTCGTAAGTACTGTACAAAAAATTATTTCGCAAGCAAAATTCAGTATTGTATACTCCCAAATACTGTTTTCTGAGGTTATACAATACAATTTGTCATTTCTGAGTGCAACAAAATGAGCAAATGGTTTTATTTTGGCTTTAGTATTGCATTCAAGATTAATTATCAAAATTTTTATGTGTAGGAGGTTTGTCCTATAAAGGATAATTATACGTGAATTCATTTTCCAATATTGGTAGCTCAGGGTTATAATCTAGTTTAATTTCCAAGGATTATGCTCGTTTTTGTGATACATGTATCTCATTAAGAATAATAGCCCAGACATCCGCCACCTCAAGGTCAGCAAAGCAACATTCAAATTGTCATAATTTATGACCGAGCACCAAGTAAAAAAAAAGCACCGAAAAATACAGCAAAAGATACAGTAAAATACAGCATGATAGATGATTAAGAAACAACCTGAATGATAACCCTAACTGGCGTCTCGTTTCCTTGGAGAAATTTATCGCCCGGTTTCGGTGAAAATAACAAACCCGGTGAGTAGGGATACGGCCGATAAAGTGAGAAGGTAATATTTCACACGCGTCCTTTCCTGTTACACCTGTTCCAAGTGCTAAGTCCTTAACAAGAAAAAGAAAGGAGGTAAGTAATGAGGTATTTTAATAAAGAATTTATTAACTCCTACGCGTCACTTATAACACGTTGTAGCCAGCTTCTATGTCTAACTGCTTCTCACTACTTGTATACAGATGGTAGTTTTAAGGAATTACTCATATATTAAAATGAGGGTCGATGAAAAGCTGCTGTAATGTAGGAAACCAAATTAATCGATGACAACGGTGATTAACCTCAGTACTTAAATACAAAAATTAATTTATATTTGCATAATTCGTAATATCCTCTAGGGTTGGCAACTGCCCTGTTTTGGAAAGGAATCAAAGCTTCAATATACGGTTTCTTCAACAAAGGTGAATGTTCAAATGGAATAAAACAATCTATGTGTGAGGTATTTTTTATTTGAAATGAAATACATTATAAATTCCTCATAAAAATACATCACACACAGCAGCTTGGTGTATTTCATTTCAGCATCGACCTGCTCTTATTGAGAAGAATTATACTTAGAACACAGCGGGAAGCCATAAAATTAAGACCAACTTTAAATAATTTTACATATCTTGGAAAGGAGATTTGACTTTGAGAAAAATTCAATTTATGAAAAATTATCTATAATCTGCTTCATGGATAACGCATCCCTTAAAAGTGTAGATTTAGTTCAAATATTTGAAAATCTAGAACTTATAGAAAAGCTTCATTTAAATATTGATGATTTTTCCAAAGAAATAATAGTGCTTCCTAACAATTTTGAAACCATTTATAGTTACAAAATATATTCTGAAAGTTAAAGTACCAGCAGCAAGTTTAAAAAATTCTGATGAGTTTAAATACTTTTCAAAACTGATTTATTTTATTTTGTCTATCCCTGGAACTTGAGATTATTGTTAATGATTTTTCAATACCATGGAACCTAAGTTGCGTTAATATAGAAAATGATGTTCCGACGAACTTATAAGAAGTAATGTTTTAATTTATTCTATTTTGCAACTTTATATTCTGATGAAAAATTAAAGCTTATACACCAACCCTAATATTGGTTATATTATTCAACAAATAATTTTTGAATATCATATAAAATATAAATATAATGTTATTTTTTTGTGCAACTAAAGTAAATGCAATGTAAATATTCTTTTGGTTTCTTTTACTATTTCTGGAACAAATTTGATTAAATAAGCCTGGTAAAATCATTTGATCTGTTATTTTTAGAATCCTAACTGGACAGGGTACTTACTAATCGTACGATCAATTATTAAAAGATGTCCTCTTTTGTAAATTAATGGAGATGGAAATTCTAATTTATCTATGACTATTCAAACCGAATACTTCTTAATGAAAAATTATTTACGTATACCACATCGCTGAAGACAGAAAGTTCTATATACTGCATGCACAACGTTCATATTTCTCTAAAATAGTGACACATAATTAAAGTCATAAAATTCAAAATTATACTATAAATTACGCAATTGGTCACAATTACACATGGATTAATTTTAAAAACATTTTGGAGTTAATCGCATAACTTTATCGAATGTTGACTTTCTAGTTCCTACATATAAATTTTGAAGTCTTCTTTGGCAATTTTAACCTATTAGAGGAGTAATAAAAACCAACTGTGGCCGTATACGATTTATAATCATTTTTCTTCATATTTTTGAAGAAAAACTGCGAACTTAATTTCTCGAAACTTCACGTCTACGGAATTTATTATCTTAACGTTTTTGACTTTCTTTTCTTTTACAGGTTCCTTCAATGAATTTTTCGGAAAATATCTATAAAGCCACAGTAATAATTATGCATCAAAAATAAATGCGAAACTATTTCGCGAAAGAAACGTAAATCTTCTGAACGGTTGCATACGTTATAGGAGCAAACCTATTTAGAACATTCATAAACCCATTCGAATTGGTTGCAGGGATACTTTTATGCCTGAAAATATGGAAATTCTAATTAATCCAATTGTTGTGTCAATAACTTACAAACTTAATGTTTCTTAACTGTTGCTTAAATATTGAAGTTAATTTTTTTCCTTATTATATATTGTCACTAGTGTTTAATTATATTTACTGTAATACGTTTTATATGTAGCCACTATATTTAAAGTTTTCATATTGTATCCTATTTTCGGCTCGGTGTGATTATAAACAAAACGCCGATGTCATCATAATACGTCACGTATCCGAAATACTTTACTACTAAATGAATAGAGTTTACATATATTTTCACGAAATAAACTACTTTAAATTGTGTATTATATAAGAATTATATCAGAAAAGTAAACAAAGTACGTATACAATGTTGTCTAATCCATTTTTACTAGAATAGAATGCTTTTAACAGATAATATGGACAATTTGTCTAAAAACGCCTGTTTTTATAAGAACAAATAACGGTTTGTACATTTGGACTGTTTTCTTGGATTATATACTTTAAGTATTAATTTTGAGGAATAGTCTTGTGTGTCAGTGTTGAATTATTATTGAATATATTATATTTATCAATCTTCTTTTCTTATATTATCAATTCACACTCCACCAGAGATCCAGAGACGACACGCCTTACCACCAAATATGATATATATTTTTTCCGTACTATCCAAAGATATTTTATTTTTTTCTCTTTGAAGTCATACTACATCACATTAACGTAAATTTTAATCCTGAGTGGAGAGACACAGAATTCAATTTGTGTCATTACTGATCCAATGATGAGGTATCTGAATTGTAACTAATTTAGAAAGAATAACTTCCAAGGTCACGGAATTTAATTATCAGTTTATCTAGATGCCAATGTCTAGTAGCTTTATCAATTTCAACATTTTGTTTCGGAGACGTGATGCATATTTTTCTTGAATCGTTTTGAATAAAATAAATACTAGATTATGTATTTATTAAAAGTAATATACAAACGAATGCACAGAACAGTATCCTGAAATTTGGTGCATTTTATTGTTCTCTTGAATCTTGCGCAGGAGAGCACAAGAAAATAATCGTCTGTTAACACACGTCAGATTAACCTGTAGCTGATATTATTTTGTTTAAGAAGTAAGTCTATAATATTAGTCCTGGGAAAAGAGAAAAAAATTCCATGAAACCAAAAGAGAAAAATGTTCGGCCTTAAAGATACAGACTTGTCCACAAGGTGAACAGGTGATATTCAGAAAATTTTTCACTCCATGTATGTGTACGCGTGTCTGAGGTCTTGTTTCAAGGTGTAAGATACATACACAAACATTATCAGATACGTTCTGATATATATCAATAAAAAAAGCAGACACGTTGAAAGAGAGCGAGAGAGAGAGAGCGTAAGAGAGACGTGTATAATTGAGTCAGATTATCATTATTTATGGGCCCACAGTTCTTGTGAAAAATACCAATTTTCCCCCCACTTCTCCACCGCTTCGTGCGTTCGCTACAAACCTGGCACAATGATTTTCTCGTTTCTTGGAAGAAACGCTTGTAGATAGAACCTTAATCACAACGGTATTGTTGCAAAGAAGGATAAATAGTATCAAGATGTTTTGTCGAGCAAAACGCAACATCCGGTACCAGAAGAACGTAAGTATGTAAAATAAAAACGGACAACCTGTTACGGAACGACGGAGTGTTTGACTTTGAGAAACAAACTCACACACTCACAAATCAGGTTCCATAATTGGACTGTAGAGTTTAATAAGCTGAGTAAATTAGTGGCACGTTTGATAGAGATAAAGATAAGAAACCAGATAAAGCAAGCGAAGGAAAATTATCGAAACCTTTTTTTACAAGACGCGGCAAAGCACTGGTTGCGTAGTATAGAGCTGAAAAATCTTTGGAAAAGTAATACAATTATGAACCTGTCGCTAATGAATGTAAAAAAAATTAAAGGTACGTCCAGCAAATAAATCTTTCAGAATATTACAACTATGTTTCTTCGCCTGAAATTAGGAACCGAATAATTTTAGAAAATAAGTCATCCATGGCTACATAAACCTCATCTGGTTTCCTAGTTCATTGACAATTTCTAAGATCTATTCATTAGGATTTTTCAGTTTTCAAGATACAAAATATTAAATAATTAATAATCAGAAGCGAAAAAACGAAGAAAATAAACGGTTATATAAAATAAAACTTATTTTTCCCTACAGTAATGAATCGTTTTCTTTTATAAATAATAAAAAATTAAATCAAAAATTTGTAATATGTAATTTTTAGGAGCAAATACAAAGGTTTCCAGCGAAAAGTTTCATAAAGTACCATTTTCACACATCAACCTTGACACACTTATTTATTTCAATTTTTATATCTGAAGAACATTGCATAAACTATTCAAATTCAAAATATACGAGACCTGAAAATTTTTTAATCATATGTTAGTCAAGGAATACGTGACTATTTTAAACAGGAACTTAAAGCCGCATTTTTAGCTTATCCAACATTAGCGATGGCAAACATCTACTAATTTTAAAAGAGAAAACATGCAAAATGTTAAAAATAAATTATAAAGATTTCTGATGAAAGAAAGCTACAAACAATTCCATCTCAATGGAAAAATTGTTAAAGGAAGGGAAATCTACTTTTAACAGGACTCTAGGCCATTTTTAACAAGAATGATAGCTAAATCGTCCTGAAAGAAATGGACAATTTTACCCAGGAAAGTAAAATTGAAAATAACTGCCTTATTGATTTATTACCAATTATAACTAAATTCTGTCATAAAAAATATATTTTTTGAAAACAGTATAAATTACATTGTATTACTGAACTACCATTAACGTTAGGTTAGTCGTTTATTTAGCTGACGACTTAAAAACTATGAAAATCAACTTTTACTAATAAAACTTATATTCTATCTCATATAATTTCACTTACAAAAATGTGTAAATGACAAGACAATCATAAATTAGGTTTAAAGCGAAGCAAAGACGCACTCGTGATTAGTAAAAGGCAGGATCCTCTCATCGCGGCTATAGAAAAAAAGTAGATTATAAACTTCTAAGGCTCCAATAAAAACATTGAATCACAAGGCTCTTAAGGAAGTCTTAAATCTTTGGTCTCCTCCGTAACGGGTGCTAAGAAATTGCTCTTTAATCGTTACTTTATTATTAATATAGGATTTATATCTTCACGGTGCGGCAGATTAAAACCCCATAAAAGTAGCCGGCGCTATAATGTAACAGGTATTAGAGATGCGTGTTTATTACGGTGTTATTTAAGAATGAAGAGAAAGGTGGGTTCCAGCTGACACTGAGACAAAAAAAACTGGACTCATTCACAACCACGCACGCAAGGAACCGCAAAATAATATTTATTTAATGGCTAAGTGTATCACAGCCAACAAAAGTTTTCAGTTAACTTTTTTGGTGTGCGAGTGATAAAAAGCAGTTGTCAAGAAAACTGGGTAAAAACTAACTGAAGTTTATGCTCCAATAAGTATATGAAATAAATTAACGACCAGGTACAACACGTGTTCTTATACTGTTATACATATTTTTGTTCGTCAAAATGTCAAAAATTAAAATTAAGTGAGGAATTCCAAATATGGTGACGAAACGTCGGTTCAACTAAATAAAAACTGTGTTTGGCTGTTAACTTAAATAATTTAAAACTGGGCAATTGTTAATATAATTTCATGTATTTTATTTAGATATATACTATATACTTATCTGTCCTGTGTCTTCATATGACAAGGCTGGCCCATTACAACGAAAATATTGCAATTTGTTTATAATGCAGGAATATTTAATTTATTGAAGAAATATTTCTTTGCATTTTGCTCTAATAACGAAACAACAGGTATAGAATTTTGCAAAAAGTTGAATTCATTGAATATATAAAAAGTACGGTATCATCTATTTATGATCGCTTCAGGGCAGACCTTATAACTCGCAGTTGGTTTAGAACAGGTCCACTATCATACGTTAACTTACCTGATGCAGGTTTTATAGGATTTTTACCTGCATCTCTTTAGCTGAAACACCGTTTAGGATCCTTAAGCTATAGCCCGGGGGCCCTAGTCAACCCTTGGCTAACTTACTTAACCTTCCACATCCTCCCTTTCCAATGCCCTATGCCCTTCCTATGCTATTAAAGGGGAGTTGCCTGTTTCTGGATCACCCTCTTGTAGTCTGTTAACTCCCAAAAATAATAAATAATAATAAAAATGAGCAATTCGGCCGACAATTCAATGGATTTATAAATACTTATGTAAATATCTTCTGAACTCTTCAAGATATCAAAATGAAACTTACACGAAAATTGAAGTTAAAATTCCTGTTTTAATCCCTGGAGTTTTCATTGAAATCCGTTAAGCCGTTTTCTAGCATAAGCAGCTACCCACGCTTACTGTGGAGACTTTAACGCACGAATAAAAAAGAACCATTCTGGTAGAATTTATATATATATATATATAATATTAATATGTATTGTTCATATTAATTATATTAATATCGGTCGCTACACATTAACTTCATTTGTCATTCTCTGCATCCTCGCTTCATCGCGTTTTACTTCACCTTACTTCGCCACTTCATCAGTGTCTGTCTTACTGATCTAAGCTCAACCACTCTGTACTACTGAGAATTCATCCAATATGTATTTGTCGCACTTTCTCACCAGCTCTTTAGAAATTTGTCATGATTTAGAAGGTTAATACGTGCACTTGTTTTGACAGACATCTCAACTGTAATGGGTGCTTTTGATTCGGTATTTTGTAGGAAATTAACTTGAAAGGGTTGAAAGGAATTTTTGAGTCATAAATGAACGAAAATTATTTGATTTTCTGAAATTTTAAAATTCTAAGTGAATGTGTTTTATAATGGGTTAAGGGGCAATATTTACGTTCATTATCCGAGTTTATAAGTGGTTATAAGGACTTATCATGATTCGTGCCATAAGACAACTGTAAGCGAAGCCCGAACCAAGCATCGCTTAAAATTTAAATAATAAACTATTATATACTTCCAGTTTATAGTGTATGACTCGACGACTTAGTGATTTTGTGGCCATCAGACCAACAAAGAAAATTTTCAGTACGAATAATGCGCATACCAGACTATTAATAGGACTGCATTAAAAGGTATCAGTTCTGTCAAAATAATTGGACAAGTAATTGCATATAGCGCGTTAGATAATTACAGAAATTATTAAACAAACTAGTCTAACAATCCGATTAAAAAGTGATTAAAGCATAGATAAAATTTTATATTACCAACTAATCAATAAATTACAATGATACAGATAAGTTATTTGAATGAATTTTTATACTTAAAAAATACACCTTAATGGAAATAACTTTGAGGTTCCTTAATTTAGGCATTTTTAATAATCCCATCCCAGGCAATAAAAAGATTAGGAATAATTGTCTCGAATAACAATTATTATTTTTAAGAACAAAACACGTGAGCCGGAGATAAGAATGTGAAATGGAATTCCCTAGCCACTCTTTGATACTAATTGCTCATTTCTTTTTCTTACTCCAGTCGGTAATTAGTGGAAATAATTTGCTCCCGATTTTATCGCGAATTGATTTTCGATGCAGATGAAATATTAATTCCACATGTGCCGCCTTTTATTAAACACGTGTTCGGAATATAAATTTTCAATCTCTTACAAAATTATATTCAATGATGAGTTCCGGGATGTAAATTAATGTTATTTAATTTTCATTTCAGTATAATTTATTGTATTTATATAACTGAAAATGAAATTACATTTAATTGTTCAATATGTATCAAATATTGTTTGGTAGATCCTGTTTTTTGTTCTCATTACTTCTTTTATTTTAAAAATGGTTATGAGTTTTCTAATTTTTAAATGAGCTCAAATTTAAATTTTCTTTAATCTAATAAACCGTCCTGGCCATTTGTTTACAAATAGGGTTTACTTATGAATGTTACATACACGTATACATATGACAAATTTAGATGCCATTTGGTCGATGCATACAACTGGAATTTCGCTACAGAGGCGTTTCGACCACTGGGGGTCCAATTCCTCGCCACAGCAACTCTTGAACAGACGTGCTTTTTAAGGGCTCTGTCGTTTAGTAAATAGTACTTTACTATAACACAAAGTAATTTAAATTCAGCCCGAGGGGTTAGAATTAACATTTATTAAAGCGACAGACAATCTCTTGTAAAATGATTTTTAATTCACTATAATATTTTTCTATTAGGGAATTTTTGTTACTTTACGTTTTATTTTTATCATAGCACTTTTCTCTCGTTTAATTCAAATATTATTTTATTTATTATTTTTAATTTACGTTCAATGTAAATTACCGTGTTAAATTTATGGCTGTTAAAAGCGTCGCAAGGCACAGGTAAGGAATTCCCGGAATAAGTTTTCAACTAAGAATAGCCCACAATTTACCGGAAGCAGCCAGAGGGGAAACTTTTTTAACAACCAATCAGGAAATTGGTGACAGATGGTAGTTCTGATACCAGTTTACACCAATGAACTGTACGAAAAAAGGGAGAGGGGTGGACAACGTAGCCAGAATTGGAGAGAAAGATCGAGAGAGATATTTGGGTTAGAATTGACAGACTTTGCTTCTAACCATATGGCAGAAATCCTGTTTTGGTAAGCTGTCGAAAGTTTCTTACCTCGAGTCATTGAAACGCTAACTTTATTAATTTTACATCAAAATTTTCTTTCGAGTTTCCAAACCGAAACACGGTAACTTGCGGGCAGAATCTTATATTGGAGCATTTGGTAATATTTTTTAACTTAGCTCGTTTTCTTTGTATACATTTCTTTCTCTTTTTTCTTTGAATAAATGTAGATTTATTAATTTTTAATTTTGATTGAAATTGTCCCTTTTAGTTCGTGGGAGCACTACCACATGGAGCGCATGAAATAATCGAAGTATATTGTTTCCCATTTATTTATTAGATTTCCCCCATATATCTAAGGTGCGCCACATTAAATTATAATAAATATCAGTTAAAAAATGTTGGTTTGAAGGTCGATCTTAGTCTCTTGCCTGATAATGCCTACAGAAAGATCGAAAGTGTAACACGGAGGGAAAGTAAGTCTTTTCTAATCAAATTCTTCCTGTATCTATGAAATATGTTTTTCCCTACGTGTAAATATATTTATGTGCTCTAAAAGAATGAAAAAAGTTTACATATCGTCGTGCTCTAAAGCGCATGCTCAAGCAGAGCAACATGAATTTATGGTCGTAAATTAAGATAAACGATGTCACATTATTAAAATCAGTGGCGTGCTAAATTTCAGTTTTTAGTTGAGCTCAGTATTAATATACGTACATCTGATATGCCTTTAACGAAATTTTTGATAGCAAAATTAATAATTCTCAAGGTTGTGCTTTAAAGACAGTAAATCTTTTACCAGAAATGGAAACAGTGGTATTAATTTTTATTGATGTAATATTTTTAATATTAGCAAAATTATATCTAATTTAATTTTAACAGACTTTCTTTCATTTAGACAGGTAAACTAAACACTCACAAATTATATTTAATTCCAACGTGGTCAAGTATTTATGTTATTAGTCGGAGCCTTTTACGCTTGTAAAGGTAATAGATGTCGGTGCCATTGAGAAAGATTTTTGCCGTTAGGAAACTGGAGATTTTATCTACAGGCGGTACAATACGTAACACAAACAGTGAGAGAAAAAATATCAAGAGCAATTAATAAGACGGTCGTGTACAACAGTGCGATTTATATTTCTGTCTCTTCTACTTCATTTTCACAGGCTAGATAAGCAAATACAGACAATAATCGTGCGTTCGTGTACACGATTTTCATATTAGGAAAATAAACCTTGTTAATGGTCAAAATTTTGTCGCCTGTAAAGATAGTGTAATAAAAGGAACAGATTTGTTATTCATTTAAACTTAAAAATAATTTAAAAATAAACTCTACAGTCTCAGATAATACCGTTTGTCAAATTTTGTAGCTTTCGGCTACGTGAGTCATACTAACTCAACATTTATAATTCTGAAGAACACCATATACTTTCAAAATACAACCACAATTTGTATAAATGAAATAAACAATTAATAATTAGTTATAATAATACATATTCGCGAAATGCATATAATAATTGTAAAAATTTAAACTAATCTAATTATTATTAAAATTTGAGAACTATATACATTGCATATAACCAACATCACTGAGTCGCTTTGTCACAGAAACTTGCTGGATCATGAAAGATCAAGATGTTAACTATTAGACGGAGTGAACAAGTAAATTAGTGTAGAGAGTTGGAAGTAAAGGAGTATGGAAGAGAGTTTAAAAATGAGTAATGTTACGAATTGCTATTGAAACAGGCATCTATAATTACTGTCAGTAGTCGTACACTAGTAGTAGGTGAAGTATTACCCATATTTGTAAATGTGACCATCTTGTTGTTCCCTTTGAGATAACATCACTAAAATAACACTAAGCGTCGCTGGGTAACTTATTCACTCCAACTGATTTATTGGACTTAACAAGGCTAAAACTTCCTTCTGTACTTTACCTTTCGTTATCGGCAAATGGATATCCTTCGCTTGCCCACGGAGAGGTATAATTCTTTCAAATCAGTATCTGCAATCAGGAATTTTTTCTCTTTATTTTTATTCTTTCCCTTCAACTGTCCTTTTACGGAAAATAAACTACGCTTGATTATGTACTGAGTATATGCTACGTATTTGAACTCAGTGATAATATTGTTCCACGCAACACCGGTTATTTTAGTTTAATTTTATATTAACTAAACGAAAACATGTTTGTGTTTCTTAGAAATGTTTCTCAATATCCCACATGTAAAGTGAAATACAATCTCTTTTCAGAAACAATTAATTTAGGACGTTTATCTGACTAAAGTGGTGTGAATGAGTTGCACTTAGAATAGATTCAGTTTTTACGGTAAAATTTTTAATAAAATATTATAATATAGTAATTAATATAATAATATTATAATTTGTAAATAGTTAATCAATTAACGTCTATTGTTACAATAACTAAATCAAATAAATTAACGATTAGATACAGACAAAATTTTTATCATTTCACCTCAAAAAACTTTAATTTTCAAATATGCAGTTTTTAATTTTTAAATACATACAAACTTGATTGCTTACGTGACAGGTTCACTGAAGTTTTAACTAAATAAAAAGTTTGTCTGCATCTGGTCGTTAATTTATTTCATTCTTTAATATTAAATTTCAATCACTAAAATTATACTTATGGTTTTATCATCTTATGATGTTTCCTAAATTTCATGTCGGAGAAAATACTTGAGCAAACGTCGTGTTTGAAATCATCCTGGTTCCATAAAATATGTTACGCTAAAAGGCAATTCTAAATTAAAAGAAATATACAAACTTACTTATTTAAAAATTCTTTTATATCGCCATATGTTTATGATTTATGTATTGCAAGCTATAATTGATCAAATGTGAACATAGAAGAAAATATACAAATAGCAATATTTCGTGATATTGAACATGCTAAATTTCCTGTATTATGTCTGTCTCAGTGCTTGGTGATGTCACAAACTTTTTTTTAATTAAAAGAAAACTTTATCTGTACAGTGTACAATTTAGTTATGATAATATTATTTACTGACATAACTTGACACATGAATGGGAAAACTGCTCAATAGCAGGCCCCAGCATATGATTGTTTACAGGAAATTATAGAAAATTTTAATTAATGAAATGATTATTGTAGTATTTATGATTAGTTGAAGTTCTGGTTTCACTGCTCCAAAAGGTCTGTTGGACGTTTTCTTTTTAATCTTCTATGGTGCTTGGGTTGAGGAAGGTTGTTTGCTGTATCACTTATTAATAGGTTGCTGTGGCCTGTCATAGAAGTGTGGAGCTTGAGATAATTGGAGTTAATGGATTGGAGAACTGTGGGAATGTTTAAATCGCTGTGCAAGATGCTGTTTCTTATGTACCATGGTGCATTTGATATTATTCTTAGTATTTTGTTCTGGGATGTGCATATTTCTAATACCAAAATTTCTTTTGCATGGTACTAGGGTTTATTTTCTCTGGTTTTTAAGAATATAAGTTTTGCTGTAATTTTTTGTACACCTCAATATCAGCAAAATTAATATACAAACATTTAACAAAATATCAAAAATGAGCGTTTATGCACACGTAAAACAAGAGATAACGTTGTTGATTATAAGAGAGCTTGATCCGTTTAGGCGAATGTGGGGATTAAATGCAACAGCGAAATGTGGAGGAGAGAATATTAGAAGGATCGAATCTCTCGGAATGTGTTTCTAGCGTTTATTCGCTCCAGACAATTTTCAGGAATCCGCGTCCGGTTGGTAGAGGCGTTTAGGCGCCATTTGGCATTTAGACTCTGGATGGAATGTCCGTTCGAAGGACACGTGCGTCGTGATCTACAAGTAAGTAAGTAAGTTAAGAAGGGCCCTGTGGGCTGATTTTTAGGGCACAAGGTGGACTGCAGCAGGTGGCCAAGGAGATCTATAGAAAGTGCACAACTCTCGTGACCGAACGCTGACCGTTGTTAAATTAATCATATCGCAGCGAGCTGTGCGCCACCTGTCAGAAGAACTGACAAGGCGGACCACACACAAACACATTCCGAAACACTCCTACAACACGACGCAGTAACCTACTTGAACACTCTCTTCGATAATAAAAGCAACCATTAAACAAATTTTTTCTAACGTAAAAATAGATGAAGAAACAAGACGACTTGGCTTCTGTTATTTTTTAAATATTCACGTCCTCCTCCTTTTAAAGAAAACGGGAAAACTTTCACGACACCAAATTACCAACTGATGAGAAAATCTTTTCCAGAACGATGCTAGATGAACCGGCAAGTCCACTGCATTACAGATCCATCACAAAATATATTCACCGTAGGAATAACATAGATAAATGTATTTCCAATTTGAAAAGCTTCTATCTTAACATAACCAAACACAAATAATACAGTCATATATTTTAAATATATAAATTGGACGTAACTTACAGATTTTAAAATTACGGCTTAATATAAATAGAATAAATAAATACTTTTAAAAATTAGTTAATAAATTTGAATATGTGAAGAAAATTAAAATACCCACGACCCTAAAATAAAATTAAGCTCTAAACCATTTCGCTTTTAAATATTATAATAAATTATTACTAAATAATAGAGCATGATAAAAACGAAACAGTAGAGGGATAAACGATTTTCGTTACTGAAGGCTTTATAATGAATAAGATTAATAATAATTATGCAGTGTTAAATTTTATTTTGAGTTCCATATAGTATGTTTCAGGAAGACTCGGCTACTGTGACGGATTAAATTTGTCATTTAATATAATTTTTATGTTCTGATCTGAAACTGTGGGAAACCTCCATTAGCCTTTCTCTGGTTCCACAACATAAGACCTGCTTCTTCTCTTTCTCAGAGAATGTGCCATCCATTAATGAACCAAATATTCCATGAATAATGTTTTGTAAACCTTAGGATATGTAAGCGGGTGTGACTCTCTAGATGAGATTTCCGGAGTTTGAGCTTGGCAAAATGGCAGAACTTCTTTGTTTGGCAATTTAAACGAGAGTAGTGGTAATAGTAGTGAGAGGAGGAGGAGGACGGGAAAGTAAAAGAGCTGGTCTGTGGACAAGTCGGTATTGTTTCGCCACGGCGGCTGTTGGGAGTCACGAGAGCAGATAGTGTCTCGTGTGAGTCAGCTGGCTGGTCGGTAGTTAGGTTCGTAGATAGACACAGATAACATCGAGGAGGAGAAATTCCCCTTCCTTTCCTAAAGCGATTTGCTCACACACATAAACACAACACACACGTGCCAACGTCACGACGTGACCACGGAAAACCCTTCAGGGAACTTTCTAACAGAGGTCACACTCACACAATGCTCTATAATGGAAAATCCTCCCCTTCGGACTAATTGTGTCCAAGTGTTTGGGAGAAAGTTTACTACTTTACGAGACAGAAGACGTGAGTATATTATAGTAACGTAAATGAACTTTCCGTTGGAAATGAGAAAACCGTTTCAGTGTAGCGAAGGAAAGGAAATGACATAGCACAAAACTATTTCTTTCCTCTTTTTGATATAAATATTTAGAAGCAGCGTTGACAGAAAGCACTATGATACGAAAGTGAAATTCACAAAGTTTAGAAGTCAGTAAAAATTAAATATCAGAATCATCGATGCTCATCATCGTTAGACCCTACGCTTTGCTGATGATATTGTTGTATTAGGGGAGACAGAACGTGAACAGAAATTTGATGGCTCTTTTCGAGTGGACGAGTTACCCCTCTCTGATCTAATGAGCACCTAGGGGGACAGTTATACAGTAGGTGCTTAATCGTTAGTATGTCCCCACATCTACTACTATGAGGTGGAGCTATGGAAATCCTTGTGCGGATCTAAATGAAAAGTAAAGTGTTCAGTCTCATGATTTTATTGTCAAAATAATAAATAATAGTTACAGACGCACAAAAAATTATTTGGCATCACCTTCGGAGAAAAGTATTATTTTATTTATGAAGATTGTTTCATCGTTACATTTGCAAGGCGCGTAGATATAAGCTTGAAACTTTTCGTGGATGTGGGAAACGGATATACGTCCTCTCAAGGACGTCGCCCGCGAAAACTCCGTGAAGACAAAACATACGAATGAGTAACACTGAACGTAAATTGTGCAGACTTGAACATCCTGTTGGAGCCCACCAATGTGTTTTCTGTCTCTGCTTAAGAAAAACACAATGGCACATGCGCCTACAATGTAAAACGAGGTACAAAAAAGAAACAGAGGAAGAAAAGGTCGCAAACAAGAGATTTTGTTGAGAGGTGACTGGTTCCACTGAAAAGTGCACAGAAACCTGTCCCTGTAGGCAGACGCATGGTAATATTTTTTGTTATTCATTCCCGAAGCAGTATGGGAAAAACTAATTTAAGTTAAATTAGAGTACGATTTGACCTTAAGTTCTGTCACACTTATCTCACTGTCTCTTAAAATGTAACTCAAAATTACTTTCAAGTAGAATTGTCTTGAGGTAAACCAGTACTAAAGCTGAAACCACCAACACTAAAGAAATATATTTATCTATTTTTAGTTCCTTCTAAATTCTACCCAATTCCATTTTAAGCCTCGTATCCTCCTTCTTTCCCAATTATCCATTAGTATTTATTCATACATTCTTTTTAAGTTTTGTTTCAACAACATACAATTTAATAAAAAACCGAAATAATAAATATGAGTAAATAGACCTAAATAAATTTCTTCACATATGCTTTAGAAAGATAAAACTAATTTTTCTAAAACATAAATGAATGAAATTAACAGGTTTGAGTTGATTTTGAAAAAAAGCATGAAGTAAAAAACTTTCAGTTTTGAATGTGTGTATTCTAATATAATTCAAGTATAAATTATAGGTTCCAAGGTTGACTTTAACAATTGAATTTATAGGACTAATTGTTGTAAATATTCACGTGTTGCAAATAAATCAATTATAACAACAATGTTTCTTAAATTTTGTTAAAATTTATGTATTGCAGAACGAATATGTAGTATTTTACTCATATCAATCTTGTGTAATAACAGTTTTCCTCATCCAAGGTTTAAACTATTTTGCCAATCAAAATTATGCTTCTTGAGATAAATAGGACTAGAAGTGAGAGACTCCCAGAAGAGTACGGAAAAGAGAAAGCGATAATTGTAACGACAGTTGTTAAGCGGATGGATCAGGAAAGGAATGTGAAGCAGGTCCATGAAATGCCAGTAGAAGAAAGAGGACGGGATGTCTGTATTGAGAGAATTGTCAGAAGCAAGGTAAAACAACGGTCTAAATAAGAACACTGTGAAAACAGGCCGGAGTGGTGGAGATGGACAGAACGATGATGCCAAGATCCTTGATGAGATAGTCTTGGGCACAACTGTGAACATCACATTTGTTGTTTTTATGCTGTTTGATCCAACGTTTTAGGGCTCGCTTGGTTTGGCCAATATGTAGTGCAATAAGTCAAAACAGTAAATTTTATTAATAACAGGTTGGGTGCCCGACGATGTTCGGGATGTAAATGCTTAAATATAACAAACATTTTACTTACGTTATGACACATTTTGTTTCTTGCCACCGTTGTCGTCGCCGTCGCACGCAGACCACGTAAGGGCATAATGTATCATGTTCTATATGTTACTAGGCTACGACGGATGCAAATAGTGTCGTGGGAAACGCCGTAAAGGTAATTGACCCCGAAAAGTATTTATTCTACGGAAATATCGGCCGTTTTTGCATGTTCCAAAAATGCCAACATGAAAATAATTGTCCTCTTAAGTAAAGAACATGTCAGAGAAAATTCAACAAAGGTAAGAAAGGTTCCTTCAATAACAAATATTTTCAACCCTACATTTAATTTTTATATCAAGATTATTTATTCCATTTGCAGTTTGTAAGATTTGAAGCTTAGTTCTGCTTTGGAACATAAAATATTTAAACCAGTGGAATTCGTATGACCAAAAAAAACAAGAAACGTATGTACTGATAGTAATCACTATTTACGGTAACGATAGAATTAAAAAGTATGTAAAATACAAATGGGCTGAATAGTGGACACTTTCCAAGACCCATGACGTTATGAACTAAAAGTCGTTAATTGCACAGGATTTTCATTGTACACGGACGTGTCATGTACATATACAAGCGTGTACCAGACACAACAATGCACATGTTGAATATTCACGCAGATTCCACAGTCTCCTGGTTTTGTATCTGAAGAATATGTCTTGAGAGACTTGCGGACAGAGGAGACCGACTAAATTTGCATAATCTCTCCCTCTCTTTCTCTCCCTCCGTCCCTCTCCCCTGTTTCATACAGAAGTATGTGCTCCTTCATGTTCAGAAAATTGTGGTTGAGCAATTTTTTATGAGACGGTTTCAAAATAGCACGGGCAGAATAGTTTCTTGACAGTTATTTTCGATAATCCACATCTAATGCATTTTCTAAAATATTCCAAGTACGTATATGGGGCGCCACTAATAATTAAACTTTTATCAGGGCCTTAGTTAGCAACATTCATTTGCTCATTCCACGTGTTTTAATAGGTAATAAGTGTAATGTGAAGATTAAGGACGTACCAATTGACTAGTTTCGCCGCAGAAACCAGGTAATAGTTACTACCGAATGAAATCGCATGGCCATTAAATGCATAAGTATTTTCTGTGGAAAATTAGAACATTTAAAATAAAATACGAAGCTAACTAGGCGGCGAATGACGCGTATTAATAGTTGATTCAGTAATATAAAGTGCACGATGGGGTTGTTTAACGATTACGTTATTTGACTGATATAACGAACAAGGCAAAGTCGTAACAGCTAATAAACCAACCCAGAACCTGTGGTAAATTTAATCATTAATTACGAACGTTGATATTAAGATGGATTAAACGTTTGGACAAAATAATATAAAATAAAATGTTTTGAATTTTCATAAAGTAATTTAAAGTTAACTATTGTTTTAAATTGTTATATTTTTCAATTTAACTTTATAAAAAAATTGAAGAATTTTTAAAATTTAGTTTCAAAATCTTAATTTTTAACGACTAAATATCATTATAAATTGGCTCAATTATATTAAATTCAATATTTTTAATTTCCTAAATCAATATAAAAGATTATGGGTTTTTCAATTTAATTTTTATCGACGAAATACTTTAGAATATTAGCTTAGATGCACCTAATTTTGGTACTGTTTTCGCATAATTTTAACGAAATGCATTAAAAAATAGAATATTTTATTTTTGTTACTATTTTTAATTATTCTGATTGTTTTCTGAAATGAGCAGGGCATCCGTGCAATTCAAAATTTTATTATAACCCTTTTAAGCGGTTACATTTAACGTATATGTTTAGTGGCCTGCACCAGAGAATTTTGTTACTGGAAATAAAACGCAACTATTCAATCCTTGTACAATTATGTAGATGTAATAATTTTGCGGCGAGTGCTAAAACGCATTAAAACAGAGTACCACTTAACTATACAACAGATTGTATCGAAATCTATTGCATTTATAAACGTCTTGAATGTAAATAACGTTAAAATATAACTTAAAAATGTTTGTATTCAAAAGAATATTTATGTGTTTTAATTATTTTAAAACAGCTCTCGATAATGTATTTTGTAAGTAAAAAATTTTATTATTCTGATTAAATTTATAAAATAAGAAACGAAATTAACTGTCCATATTTTTGATCACGACTGTATTTCATAACAATTGTTATTTTAAATAAATTTTCTTACGAAAATTGAATACATTGACAGAGGATTGTTTTCAATTGACAATTTACTATTGATTGGGGGAGAGATCACTCCGCGAGAGAATTCCACTAGAATGGCTCAGATGGTAGAGTGGCTACCCGGAAAGCGAACGACCGCGGTTCGATTCCCGGCCTGGTTGAGATATTTCCATCCCAGTCGCCTAAATATTATTTATATTACCAAAGATGATAGTAAATTATAAAGATTGTTTCCTTGGAAATATCGGTTTGATAATTGTTCTTTTTTTTCGCGGTTTCCCTACATCACCCCCTATAAAACTGCTTTACTGACGAGTCAGTGCAGAATGAGTAAGTTAAAATTACAATCGATTCCAAAATATATGAGCTTTCAATTCTCTAGTATATCATGCGTTCTGGAAACAACCGTACATCAGATCTGAGTTATCGTTCTTTAAATTATTATGTGCAGTATTAATATTACTTGTCCACTGAGATTATAAGAAATGTCAGTAAAGAATGCAGTTTATATAGAAGATAAAAATGTTTTCCATTCAAGTAACCTGGGCTGATTAATTTCTAGAACTATTTACTTTCACAAGCGGCGGTGTGTTCTTTTTTTATAATGAAATAACCGCATATTTCTACACACACACTCCTCTACACAGCAAATTCAAAGCACAGTAAGGGGTCTTCGAGTTCTTGTATCTACTATACTTACAGCAAGCTATCTGTAACAGTGCCGAGAAAAGTAGGCGTTATTAACATGTCAGGTTAGGCGTCGACACGTTAAATTAGATACGGCACTTTTCCTTGTGTGTAAGCATTTTAATAAAGACATTCTGTGGCTGTCGGATCGGAATGGAATGGACTGGCGAAGCTGGTCGCGCCACCCTGCTGAAGTTGCCGGAAATGTCCACGGAATTTCGCCCTTGACAAGTGGCTGACTACAATTTGGTGCTCACGCGAAATTGCGCCCGATTATCCGTATGCAAATTTGGGAGAGTGTCAGGTTGGAACTGCGGACATCCATCAGGAGTTGGGCCGTAGCCATTTATTGAGCCACCACTTCACATTGGCCAGGAGGGCGGGTTTTTATGGTTCTGACAGTCAGTATGTATAAATCACTCGGATAAAAGTATGTAGTCATTCTTTAACATCGTAGAGACCCCTTTCCGTTCTCCATTGGACATAAAAAAATTGTTCTTGAATATCCTGCATAAATTCCTGCTCGTCGGCAAAATATTCCTTTAACTTGACACTTGTATTTATGGCAAGAAATGATACAATTCATACACCAACGGCATTCACATATTATTAAAGAAGAATTATTAAAATGTACTGAAAAATGTAAAATAAATTCGGAGATATTACGATTATTGGGCACACTAAAATAAATATTTTTGTTTATACGCACAATTAACCTAACAGTCATGTTTAGTATTGAAATTGATTATGATGCAATTATATTAAGGTCAATAGTTGAATGATACTGTTTAGAAAATATTCTAGAAGTGAATAAGGTGAAAATAAATTTGTAGGGTTTTATTGAATTAGAGTCTACAAGTAGTTCTTATTTTCATTAAGATTAATGGTTAGTTATAGCAATGATTTTAAATACTAATAAAATAAAGAGTGTGGAATTAGACTGCTGCTTGGAGTCAGATGTTACAGAACATGAACTCTAGTTCAAAGAAGTTAGGTAAAGCAAAAAAAAAGTCGCAATAGAACCAGATTTGTCATTGGCAATTGAAATACTCCGCGGCATGTCATTTGTTATAATCGCCAAATTAAACAATTTCCTCTACTGAGAGATACAGATTGCGAAGATAATTAAATTTTAGAATAAACATCTACTAAGTCTATAATTTATAGAAAAAAGTCTTCCTTCTGCAAGTTAATTAAATAATGTTTTCACACACTACCATTCTGTAGTTAAGGACTTAGTCCACGTGATTCACTTATAAATGAAAGGAATGATTTACTCGAGATTGAGATGCTGGTGAAAGTCTTTTAAGGCTTAGGCTAACATTTTATCGGAGACAGGTCGAGTTTGTCACGCTTCGGAGAGATTTGCGGGAGTGTGTGAGAGTTGCGGTGGAGGTGGCTTTCGTGGTGGGGAAGTAAATGAACGCAATGAGTCACAAGCCGAGAATGGACTTCAATAACTACAGGCACGAACCGGAGAATAGCGAGAAAGTTTCGGGTACTTCTTTTCCTAACTGAGAAACAGCGACGGAAAAACCGTTGGAAGTACAATAAAACGAAGATGAGTTTGCGAATTTTGTTACACCTTTAGTAAATGACACTGAGCTGTAATCTGTCACCATTTTTCTTCAGTCAACTCCCGGGGTTATTGTGCTCTTATAACAGTTAAAAGTTCCTCTCTTGAATAGAACCTGTCATGCACCGCGGAGTATTGAGCATTCCAACGTGTGTAAGCGACAATGTAATTCAGTATAATAATGTCCTCCTCTCGCTAAGCTTGGTAGCCTGCTTGATGGTCCTGACAACGTCCATCATTATATCCAAGGTTTGGACTAAACACGACGTTCTTCTACCTATTACTTTTTTTCCTCAGCACCACGCAGCACAAAATCGTTCGCGAGGTAGTTTTATCCCACGTAAGTGCTAAATTAGCAGCACGTTTCACTCAGGATTAAGGGTAAGAGGAGAAAGAGGCGAGAGGTGTTTTGTTAAAGATATTTTAGCAACTAATAGTAAAACACCTCGATCTTCTATTAGCATAATGGCACCTAAGTGGTATGAAGAAAGTGGAAAGGAAGGAGAGACGAGTGAGGGGAAGAAACTTCATCCAAAGAAGTGGAAGTAATGGTCCTGAAATCACGTTTTGACCTCGTCACGAAAATGGTTCCACTGGCTCGAAAATGACGTCATCGGAGAATGTTGCTATCTCTATAATTCTTGAAATTACAAAATATATTGTTAGTAGTATTTTAAAACAATTACATTACTATTAGTACGACTCATCTTATTTTCAATGACTTTCGTAAAAAATAATTTAGTAAAATTCGGAACGTGTCAAGCGAGATGACAGTCCCACTCACCCCGGTAGGCCCAGGCCCTAAATGGGCTGTAACGTCATAGAAGAAGAAGAAAATCATGTAAACAACGATGCAATTTTTACTGTACCTAAATGTGAATACATATGGTATTAAACCGATTCATTTTACATATGAAGTTACTGAATCATCTTCTGTGAATGCAGTATCAAAATTTATTCGGTATCAAATACTCAAATTTTCTTACTTCAACTAAATATTCGCACTGCTAATTGTTACAGAATTATATAATTTAGAATTAATTAACGAACATGTAATATTCTTCATGGCTACTTAATGCGTATATGAAGAGAAATGAACAATAATGTCTGATTATGGGAAGTAATCCTTGACCAACAAAGTCAATATTGACTCACAATTGAGAATGGTTGCCATTCTTTTTTTTGGTGAAACATTTGTGGACAGCTGGCTTCTATTGGTAATTTGAGTAGAGGCAGTTGGATTTCATGCTATCTGAAGGACCCTTGCTTCAGTAAAGGTCAGCTGATTAAACAATAGGTGGCGTTGGTCCAACTGCACAGCTCATATGACCATCCGCCATTGTGAATTATTATTTTGAGAATGGGCGCATAGATTCAATCACAAGGTAAGGGAACGTGATAGATTTTGTTCTTTATCTTTATTTTACTATTCTTTTGGTCAATAAAAGCAGTGAAATAAGAAAGTATATTAAAAAAATGAGTCGTATACTGCACAATATTTCATTTCACCTTGAGCAATTAAAACTGGGAGTGATATATGCCTATAAATTAAAAATAAATAACCAAAAGTATGCCATAGTGGAGAAGCACGAACGCAGCATGAGACTTGTTGAAACTGTCACCATTTAATTAGAAGAAGACAAAGATTCGGAACAAAATGTTTTTAGTGAACCGGCAATTATCTAAGAGACATATTAAGAATAAAGAAAGAGTAAATTATAGTTATGACAAAATGGTCTAAGAAAAGACTAAATGTCCTGTTACTTGGAGAGATTACTAAAGAAGTGGAGAGCAAACAAATAGGCAGTGAAAGTTATATAGTGTAGGTATGAACAATTTTATAAAATATTCGTCAACTCGTAAGCTACTTCACGCTTTATGTAAAATGTTTATAAAAACGTACGTGCACTGTATGTACAGGATTATAACTTGAAGGTAAACGTATGTTGGAAAATGTGGTGTTCCAATTAAAATGTACGAGAAAGTTATTTAAAATGTATAACACAATTAGTAAGTACAGTAAACTAAGTGGCAGCTCTTCCAATAAAAATTGAAATGCACAAACTTAAGTTTGTTGAATGAAGCAGTCATGAACGTTCCTGAACTGTCTAGTCAAAATTGGAGACGTAAAACTTCATAAAAGCGCAACAAAGTTGTAGCATTTAATTATATTTATTAATTCGGTTTGTTTCCAAGAGATAATTCTAAATAGGCCCCACGTTGGGCGCCATAATATATAATAATTAACGAAGTTTTACATATTGCTCTGAATTTAAAGTTATTTTAAATATTCATTAGGTTTCTACATATATAAAGTCGTCAAGGCAACAGCCACGAGGTTAAATGTAATAGAAGTTTCCGCTAATGACTGCATGTCAACATAGATTTATAGCAATTAATTTCCTAGACTTTGTCACTAACGAACTAGTTATCGTGCCTGTTCTTAGAAAGACTGGAGAGTTGCGATATCTTATATTTCAATATAACAACAGCTGTTCTTCGAGCGTGTTCTTAATTTGCTTTACGTTTACGTAATTTCATTTTTCCTTCGCATTGTGTTCCCAATCCATTTTCGAACTGATATTAAAATTTCTAATAATATTTTAAAATGTTAATGATTTAAGAATTCCGTAACTGGTCTAAATAATTGAAATCAAATTCGAATTTATGAAAACTGAAGATCATTTTAAACGTAATTTTTACATTTTAACTTTTGGGATAGTTATTTCATGATTCTATTGTGTATGTTAAGTTGAGAAAGACGTTTATATTTTAACAGAAGAATAAAAATTTTTCTCACGAGACAGAATGTGACATTTTTCAGTTAATTAACGGACTTTATCGTACATCTAAATGCTCATGCACTAAATTTGAATTTTTTTCAACTATTTAAATTATAGGCCATATTTATTCCTAAAGAAATGTAAAAATATGTAAAATCTTTCCTGATATCGTAAATGAACTTTTCACTTTCCCTTCCCATCCCTTCTCTACCTCTCTCTCTCTCTTGCTCATCCGCCCCTTTCAATAAATCCTCGTTGCCTTGACAGGTAACCTTAACTCTCTCTCTTCTGCTCTCTCTCTCTTCGCCAAGTTTTCCTCAAGAAAATTCACCTGTTAATTAACGCTACTTTGGAGTCACGTTTCTCGCGCTTCGATTTTGTCGGCGTCCTTTGTTTGTTGGTTGCCTTTTTTTCACTATTTCGTTTCCGTTTCTCCTTTTTCACCTCCGGGGTTCGATTTCTATGTCAGGTTTTCTGACGTCACCATTTTACGTCCGTTTCTCTGTAACTATTAACTTTCATTTTGTGTAAAATATAAGTCTTTACTGGACTTTTAGGTATAGTTCAGTTGAGGTTGTACAATATCAAAATATTTCTTGACCTGATAATTATAAAATATTTGATATTAATTTAACGGAATTGGTTTTGCTAAGAAACATAAAGTGATATTCAGTCGTGGGGAAAATAGTATGTACGCGTATATATAGAATATTAAGATTTAGACTTCTATAATAAGAAACGGAATGGAACAACCTAAAATATAATTATTATGCTACTCTGTCACTTATATTTCCTCAAAATGTGAAAAAAAGTACTTTGGCTATATAGTGAAAACAGAAACACTAAGTACGAATAATTTATAGTAATATACGCCTGCGAGTTTATTTATTTATTGCAATAACTTATACCCGATTTTTTTTGATTAACATGCTACATGAGAGTGATCCTGAAACCCGCAACTCCCCTTTAATAGCATAGGAAGGGAATTGAAAAGGGGGGATGTGGAAGGTAGAGCAAGGTAGCCAAGGGTTGACTAGGGACCCCGGGCTATAGTTTAAGGATCCCACCCGGTGTTTCACCTAAAGAGATGCAGGGATAACCCTAGAAAACCTGCATCGGGTAGGTCGGGCATTGGGTACTATTCTCACGCCTTTCCGAATGACGGCAGACGAGTTTGCTGTGGGGTCGCAGCATTCCCTTCTCCATCTCTTCGCAAGTTTTAGGAGGTAGTTGGCCGACTAATCCAATGAGATCAGCGGACAGCTCTTGTCTTATGCCCAAGGTCTTCGACTCCAGTACATAAACCTTCCAAAATAGGTGAAGGTGTCACGGCATGTGAGAACTTTGGAAAAAAAAAACAGAAATTACGAGGCATTCCTGACATAGTCAGGTGAACCCCGCAGTCACTCTGTGGGGAAATCCCTGCTAGAGAAAACTCCCATAGGCAGTACAGTTCAAAATGGTTTTGCTATTAAAGAAACGAGTCCTTAAAATAATTATATTAAATTGCTTAATGTTGTTAGGAAATAAGTCACATTTTCTACATTTCATGAGTAATTCTGATTGTAGTCTTCATTTCACGAATTTATGAGAAAAATTTAACCAATTTTTAAATTTAAGGTAAGCCAAATTTCCGAAAACTGACTTATTGGCTGTTTTACTACTTATTAAATTCAAAATAATAGCATGAGTAAGCATCCAAGAAATGGAAAAATACGTGATAATATAAAAACTGCACAACGTTTCTTCAATCATTTTTCCTTCCCTGGTGAATCACCTGACGAGAGTATTAAAGGGTTGCAGAAACGTTGTGTGGTATTTAGTTTATCTTTAATGTTATATGCTTAATCGCATCTAATTTATCATACTGATTATACTTCTATAACGTTCGAAACAGGGTATTTCAATTGAAGGTAGTCCCAGGATAGGGACATAAGTACATTGTAAGTGTATCGACAACAATGGTTGTGCTCACCCCGATGCGTTCAGAAGTGCCTCAGGCTACAAAGTTAGACTCCACATAATAATAAAACAAAAAGTTCTTTCCCCTCTTTTTTTCGGTTTGAGTGGGAGGAGGAGTGTCGTAAAACTCAGTCATGCTCAAGAAAAATTGGAGTTGAGAAAGCGAGCAGATGGTTTCAGCTATAGAGACGTGTTTGTTTCTGTCGGACAGCTGTGCAATTATGGGAGAGCTTGAACGTTACGACGTGCGAATTACACACTTCTTCCACCAACATCTTTTTTGGCCCCCGAGGGATTATCTGGTGAAGGATGAAGGCGGTTGTGGTCCAATTACACACGTAGAGCACATGAGAGCAACGGTCCTACCCCGAAATTCAAATAAAATATTTCCCTCAGCAAAAAATAAAGCGAGGAGAGAGGGGATGGTTTAAATTGATGGAAGCGGGATTGAACAAGTCATGAGAAAATTCATGCGACTGAAATAAAGAAATTTGGATTTTTTTTTCGTTGGCAGGTGGAAGATCTTCAGAAACACGCCGTGTGTGATTTTTACCCACTAAAAACCACCTCCATAACTAAAACTGGTCTGTAGAGACCAACCATTAGTTTTATTTTGTTAATTCTTATATCTAGTTACTTATTAGCTAAATTAGTCCAATGACATCCTTTAGTTTTCATTGTTGTCCTACGACTGTATTTCACGCTCACGCAGCGTGCTTTATTTTGTTATATGTCACTCATACTAATTCAAATGGTTTCCTTCGCTTGAGTCTTCTGAACAGGTATTTATTGTCCGAGAGCTGAAGAACTTCTGTGTTTTCATGCCGGCGAAGCCTTTCTTCGTGCTTGCCCGCAAATCTTTTAATTTCTTCTTTGACAGTTGGAATAGCAAGGTCTTTATGGATATCAGCGTTTCTAATGTACCATGGGGCATTCACCATGGCACGTAAAACTTTATTTTGGAATGTCTGTATTTGTTTGATATTATTTTCTTTTGCACATCCCCATAGTTGTATACCATACGACCAGGTTGGTTTAATAATTTGGCTATACACCAAAGTTTTGTTATACAAAGACAGGTTGGAATATCTTCCAATGAGCCATCTATACTGTCGATATTTTACTTTGAGTTCTTCCTTTTTCTTTAACGTTGGAAAAATGTCGAAGTTATTGATGTCTCTCAATTTTTCTGTGCGTCGAAGGTCCAAAAGGAGACGAGACGATTGTGCCGTATACTACAGTTTTACTCAAATAATAAGACGGGGAAGAAACTATGGTAACCATGGGACTGGTAACTTGAACTGATAAAAGCAAATTATTGCAGTGTAAAGATATATATTTTACTTCGAGTTTTGATGATTTAAATGAATAGTAAATTTACTTTAAAAATGAATTTAATGAACAAAGTAATTATTTAATATTTACAGGTAGAGCAATGAGGTATCAAATTAATATTCTTTGACACTTCTAAGAAGAAACACTTAAGGACGAAACATGGTTTCAAATAAAAGCAGTGAGATCAATCAATACCATTCATGTTCAAATACGATCGGCAATCGCGGAAATATCGCGCGACAATTTTGTTGGCTCGACCGATTTGTTTTAAACCTTTTGGCAACAACTCAAACCACGCAATACATGTTCAAACTGATTGCGCATACACAACTGTTGCGCGGACGTTTTGATCGTGTATTGTGCCCGCAGTCAAAATTAGTATTGAGAGCAAGAATGGTTTCAGTTGCCTGCTAGAGTCATAAATAACTACAGTGCAAAATCTCTCTCCTGTTTTACGCGTCGCAGCGTCACTTATTCAATCAGTCTTGAGTCGCTATTCTTTGATGAAGCTGCAATGAAAAATCTAGCAAGTGATCGATATTTTATATGTATACTCATTTTGCCATGCTCCAGCAGGCGACCGATTGCTTAGCATAATGAATATTGAATTTCGCTAATCGCTAATGCGGTTTCCTGGACGACGACCTGACCTGACTTTGACAGTCCAAAATTTGGCAATAGGGCTGTTTTTCTCACACGCCTAATTTCCTAGCAGAAAATATAGATTAAGAAATGACATAGACTATTATTTTAATTATTACCTAATATTTGATAACATTCTTGACTTCTGCTGACACCATTTTCGGTATCCGTTGTATGTTTCAAAGATAGTACGTAAACTATACTCACGATTTTATTCACAGAGTCTTCAAACTCATGAAAAACGAAATATTTACAGACGAGACAGCCAAGTATAAAAGAAGAATTTTACATAAGGAAATTACAGCGACTTCTTATTTAATATAAAGTTGAAACTAAGGAAGTTGTTTCGAAATTTCATAATTAAATTGTACATGTGAAATGTAATTTAACTTACATCATTTGGGTATAAGAAAATATTAGACTTCTTCACTATATTATGAAGTCTCCCTACAACTGTATTCTGTGCTAAGAACACAGGTGTTTACACACTTTTCGCTACTACCTCGCATAGTATTAATATAATAAGTACGTGAACATTAGCTTGTAGCACGAGAACATCAGCACAAAGTGTGCCTACATGTTAGCCGCGACTTTATTGCAACTTCTCATTTCAAGAATTTTTATTTAATATTAAAATTTTAAAAAAATATATATTAATTTAAAATTCGATGAAAAATTAATCAAGTATATTAACGAAGACTATTAAGTTGAAGATGAAAATGTAAAATGAGAATTACTTGGTATTTTTCATGATATTATTTTTTATTAAAATATAAAGCTCAATAAGATATTAAGACGTGAATAAAATAATTTTAACAATCCGATAAATTTAAAATTAATTTATTTAAAAAATTATTTCGATGAATTAGGAATATATAGTTTCAGTGAATGTTTATGCATGGTAGCCAACAGTAAACTACTACTCGGGAAATTTTACATGGGATGTTTACAAGCGCAGTACGGAAATGAGGGGAAGGGGAGTATTGTCGTATGAGGAGGAACTACCCCTCCAAGCGGCCTGGCGAAACACTACTATCATTATTAAAAACATTAATTATACTCAAACGAACTGGATATGGAGACTCCGACGCATTTTTAACACACCGATTGCGTTTCTTGCCGTACAACATAACCTGAACTGACAGAAATATATTTCCTAATGCCAATGTTTTCAAAATAGCTGTTACCCTATCAAGTTGCGTTAGCATAAACCAATTAATAGTGGGCTCCTTTCAACCCTCACTACAATATGAGCGGAGTTGTCCACTGCACATCGTTTTGACACACGACTAGCTAAATCTCCCGAACAATACCCTAAATGCATGAGTTAAACTCCCACCAAACGTATTTGGAAGAATAACTTTACACCTTCATGACTGAAATTACGCAAACTATAACTTTATGACCGTCAACTTACGCTACATTTGGAAGAAATTGTTTGAGGAATAATTTCCCTGGTTGTGAAACCTGGTTGCATTATGATCATAGATGTAACCGGTGAATGAATCACTTAGGCCCAAAAGATAAAATGTAAGAACTAGGGTGAATGAAAACAGTTCTATGCTCTTTTAGTCAAGAATATATCAAGCATTCGGAAGTATAAAAATATTAAGTGGAGAAGAAATTGACTGACATTTATGAAATAAATATTGCTTGTTATTTGAATGAGGTGATAGAACAAACAATAGCATGTACAAATTAAACGAAAACCATAATCCTTGTCTGAGGGGGAAGATGATGCAGGTAAGATAAAGGTTCATTGATATACGCATTGCTTTCAAAAAGGGAAGAAACCTCACAAACTATTTGTACGTAAATATATGGTACTCCAGCACCTTTCTGTGCAAAATAGTAGTCGCGGCAGTACGCAGCTTGCCATTATTCCCACCAGCTCTTACTTATTTTGTAACAAAGTGACTGGAGGTAGCGGCAGCATTTCATTGTATGTTGATGAAAGTGAATAAACAGTTGTACAGGTCGTTGTCGTGTCTCTATTAGCGGTGAGTTTCTCTCTCTAACACACGCACAAACAAACAATACACACCGGGACGGTTGATTCAATAGGAACTGTAGTAGATAATAATGTGCTACTAGGTAAAAACATTGATCTATGTAGTTTAAATTTTCTTAGTTTATTTCTCATTCATTTTTTTGGTAAAAGTGATGCAGGGAAAACCCTAGAAAATCTGCACGAGGTTGTCGAACACTAGTCTCACGTCCTTTTGATGATTGGAGTGCGGCTGCAGCATTCTCTTCTCTATGTCTCGACACATGTTTTGTGATTTTCAATTTTACTTTAGTATGCGATAAAATTGTGAACTGGAGAATCTTTCATTATTCGACTTTGAAAATGTTTGCAAAAATAATAATAGTATTTTATTTTTATGTCTGTGGATTAATCAAATATATTTAGTAACTATTAAATGCCATGCCTGTTTTACTGAAATAGATTTAATAACTCTAAGAGCCCATTTCTCTTTTATAAAACCGTTATTTAAGCGCTTCTGTATGTATTTGTACCCTTTCTAGATAGCTGAGCAAAAATTCAACTCATGGAAATATTTTTCTCGTGTTGAAAGATAGGACGTGTCAGTGAAAGTGGACTGTAAGGGAGAAAATAAACTTTGATTTATGAAGAAGGGAAGAGAAGGGTCATGGAAGGATAATGTCCAAGGGACATCTGAGGACAGAAAAGATAATTCTGGCCCCAGTATTTGATATACTCTATTCAGACCACTATATCTTGAAAATGAAATTCGGATTCGGGCCTAACTCTTAAACGAGTAAAGTTTAATCGGGCCAAACGCTCCAAAAACTGTTATTCAGGGTAACTGAAGTATCAAGCAAGTGCTGCACATCTTGTGAACACTTGAGAGAAGAAATTTTATTCAATTTATGTAATTCCTGCTTAAATTGTAGGCTTTGAATTAATGTTAATAAACTAGTGCTAAGCGATAAATAAATTTTGTTTATCTTGTGTTAATTAAGAACCTCATTTAAGAACGGTTAAAGTTAGTTTCCAGCAGAGATTGCGTATTTTAACTGTATGTAAACAGGGAAACAGTTACAAGTTTATTGTTGTAACTAGTAATCCCGTGATTTAAATTTGTTACAAGTATTATTGATTTGCTAATTTTCAGGAGTTGTTACGGTCAAAAGATAACCTAATGCTATTGAGCAATCGACATATTTGTAATTCCCCTGATAGCGAGTTATAGATTTGACAGCAGAATAGAGATGCAATAGTATCCAATCTGTAGGGTCCATGACGTTTGAAGAATTCAGATGGAATGATGTTTTGGGAAGGTGACAGTTGGAGCTTGATCGAGACAATAAGGTCAGAAGAAGAGAAGAGTATGAAAAGCATTTAGAGATGCGGTAGGTCCACGGGTTTCCAGCGATGGCTCCTTGATAGCAATCCGGAGAACGTGACCAAGGGGCTACCTACCTAACTTCTTCGTGTTTTGCCAACGAGTGATAATCAGCAACCGGTTCTCCCTCTCTCCGCTCTTAGAGAGCTACCTTACCCAAACACGTTCTCCTCTCTTTCTATTATCATTTCATATTTCATAGAGAGAAGCGCACGCGCTTACTCCGAGCAAAAATAAGACTCGCGCGAATGCATTATTTATTGGTCGGCTTCTTCTTTGATTCAGTTAATCTCCGAAGGAGAAGCCTTTAGTCACCGCTATAACCTGTTCCATCAGCTGATTAGGCTACCGAGGTAATAAGAAAAAAAAAGTATATGCAATCAAGAAAGATACTGTTGGCACAAATGCAAACACTTGCTTCCATGAAGACACACGACAACATTCTCGCTATCCGAAAATTTCTATTGTTACAATTACGTTATGTGTTTTAAATGTTATTCTGGCTCAACACCATATCGTGTCGAAAGTAATTCGAAATCAGAGTTTCACGGTAAGAAAGGAAATTATAGAAAGGAAATTGTACTACCAGCACGGCTAAACTTACAAGTTGAGGAAGAAGTGTTTATAATTTTTGTAACGTCATTAGTCTACAATCTGCCCTAGAGGGCAATAGGTAATTTATAATGATTAAGTATTATAGCAGTGTAAACTGCCTAACAAAAGACTTGCAGAGAAGGGTTCAATTAAACACTCTCCATGATATCTAATATATTATAATAATATATATTGTAATATACTTTTTAGGGTATAAAACATTATTAATCAATTCAACAAATTATAATCAATTTGAAAATTTTACATTTATTAATTAAGAGTGATTACATGGGCTTAATCTCAGGGGATTTTGGGTCTCTCGAGTGATGGAGTATGCAGTTACTGAAAATAGAAAAAAAATCATTAAATATTATTCAACCAGCACAATGAGCAAGTTTCACAGCTTTTTAATAACTTACCCACAATTACTGGGCCTACAAACATCCACCTCACGAATGTTTCCGCGTCTCTCTGGCGTCTTGCAGGATTTTTATCGATGAAGGTAGTTTGAACCAGATCCGCAACTCATCTGCTTCCTCGAAACATCTGACCTCTGCAAACCTCTGACCACGTCTGCTCACGTCTCACCACATATGACGTCTCTGACCACCTCTCACAGCATCTTCTTCCATCTGATCCCGAGCCACCCATCGGCTCCCCTTTTAAATTCTCACACGGGAATTCCCCGCCCTTACACAATTCAGGGGTCCCCCGCCAGCGGTTTATTTCATAAAACTCCGGGGTTCCCCGCCATCATTTTTTACACACGCCCCGAGGGGGTTTTCCGCCGGGTATCCCCTTCGGGGGTTCACTCGCTTTCAGCCACCTTCACATTGTTGCTGGCCGAACTGCACCTCATAACTCCACAATATCACCAAAATCCGCGTTTTTTCATTACAATATACAAGCTTTATTTAAAACGTCAGTAGATCTGATGGTTTTCGTTTATTCAGTCTCCTAGATTCATCTTCTTCTAACACGAGTGTGTGTACAAGTTGATTTGGATGATCTCTTAATCTGTCTTTATACTTTTTGGCATGGTTTATAATTTCATTTTTCACAGTTTTTCACAGTTTTTCACAGTTTGGATCGTTTAGTTGGTACATACAAATGTGCATTTGTAAAAATACGAATCGTTTAAGTTTGAAAACGTTTTCTCATGTCAATTTTGGACTTACACGCAGTCCCCCTGAGTGTTGTTCCATAAGTGCATAGGAGTTTGTTACTCAATGACAGCTTCAAGTTAGAAGAAGAAGTATACGATCTGAAATAACTTTTACAGGAAATAATAAAAATATAAACAGAATTTTAATTCTTCAGAGATGAAAATATGTGGTGGAATAAGTTTTCGAAGTTTAGGCGTAAACACGACCTTGAGTTTTGGTTGAGTACGAATAGATAAAACCCGATAATAATTACTAATTATAAGAGTTATTTGAGAAATATGAGACAAAAACAACGTAATAGTTAAAAATCATTTGTTTTATTTCTTGACTTCATCTCAGCTTTTTAATTATGCTTCTAAACAAATCTTCTCTTCAATTGTGTATTATGCGTTAAGTACTCAAATAATTATTTCATTGTACAGCCATTATCATTTTTATACCATTTCCATTTTGATTTGTTTATTCGGAAGTTATTGATTTCATTATTTCGTTACAGACAACTCCAATCATAATATGACATGTTTTAAAATGTATAACACAACCAAATAGGAAAAACTAATGAACAATTTATAACATATTCACACATCATGACGTATCGTTTCAAGTGCTTATAAAATTTTTATAAATAATTTATATTGTGAATTTAATGAAACTGAATAATAAAACATTTCCAACTGTGCTTATTGCAGTGTGGTCAGCTATTAACTATATATATGTCGTTCTATTTTTAATATGTTCAAAAATGTTTCATTAGAGTTAGATTTCTGTCTGTTTGGCTGTATTATTACTGTTTTCATTAGTCAGATAAATTTAAATAATACATCTTTTTATATACGCAAAAATATTGTTTTTAGCTTTTATTGCAATGATGCAATGATTAATTAAATTTTATTTTAATCTGTAGTGAAAATATTTTTAAAGTAATAATAAATTGTAGTGATTTTTAACTGGAACGACAATATTTGTTGCTCTAAGTGTCATCTACTTTACAGAGAATGAACTGGAAAGCGGCTTAAGAGCTTGTAATTGCACTTGTACCTACGTGTTTGTAAATCTGTGCGTAAAATAACATTAACGTCGTACTGTATCAGACATTTCCTTTCTTTACCTAAGAGATTAGACACGGGTTGGTACGGAATTTATCGTGTAACGTTATAATTACGTGGAACTACGTACTGCGTAAAATATATCACGCTCGCGGAACTGGTTATAAACTACCGAATTAGCACAGGGAATGCATTTTTCCGCTTCACGAACAGAGCAATGCGAGATTATAAATTTTAATAATGACGTTAATATAATAATAAACAAGCACTCCACGAGCACGTGACGTGGGAGCGAAGGGCGGCACAAAGACTATTTATCACATTTATGTGGCAGCATCCATTTCTGGACCTATTTGAGCCTTGTTCTTCTTCTTATTATTATTTCTGTTTGCATGACTGCATTTCTTCGTCTGGATATTGCAAGTGCATTTTCAAACCATCGATTCTAGAAACTGAATTACTTTTTAAGATAACAATATTCCAGTATCTTAAATATATTTGAAACTACCTAAGCCCGCGACATCGTTCGCTCGGTACTTGTATGTCCGGGAATTGAATTATATTTGAGTAACCATCCGCCCCCGTTTTCCGGGTTTATTTCCTGATTTCAAACCTCCTTCACCAGCTGTGAGGCGTATTCTCGGTTTTTTACCCGGAAACAAGGCTTGATGGCTGATGGATATTTAGGCTACGTGTAACAATCTATTATAAAATCATTAATTTTATAAGATTTACAAATTTCCGTGGAGCTGAAGCTAAAACCAAACACATGTGGAACAGTCCTGTATCTAACAATGCTGTCTCAACAACAATGCCGTGACCTCCAACAAATCTGCTGCTGCAACAATAGATGCAGAATGCTCTCTCTCTCTCACACACACACTTGCTGCCAAAACTAGGTTTCCAAAAATTTAAGTTAAATTCCTATTTCAATCCCTAAAATCTTCAGTGAAATCCGTTGAGACAATTCGGAGCCTACTCGAGACAAACTTCCAGACAGACAAACACTTCAAATTTATTTATTGGTATAGATGAAATTATTTAATGGATTAAAGGTTACCAGTCGTATATATAGAATAAGTGAAGCAATATCTAACGGCAAATACTATCAGCAAAATTTTAGTACTATTTCTTTCATAATTCAGTGGCAATAATCAAATAAAATTACTGATTTTATTGGTCAAGCTTATGGGCAGGAAAATTGTCGTTTTGTACACTCTTGGAAACTATAAATTTGTACAGACAAAATGAATGGATGGTCACAACGTATCAGTAAATTCATCCAATCATTCGCTTTGTAGTAAATGATTTCGGTCTCACTGGAATTTAAAACTATTTTGGAAAAATTAACAATAGAATAGATTTTCAGTTCTGCGCAATTGTTATCTGTGAAAGCAGCTGATTCATTGAGTTATTATCCAAAATAATCGAGTAATTGAATCATCAGCCAGTATGAGGACGTCAAAGTTGCCTGATGGCGTAATTCAATACACCCCGCCCCCTTCTTTTCCCTCCACCCCATCTGAAGGTTTAGGTGAGTGTTAAATGATCAACACTTTTATTGCAGTTTTTTTATTACCTATCAGTTTTTTTCTATTGCTCTAACTTTCTTTAGTATGTTAATAACTAATAATAAAGGCACATTTGGTTAAAAGGAATAATTTATAATTTTCAATAAATTTTGCAATAATTCATCTTTTTACGAATGTTTATGATTAATTAATTCCTCAGTATCTCTAGAAGATCGTTTTTTAGATTCCTCTAACAGCATAAGAATGAAATTTTCATGTGGTTTGATAACATTTGAAAGGAAACATAATTAAAGTGTGCGAAAGTTACGTTAACAGTGAATTGGATTCAATTTCACATTTTGCCTTTTATAGTGCAACTACAGCATTAGTGCAAAAGTAAATTAGGCTAGATTTAAGACGAGAATGTTTATTTATATAACTCAATCGTGAATATTCATATTAATTCCGTTGTGTTGAATTTGGAATTACGGCGGCATATTGGCCAATATTTTGTTTCGCTTTTTATTGTATTTCACTTTTAATAAAGTTTTTATGTATTCGAGATCAATACTGTGCTCTAATAAGGTATTTGTTTTACGAAATTTTTTAATTATTCTTGTATAACCGACTGCTTGCTCATTTAATAATATTCTTATAATGGGAATATCTTGAATAATATTTGATACTGTTTCGGGTTCGTAGACTTTTCATCGTTTACTTCGGTTCATATTTTATATCTGATTCTAGAGCGTCATTAATTTAATATATAAGTTGTCGATCTATAGTTAGATCTTCATTATGATGTGAAATTAAATAAAATAAATTCCTATTGAATTCATTTTTATGAATTATATTAATGGTTTTAAAGACGTGCCTCCTGTTTTTTTATATTTAAGAAATTTCTAAACAGTGTATTTTTAGTATGTAAGTTATTTTAATTCGTCAATTTTATATATTTTTATTATTATTGTTAAACTTCAATTATAAGTACCGTGAACTTTATTTTATTGATTTATCGCGTAGGTTTCAACCATCTTAATTGCAATCTTACCCTAATATGATGTTGGACGATATGTTGTTCTAATATAATTTTGTATAATTCTTTTTTATTGTCATAGCCAAATCCAAAATATGAAAGTATGAAATCAAGAGCAGGCTAGCTGAAACAATCAGCGAACATCTAACTGTCCATGTAAAGTATTTTTAAATTAAAAATATATACGTCCTTTAATGCCTTCAATACGGAAAATTATTGTTTTAATCATTATATAATCTTTGTTATTTGGTAGTTCGTAATCCAGTTTATCCAACCACTCTAGGTCTTGTTTATTAATTTTATTTATATACAAATATTATCTGGTGTTGCAGTTTTTTAATTAAATATTTCAAAAGAAAAGGGTGGAAAACTTTCGACAAGGGCCGTGAATTGAAACCGGGTGCCTGACTTCTGAGCCACCCGAGTCGACTCCTCAGCCATCTTTCATAGACTTCTACTGATCTTCACCTAAATACCTTTTAAAACAAATTTAGGTACGAAGATTATAGGCCTACTAATTATATCTATTTGACTGCACGGGAGGTTTATTTTATGAGCTTTATCAATCATCTGATACCAGAGCTTTGAAAATAGTACTTTGAAGTAATTAAATTTTCTATTATTTATAAATTTAAAGATTTGTTAGGTACCAACTGAACATATATTGATGTACTTGGGTCATTCCTAATTTAGAAATGAACCGAAAATCAGTGTCGCCGACATATAGAAAGTTGTAAGTAGAATAGTATAAACTTATTAACGCGAAAAATTAATAAAAATAAATTTATTCGATTAATTAGAAAATTCATTTAATTTATTGTTATACTTTTTTTGGAGTAATAGGCTAAATGAGGGTGATCCTGAAACAGGCAACTCTCCTTTAATAGCATAGGAAGGGAATTGAAAAGGGGGTATGCGGAAGGTAGAGCAAGGTAGCTAAGGGTTGACTAATGCCCCCGAGTTATAGTTTAAGGATCCTACCCGGTGTTTCACATAAAGAGATGCTGGGAAAACTCTAGAAACCTGCATCAGGTAGGTCTGACTTTGGGTACTATTCTCATGCCATTCCGAATGACGGGAGATGAGTCTGCTGTGGGGTCACAGCATTCCCTTCTCCATCTCTTCGCAAGTTTTAGGAGGCAGTTAGCCGACTAATCCAATGAGATCAGCGGACAGCTCTTGTCTTATGCCCAAGGTCTTCGACTCCAGCACATACACCTCCCAAAATTGGTGCCCTGTCATGTCGATGCGAAATTACTTAAAGACCTATATTCAACAGCTTGACTGTGAAATAACATGACATTTTCTGCATTTATAGAAGCATGATTCCCACTTATCCCAGTTGTCTGCCTCAAGTACCTTGGGAAATTTTGCAGAAATTAAGGAAAGATGCGAGTCTTACCTCGGTTCAACTACTGAAAATTTAACTCTGTTTATTAGACTGCGATTGCACCTCAAAAATATCCATTGCGAGTTCCGCGACTTATCGCAGGGTAATGTTATAAAAACAGATCGTTATCTTTGTCCTGTTGCAGCGCTAGTAATTGCAGAGTTGTGATGTAGGTGGGTTGGTAGGGAACCAACGACGACGTAATCGAGGGCCCTGGTGCTATATAACGACTTGCGAAACCTTTTGTCGCAGCGCTTTTCCCTTTTGTCACGAGCCGGCATTGTTTTGCTCCGTTTTCTTTCTCATGTTCCGACAGCAAATAATTTGTAACGCACCGCATGTAGTCTTGGTATGGAACCAGTTGCGTGAGGACAAAGTGTATCTGTGTGTGGCACGAACCTTCAAAGTCTAGATACAAGCAATCGATCAACCACATCGAATTCGACCAAAGCTTACTCACTTACTGATAGCTTAATTCAGCCATTCTATAAATCACTAAGGTTTTTCACGGTCACTCCCATAGGGCTTTCAAACGAATTAAGACAACCTCTTCTTATTACATAGTCTCAGTCCTGAACGTAGGAATGTTCTTCCTCACTGATTTTCATCATTAATATACCCCTTAGGACCCTTTCCAAACATTATTTTATTTTCTCATTTTAATATACAACTAACACTTCAATCACCCTTCAACAATGCCCCACTACACCATTATCATTCCTTACCCTTCACCACACCATAAATTTTACTAATATGTGCGCCACTTTGTATTTAAAACTCCTTTCCTTAGCATAATTAAACTTTCGATATTATTATTTCATTTGTTCTTTGATTACTCAACAACCTTCAGTTGCTTCCAACTGCCAACGTTAAAACACTTTTTCATACTCCAGTATAAAAATAATTAAATAAGATTTCATATAATTTTATTACTTTAAGAATTTATGAAATTTATTTTATATTATTTATTCTAACATAAACAAACTAATTATATATTATAAAATTTACATAAATAATTAAAATTTTATGCACTCATTGGAAAATAATTGATAAACACATTTTTGTATTGGTGTTACTGAGAACAATGGTAATTTATGTGGATAAAATTTAATTTAGACCAGGGATAAACCCTTTTTTATGAGGGGCAAACTAAAAACTTTTTTAAGCATTATCTCTTGCGGCATACAGGAACTATATTGAAATAATAATATTAAACTAAAAAGTTTAAGCTTTTACTACTGCCGCATATAGGAACTATAATGAAATCATAACAGTAAGAGATGATAGACAATTTTTTTATAATTCACTGTTCACTGCTTCGGGCGCAATAATGTGCCTGAAAGGCACAAATTGAAAAGCACTTTAAAATTTCATCCATGCTGCCTTAATGTAAATGATTCTCACTACTAACTGTGCCTAATGCAGAAATACACTCCAAAAGTTCAGCAAAAAATTGAAACACCTTGAACTAACCACGCAAACGAATGTATATTTTAACGATGTTGAAAACCCAATAAAGCAATATTTCGGATTTCTTTCCTATTTTAAATAATTCAATGACATTAAAATAAATCACTATTTACAAAAGTAGTTCTTGGCCATTTTCAGGCAGTTTATCTAATTAAAATGCTGAAGAAGTTACAAATACATACCAAAACCTTGTTTTTAATTTAATTAAGTAAACAGCCTGAAACTGGTCATTAACTGTATTATAAATAATCTTTGATTAAAGAAGATAGTTTAAATTTTTCTTTGTTTTAAAAATGAAACTATACTAATTTATATGATTTTTTTACGTCCAGATTAAATGAAATAATAACGCATTAAAATTTTTAAAGTTAAAGTTAGGGTTTGGGGAATATTATTATTTTTTGTAACTCTTTGAACTGAGTTTATGGAGCCATGAAGGTTTACCAATACGACGGAAAGGACTCGCTGAGGTTTCAGGTGGGAATGAATCAGTCTGTGTCATTTATATACCTTTTTACTCACCCAGGTATTTAAATTATAGTTTAGATTTTATAATTGTATTATGAAGAATTACGGACTACATTTATAAAGCAAGCACCCTTATGGTAGTGTCAAATTAATTATTTATTGAAGGATTTAATAAAGAGACATCGGGTGACGGACTACATTTGTGAAACAAGTTTCCTTACAGTGGTGTCAAATTACGAGTCAGCTAAATTGGCAACATCTGTGTGTTGCACAAGGAACATCTGTATAATACTGTAATAGCTGTTGCATCAGTGGGGATCGTGGTGGACATGTGCATCTGGAGGCACCAGCAGCACCATTCACCATCCTGCGAGCAAGATTGCAAGAGCGTTTAGTAGCCCCCATCCGGCAACCTGCAAGCATCCACAGGAGTAGTAGTAGTAGTAGCTGCTGTGCTGTTGCTAACTGGTTTCCCTTTGCCCCCGCAGCTGCTTGCACGAGAGGTCAGCAATTGCCCGCGCCCAGGGCAGGTGATGCGACCAGATTGAAATCACGGCCAGATAGAAGCACACGCCGATGTAAATTGGCAGAGGGGATAAGGGCGGAAGCATCTGCCTGGTTTGTTGCACCCTTCGTGCAGGCCGTGCGTGTAAGGGTGTCGACATGACCGCCAGCAGCGAAGGTTTGCAAATGATGCTCACTATGCAAATGAGATGTCGTCGTGATTTATGAGACGTACCCACCACAAAACTCATAAAAACTAGTCAAACATTTTAATTGGCTCGTTATATTAGCGGTTACACTGAATGTTGCAGTTTCAGAAGAGGAACTGAAGGTAGTACATATAATTGGCAAATATTCTCGTAACGTCACTGGAATAAAATTGATCATGTATTGATCTGAAATACGTTATAATTTTACTGTTCATATATTTAAAGAAAATATTAACCGTCCCCTGTACGCTCGGAATACAAATGCATCTCAAGGCCTGTGCAATTGCTTTTTAACAGACAGTGGCAAGACTTCTTTTAATCTTAGTTTAGTGTCCTTAATACATGCATCGTGTGAAAATGTGCGTTTTAATCATGTACATCGTGATTTAAGTTAAAATTTCTGTAGTGGGACATGAGTCTATCCCACGCGACCTGCAAAATTCGTCAATAAGTTTTTATGTAACTAAATTTGTTTTTTTAAGTAATTCATATAATCATTATATTTATACAAACCAGTGCTTATATGTAGGTAGCAGAGACCAACAATAATAGTTAAAATGTTTATGAAAACAGGAGCAATTAGGATTCCCAGATCCTGATGAATTATGTAAGAGTTAGAGCAGGATTACAGTGACATTGTTCCAAACTTGAAAAAACAGACAAAAATTAATTTTTATTTTTAAAGTTAATACCACTATTTGGAAGAAAGTTTTCCCGGGCAATTTGAAAACTAAAACTCGCAACATTTTTGTAAATAAGCCAGGACCCATAAATTAAGCTGCAAATACTAAAAGTATTGTAATATGAAAAAAAGCAATTGTTTTCTTAAACTGTGCAAAGAACAAAAACTACTAAAAACTCATTTCAATTTTTGATTTAGTTTTTTACTTGCCTCTAATGAAGCGAAAGGTAAAATCAAGTTTTATAATCACTCTCTTCTTTTATTTCTAGTAGTTATTAAAGTGGTATACAAAGTGGAGCCTGAATTGCTTTCTTACACCTATGTCATATTAATTTATTTTACAGACTGAGTCCATTGATGTCTCAATCCCAAAAATTTTCATTCAATCTTACTCCTTGATATAAATAATGAATTCAATTTACAATAGGTAACGCAGCGCTACGAGCGTTCTTATTTTCCTGGGCGTCATGCCCCGATTTATCAGTCTGATATTTGGTAACGAGATGGGTTTTCTAGTTTCTTGACTATGACTATGTCTCATAAATTTTCTTTGATACGTAAATATAGAACAGGGATAAGGATTAAAGCCAGAAATTGATGCTTGTGCAAATAAATGAATATTTTAAATATGAATTTACCTGGATCTAAAGCTACACAATTATTTACGTTGATGCGAAGAAAATGGAAATTTATTCTAAAAAATTGCCTTTCGAAAATTTAAATGTAGTAATTTATAAAATATCAAAAGTGTAATCTTATTAACTTGTCAAATATAAATAAATTTTGTTGATGTTAACTGTTGATCACAACATAGTGAATGGCCTACGAGGCTTGGAATCTTCTGGGGGTTGTTGACGGTGTGGGGGTGTAATTAATGAGGGTTAGCTGTCGGGACGCGGACACAGAGAGACCTCAGGCTTGTTTTGAGACATGTGTCCAGATGTGACCCATGTGTTGACTTATCTGCCCTTTGGAGCACGCGCCTTGCTTCCTTTTCCTACCCCAGGGTGTTAAGGGTGCCGATCCAGACACATGGTGGAAGATCAGAATAGAACGAAACCATACGTGTGTTCTATGTATGGACTACTTGTTCGTTAAATATGGCTTACATATCAATCAAAACACAGTTTTGATTTAGTTCAGTCACAACGTTTGGGACTTCCTCAGTTAACGTTAAATTTTGAAGTCCGATGGCATTCACCTTAGGTTGAAGCAGTCAAGTTTGGAATTTTACATATTTTTCCCTCATAAAAATTTTATAATTCAACATTACCTGAGGAAGTCCTAAATGTGACGAAACGACGATTAAACTAAATAAAAACTTTGTAAACAGTGGTCGTCAATTTATTCCATAAAATAATTTACCTTAACCTCGCAAATAATTTGCAAATGCATGTGTTATTAATTGCAGTGAGGTTAAAAATGAATATATTAAACTCCGATTGAAGTCTAAAAATTATGTTACCGATCTAGTCATGTACCCTGACCCTTATAGTTAAAATTAATTAAATAATCTGCTTCTTTTATAAGGCTTATGAAATTGTTTTCAAAATATGGTAAATAATAACAAATGGAACAGTAAATGTTTCTACTATTAGTATTATTAAAAATTTACTACTCCTGTTATTTTACTTTTAAAAAAATTCTTAACGTTACTATTTGCTCATGGCATTGTGCCAACAATTTAGATAATCATAATGTTATGTACAAAATTTCTTGTACAGAGTGTGATATTTGTTACATAGGGCAAAATGAACTGGTAGTAAAATTTTGCTGGAAAATATAAGTCCAGTTTTTAAAAAGATTATGACAATCATTTGATTCTCAGTAAATATATCAAATTAAATAACCACAGTTTTTATTGAAATAATTTTACACAATTAGATTCTCAAATCAAATATTAATTGTTGTACCTCAAATCCAATTTCTCATCCAGCACTGTTAAAACTGGTCTCAGTCTCTTTGGTATCCTAATGTGCATATCATAGAACTATTCAGTTATTAATTGTGCGTACATTTTTAATTCCACGGATTGTGGAGAAACCAATGAGAAGGTAATTTTTGTTTATCATTAATTGCTGAAACTTACGCAATTATATAATATTAAGTGCAAATTTTATTTATTTCAATACGTTAATTTCTTTTATTTTTGAAGAATAGTGATATTATACAGTTCTAAACTATTAAATTCCAATTGAACAATTATAAATGTTCACTTTCCGGCTAACTTCAATGAGAATTTATAATTTTCATACTTAATCACATGTGTCAACATTAGTATTACGTATTTCTATAGTATAGACGGTTGATTAAGTTTTCAATTAAATTTTTAACCATGCATTACAAATTGGTCGATTTAGTTTTTTCGTCAACTTTAGTAATCATATTATTAATCATGAAACAGCTTTGCCTGACTTTCCCGTATGAATTTTATCAGGAATTATTATGAAATTAAAACACTTTCCTCCATTAGCTCATGAGTATGGAATGCAATCTGATTTCTCGAAGTGCTATTAAATACGTGTCACATTTTATTTCGTTCTGTGTTGTAACAAATGCCAGCTATTACTTTTCCTTGTAATCAATTTTTTTAGAAAAATTCTACCAGTTTTACTGTACAAGGTAACTTCAGCGCGTAGAACTTCTCGTGTGTGAAGCGTTATAATTATTACCGAGTCGAGTTTTATCTCTGGCTTGACAATTGTTAATTCGTGTTATATGACAGGCTATATAACTCATTAAACCTTCAACTATAAATAATTGGGATATAGTTTGTTTATTAACATTACATTTGAAAAAATTCATGTAATAAATATCCCAGTAATTAATAATATTGGTCCAATTTTTGTTTTTCTTTCCTTTTTCATTCAGAGTGATACTTTTTTTATCCGTTGAGATCGTTACTGCTCCCGTTTTACCGATCATTACGTACGCATCTTTTCAAAACATTCTCATTTCTCTCAATTTGCCTCTCTAAAACATTCCACAATTGACAACTACTAGCTTTCAATAACATGTTGCGTTTTACGTCTGTTAGTAGTTTCTGTTGATTGCTTACAAAGGTATGATTAGAAGTCTTTTACGTGCACGCATTAGGGTATCCGAAATCAACTTTTCGTATCAAAATACCCATTTATCAAGCAGAGTTTCTTCACTTTTCAAAAGACAGTCATACAGTTTTAGTTAATTTTGTCGTGTGAGAATACTTTTAGTGAAATGTAACTGCACTACGCCAACTGGAGAAAAATGACGGACGTTCTTAAACCTTGATTCCGTTTGATTTTCATTAGTAACTGGGAGAACCGTTTTGATAAAAGTAAATCTTTTTTACCTTAGGACTGAGAAGGAAATATTTTTTGTAATGTTAAGCTGCCATCCGCCAACTTGCTTTAATTTCAAGTTCTCTGTTACAAAGTGACGATAGAAATATTTATGTGAAGTAGTAACTGTAATTACTAAAAGTAATAGTTCCTTACAAACTATTTATAATGGCGTTTAAAAACTGTAGTTGAAATAATAAAATTTTTAAATAATTAAGTTTAATAAAATATTACGACTACATTTTAATGATTCATCAAATGCTAAAAAGAACAGGTAGATTGAATAGTCAGAAATTTGATAAGATCATATGTGTAATTTAATGGCCTATTTATTATTTTTTAATGTTTCCGGAAACTCATTTTTTTAAAAAAGAATACTCCTACATATTTCATTCCTTCTTGTATTTCTGATATATATTATATTTAAAATAATTAACCTTTGTTATATCAGTCGCAAATGGCATTCCCCTTGTTGATGTGACCTAAAATAATTAAATAAAAAAATATGAAAGTCATTTAAAGACCCATAATGAGGCAAATGACTTCAATGCGATGAACATAATCCAAAAGTCGAGAAGAGACCAAATCAACTCATAGAGAATAAGAACTGTGCTCATAAGAATGACAAATCTTTACGTTATATGCAAAGAATCCCTTATTATGAAAATGTTTGCCTCTTTAAATGCATTTACACAACCGCCCTCAGAGTATCTTCATAAACAGAAAATATTCAAAGAGGTAGAGCGACAAGACCCTCAATTTTAGTAAATTGGGTCCACTATTCAATTCGTCAAAATTAAGGATGTTCGTGCCAAACACTGCGTGTTTGTTACCAGAAGGGAGCAGCAACAGCGTTCGAACGTGGTGCTTCAGGTGTAGGGTGTTCGTCAATCAAGTTAGATGACGTCAGCATGTAAGTCATCTTCACACCTATTAATATATGAACAATAAAACTTATGCATCTCCAATTCAGCAGTGCATAAAAATAATCGGATTTAAAAAGAAACATATTACAGACGCATATGAACAATATAATTGTACTCGATGTATTTTGGCTACGATCTTATTCCCCTGAGCTGGGACCCATATAGGTATTATTTATGATTCATACAACTTGAACTCAATCTCCATTAGTAGCAAAGCTGCTTGTAATTTCCACATTCACAGATCACTGTCCTCTATACCATGTAGCAACACAGTAAACATTATAATACTATTTTTAAAGGTTACCTTCATCTTTGTTTAAACAAAACATTATAAGGTTAGTGAAATTTAGAATCTCAGTGTTTAACACAATATCTGAATTTATATATTAATTTTGCAGCCAATTACCATATCTCAATACGCAAGCACCAAAAACTGAAGAATACGGTCATTTTGGAACTGAAATAGAAATTCTATCTATATATAACGGGTGAAAATATTATTCTTGAGGGCTAAGTGAACCGACTCATTTATCATAAGGGCGGGCCAGGGAGTCCATCCCCCTATTTGGTTCGTACTTAGAAACAGGATGTAGGGAAGAGGCACCCTTTGAGAGCTTCCGGGGTTCCTCCAGGTGCATGGGATGCTGTTGACCGTCTGCAGGCCTTGCTACCCTAACTTCCTTCCGGTCGCCTGTCGGTAGGTCTTGGCTCGTGCCAAGTGTGTGTGTGTGTTCCTATTCAATAGAGAGATCCATTTATAAGTCAAAGGGAGATAAAGAGTTCTTCTCTGTCTTCAACCCCAAGCCGTGGTGTCTGAGTGGTACGGAGTTGTCTGAACATCTGTTTTCTCCTTCCTGTCATATAAGTGATGCAGAAGAAATAAAGGATTGGACGTTAGCGTGCAAGAAAATAACGATTAGAAAAGAACGAAAGTGCATTCGAAACTCTTAAGGGAATAACTATTAAACTTGACTGTTAGATAAAATACAAAATTAAGGTACATAGAGTAGGCATTAACGTGACTATTATATAATATCATGAATATACTAAGTACCCGAAGAAAGCTAACGATTACGTGGTACCCAATGATCAAGAACTCATATAGAATGCAAGCTGCAGAAAATATGAAGAAATCAATAAAATAGGTTCGGACAAATTCGACCATTTTGAATTTTCGGGTTGTGATTCTGAACGTTTTTAACTATTTATTATGTGAATCAAAGATTTATAGCTAAAACTTTTAAACCTAAAAGGGGTCTCCAATCCGAAGTTTCAGTGGAGTAGAAACATTTGGTTTCCAGAGATTTCTTCCACACAATCAATGATAAGCTATAATAGGTACGTCTTACTCAAGAATTAGTCGTTTATAGCTCGTCAATAGAATATGGAAGATTTCTACAACTTTATGCTTCCAAACTGAATTTCATTTTTTGTTTCCCCTTTGTGCACTATTCCATAATATATTTAGTAGTAGTGGTAATATTCGGTAGTTATACAGGTCTGATGCATATAAGCATATTCTGTTAAAACCTTTTTCATTTTCACGGAACTACCACACGCTCCCTAATCTGCTCAACGTATTCCACCTCTTCTGTTCTTACCCCAAATTATAACAAATACAGTGTAGAAGTAGAGTGAGATTGTAGTTATTTTATACATTGTAAAGGATTAAGAGAATTTTACAAGGTGTCAAATGGAATTTCTGTTGCTGTTAATAAATTTAAGGCTGATTTGAAGATACACTTATTTATATATAATTGTAAATAGTGTCGTTAACGTTCAAAATAATTAGTCTTTACGTCAACTAAAATTTATTTTAATAATTCAAATATAAATTGAACGAAATTTCATTCATGGACATTATAATTTATATTTTATTTGATATAGTACACATTTTATAGTCAATATATACACACACGATTAATTTAAAAATATTGTTTTTCATATCTCCGTGTTAGTGAATATTGTTGGTGAAATTCTAGACTCATTTATTTCTAATTAGATGGCCTGAGAAAAAATCTGAAACATACATACCCTGCAGAGGATTGAACACTCTTTACTGCTCATTACCATGTAATACTATTGAATGGGTCCAATTTTGTAACTGGAGTACTTATTCATATTTCTCCGTTGGCTTGTAATAATGCTGTGTTGTCCAATGAGTCATGCTCTTCTATTCGTTAGATACATTTTAGCATTATAATAGCTTCCCTCCTCTTTAGTATATATATGTAGTAGAAGGTGCGTGCTTATCTTCAGTGTACAGAAGGTTGAACGCAATATCCTTCCAAACGATGTTCTTCTTGCGCGTCGAAACGCATCGGACGCGCCCTTAACCGTCAGAGTGAGTGTATTTGCCGGCGTGTAATTAGGGGACGTATACAGCAGCCACCTGCGGGGGAGAGATGTGGACCAGGAGGCAGCTGCCCTGAGTTCCCACGACGCCCTGCGTCGCCGCACGCGACACCATTGTGGAAGGGACGGGGACGCCACTTGTTTGCGTAGGGTGAGACTCGAGAGGAGAGAGAGATCGGGGTTATTTGTTTGCCCCCGTATTATTCACATATTAACGTCACGGGTCTCACGGAAAAACTCCATCCCTCACCGCCCCTGCCAAACCGCTTTTGAATAAATGCGCGTCCGTTAAAGCAAACGACGACGCTTTATTGGCCACCTGAGGCTATTTGAAATCTGCTCGCCCTTAATCAAACACCATTACATTGTATATTTGTAAGGAAAGCTGCGTCAAGTATCACAAATTCGTTTTTGACAATCTTTACAGTCATCAAATATGTTTACCCTATTTTTTTGATCTGTGGGAAATTAATTACTTCAACTGGAAATTAGAAACTATTATTTAGTTTTCATTTTCTCCGTCGTGGTTTAGCTTTCCTTAATTCGTAGATTTATATGAGTCTTCACCAGATTCGCACACAGTTTCTGGCGCGAGTTTCGCTTTGAAAGTATTCTTTATCTTTTCCTATATGCAACTATTTCTAACAATCACATTATTTTATCATCAGTCTTGATTTCAGTCAACCATCTTCGCACTTTTCTACAATAATCTTTCACTTTCATTTCAGTAAACTCACCTCTACAAAAATTACTCAATCAACATTCAATAGTAAAGTATTTATCTCATTGCATTGAAGTTTCCATACAAAGTGAAGTTACCTTGTATTTTATACCAGGTGAAGGGAAGCGGTGATCTGTTTTGATTTGATCTCTTGTCAGAGGTGCGCATTAGATAAGTAATATGGTCGATGAAGAGCTGTCATGATTTTTATATATTTTAACATAATTTGTCATTATATGTCTTATCGCTTCATGTCAAGTCGTATAAGTAAAGTAGGCCACTTCCTTTAGGTTGAGTTTTATCGTAATTTTTTAACACAACTGGAGTTATGGCAGCTGCAGTTTTATTTCTAATAATGCATTGTACATTCTGTCACAGGATTCATTGGCACCATATAGCCAAAGCTCTCTTTCTGGGTGTGTGAAAGATTCTTCTGATAAGTAAAGTAGGCCACTTCCTTTAGGTTGAATTTTATCGTAATTTTTTAACACAACTGGAGTTATGGCAGCTGCAGTTTTATTTCTAATAATGCATTGTACATTCTGTCACAGGATTCATTAGCACCATACAGCCAAAGCTCTCTTTCTGGGTGTGTGAAAGATTCTTCTGATACCAATCCTGTCTTCCAATCAAAGATTCCTGATGACGATTTGATTGATCGTCACGGTGGAATAGGAGTAGCTTAAATTTGTGCGAGTAGCGTCGTGGGTCTCAGGTTTTTCCCACGGGGACCGTCGATTGATGGAGGACAACCTGTCGGCACAATGACTGCCAGTGTTTGACCATATGCGGGCTCAGCACGATGCCGAGATAAGGGTGGCAACAGCAGATGCTGGTCGCGTGTGGGAACCCTGGTCCGACGCCGCACCGTCCCGATACGCCCGTCGGTCCTTCCATTCAAATATCCGCCGCACTGTGTAAACCTACCCTACGTCGCTATTGTTGCTAAATCAGTCGCTAACCCCTCATATGAGGGGGAGAGGGTGTGCGTGTGTGCGCGCTGCCGCATCAGTCACGAAGTTAGGTACTTGCTCGACATTACCGTCATCACGATGATACGCATCGTGACGTCGTTGTTCCTGCTCAGTCGTATTCACAGTAATTGATCGAGAAAATGATGAATCCATTTGATATCAACAATGCCAAATAAATATACTGAATCTTAAGATTTTATAGTGACAGAAGCGATGGGACGTCGTGCATAGTGAACTATCGCACCCTTCGTTAAGAGTCTATAAATATACAAAAAATAATAATTTCGTCCTAGTTTTATACGGCAGCCCAACGCTTTTTTTCTCACAATCTTCTGAATATTATCCTTATTTTATTATTAGCGTGCGTGCCTTGCCACATCAGTCACTTGCTCGACGCTACTATAAAAAGTATTTTTGGGTCATATACCATAGTCTGTATTTTTAAGTGTTTAGAATGATTAGGATACATTTGTTCTTTCAACTGACAACCTATTCGCTTTACAACATTTTTAGTTTTTTGTTTATATTGTGTAACGGCTGGATTTTACCTCTAAAATTGTGTTTACGGGATTTTGTAGGGATAGCCATAAACTCTGGGAAATAGCGACCCTTTCGCTATTTAGTCTTAAAACGTCTTAAATGCAGTGGTTGCGACCGCTTCCACTTGCAGTCGCTGTTAACACAACAGTGTACTTGTCTTTTTCCCATTGTCGTCCTCGTGACGCGTTGTTACCCCAACAAAACCAAATAATTACAAGTTACATTAATTATCTACAATTTATAGAATTTGATTTTAACTAATAAAGTTAATAAGTATCTTTCAGAAGAGCATGAGACTTTAATAAAATTACACGGTTTAACGGTAGTAGAGATAATACATACATAGTTCGTCCACGTCAGCGAAGGTGCAGCGGGCTGCTGGAGTACGCAGGTTCGTTCCTCGGAACGCTTAGGAAGTGACGTTCTATTCCTATTCAAGAACACCTTTCCTCGTAATGGCGTGGTTGTTGATACACGCCTTTGTGTATCACTATTTGGAAGCAATTTTAAACCAACTTCCAGGCTGATCCTTCATCTACATCAATTCATCACAGACTCCCCTGGTTCTGTCAATTTCTCCCCTGACGTCATTCGATATAGACATGTTACGTACTCGTGATATCTAATGGGATTCGTCTACCTCTGGAATGTTGACGCATTTTGCAGGGTTACTAGACGTATCCTGGTGTTGATGACCTGCCCCGACAAACTCTGGTCAACTGACTAATCCGATCTGAGCCGAAATTGTCATGTCTGTGCTGTGGAATACAGCCCTCTAAAATCATACAAGCTTCGCTTGCTTGCCCGCCAATTCCTATTTATTATATATAGAACGAAAATTACGCTCATTACATACCTACCAAGTGCTGGGCCAAGTCACCTCGTCACCGAGAAATTCAGCGAGTGTCCCACTCGCCGAATAATTGCTCAAACACATTGGACGAGTCAATACGTATTTTCATTATAGTTGTAACTCCTTATATTCCATTTTCCTGTGCCGTTTTACAGGAGATACATAAATTTAATTTAATTGTCTTTTATATTTCATCAGTTTTCTTGATTATGTGACAATCTTAAATATTTAATTTCACTTCTGACACACCAAAGTCCGAGTAGATGACCAAATAGTAAAGGATCCAGATAAGAAGCAGGTAGAAACAGTCTGGCGGGTGGAGGAGGTTCACTGGGCCGAGTGTTTAGAAATCTTTTCAATCCATATTACTGCCATTCCATTTTGTATCCGTTTCTGGGTTGAAAGCATCATTTATACAGTTCTAATTCATCATTGGTAACAGTGCTCTATTATTATTAAATATGATTGTGAAATTAAATAGATTAGAGGAATTTTAATATGATTGTGATCAGCTAGAGAGCAAACGTCTCAGTAGAACCTACATCCTGAGAATTGTATTTTCATCTGTAATATAATTCAAAACTCTTAAACATACCATGATAACTTGAATATTTTCCGCAAACTGCATGTCTTCTCTGCTTAACCGTAATGTAATAATCCTCGTACTGGTTGACCTCAAGTAGATGCGTAAGTTCCGCTGCTGGGATAGTAACTGTCAAATAAATCTTTCCACCTAAGGAATTTACAAGTTTCTTCACTGCTCCTACCAGACGCATAATGTATACTTAGCGAGTGAAAAATATATTAATCCTCTGCATTTCTGAGACAGTAAAACAGATTGCAGTTAATGTTCTATCTTGGAGTTGAGGCAGTTTCTCCAAGCTCTACTGGGTGGTTACTGTTGTAATAGCTCCTGATATGTAAGTGAAATTACAAACCCCATTTATTCAGGCTTAAAAGTTTATCCTCGTTCACAGAAAGGTGAGTTGTAGCAATTCTCTTATTCTTAGAAAAAACATCGATACAAAATAATGCCTTATTTTTTATTATAGTTCTTTTTCTTCATAATGTAAACAAACATATTTCTAGTAACAGAATTTCCAACCAACATTTTTAGTAGCGATACTCACTTTTACTTGCATTGTTGTTAAATATTTTCCCCATAATTCTCAAAATATTTGAAATCTTCAGTTTCTCAGATATTACTTACATCTTTAGAAATTTAGAATCACCCAATACATCTATAACTCTAGCTTTCAGCCTAGAGAAGTTATTCCTAAATCGATACCCTCTAGTCTTAAGTTTATCATTTCGTATAAAGAGTAATAAGTTAATAATTTATAAATTTTTAAAGTTTGTAATTCAATTTGTGTTCTGGGCGCTTGAAGCTTTGAGGCAAATAAATGACGTGGCGCAGAATTCCCATGTCATAGACGCCGTGAAAACTATGATTTTTCACTTAATTTTATAATGCAAACAGATACTCAGTGGAAAGAAATATTATAAATGCGTTGACAATGTTTTTTTTGTGTACGACCAGAAAAAGTTCCTAGGCGTTTGGTCTGTCCTAAATTTACTGGAAATATTAATTAGCTTTCTAATGCTAATGAATTTGTGTGCCTGCACTAGGTAATGCAGAAGGGTAATTTCTTATTTCTAAAACTCTTTTCTCGTTTTACTTTTCTCTGCACTAGTCAATATTCAATTACCATAAATTATTTCATCGTGTGTTCCAAATCATAAAATCTAAGAGCAAATGAATTTTGTTTTTTAATCAGTTTCGTTTAAATCAACGACCATTTTTCAAAACCACTCTCATTCCCACTGATTTACGTTTTAACGCCTGATTGTGTTTGAGTTTGTTTGTGATCGCGCGGAACACAATGAGCCATAAATACATATTATACTCACTCTACTCGCAATCTCATGTCTCCCACATTCACTTTTTTTCTATCCTTCCCTTTTCATTTTTTTCTTTCTCTGCTTTATTTAATCTCTGTACTCCCGCAAAGTTAGTTGTTCGGGTGTTCACGTTTTGTAATCGCCCAATAAACACTTCTGAGCAATTTCACGGTCTTTGAACAGTGCTCCACTTTCTTCCTGGGTCTCGCTCAACGTTGGTTGGAAAAAACTTTACTATCAACGAAGAAGTCCAAAAACATATGTCACTGTATTCTGGCATTATATAATTAGTACAATGACCAATAAATAAAATGTATGGGAGAAATATGTGCGTTATATATGTCTTCCATTGCAAAATTAAAATTTTTGAACAAATATTGTAAATGATAGTCCGAACGTTATAATTTAAACATAATATGAAACTAAGTATAGTCGATACGCTGACCACATATCACGATACATTATTTAATTCTTGGGCAACACATATCAAAATCGACATCGAAAACGCCTCAAATATACTCCCAGCATCTCGAGAGAGTCAAAATACCCCCGGAACAATAGCAGGAATAATATATTTTCAGTATTCTAACAGTAAAAATTTCCCGCACTCAATAGTTAAATTTTTACAAAACTCGCATATTAAAGGGAATAATGTAACAAAGCGACTCGCATTACACCAGTTTTCACACCAAACTCGATAGTTTCCTTTCTATTTTCATATTAGCAATTACTAAATTTACCTGGCGCGAGAAATAAAATCAATTTATGTATACATCGTATCGACGATCCAAAGAAGCTCATTTGTTCTTAGCCTGCTACAGCAATATATAGTAAGAGGGATGAATGGTATAGGAACGCGTAATAGGATTTATAACTCGCAGTTGGTTTACACACCGTCTTTCGCGTGGTAATTCCACGAAATATTACCGTAGAATTAATCATTTTATTTAGATTCATATCTTCTGGAATATATCGAAATTAAATTTGCACCAATATTTAAATTAAATCTCATTTTCCTTAAACCCTCAAATTGTCATTGAAATCCATTGAGAAAATTCGGAGCCTGTTTACATATATTTCTAAAACCGTCTCAAAAGTGAATCGCTTAGTAGTAGGACGTTCCTTTCGGTGCAATTTCTAAAAGTGTTTACTTTTCCACATTAATGGAAAAACAAATTATGATACATTTGGCTGCATTATTTATTTATTATTCAATGAAGTCAGCTAAATATCCATTTCTCTCTATTTATGGTATAATGTTATTCTTCCGCGATTTATTTTTGGGATAAGACCAAATTAGTCAGCAATAATCAACTTCCTGTGGATATTTACTAATATTAGGAACATATTCTGTGTGATGGTACGAGCACACGTCACCTGACAGCCTAAATAAACGATCGTTTTTTTTATAAACGTATTTGTTGATTAATTAATGGGTACAGAGTGAAGAGGGTGAGGCAGATAAGTGGTTCAGAGTGACGCTCATAGGGATTTTGATTTATCGCGAACCTGACCCCTTCTTCTATTTACCACTCGGCTTTCTGACATGCGACATACGACGGTTGTTAAAAAACGAGGTCATATCGGATAATTAATCTCCTCATTAACTTAGGGCTTTAGCAGTATATCGCCAAAATACATCACTTATGGCTAAGTTCCATAACGGTACCTCACAACACTGTATATTTGAAAACACTGAACTACGTTTCCGAACACACGACAAAATAAGAAAGATTTGGTAAATCTTCATTATACACTCGTAATGACAAGTATATTTATATAGCAGTAGTTGGAAACAAAAAAAGCAGATATACAAAATAACTTTCTAGAAAGAAAGTTATCCTACTGCAGGAACAATAAAAAGAATTTACTTTGCAGCTTCAAAGAAAATAGTAAATATTATGAGAGAGTCACAAATACTCTTTGGATAGTATAAACTTTATATTTAGTGACATATTCATCTAGTCTCCAAGAAGATAAAATGCTATCAACTTTTCATATGTTGGCTGGAAGGGAGAATAAAGGAGTTGCTTAGACAATTAAATATATACATATATATTATTCCCGTATTTTCTGAATTATTGTAAATAAATCTAACACAAAGGTCTGAATTGAAAATTCATTTTAAGTTCACACAATTTATATATTTTAAATCATAGAGGACTTTGTATAAAGAGATGCATTATCCTTCCAACCTTTTATTGTTGCGGATATTAGGGACTTTTAATTTGAATGCGGTTATCGTCGTACACGACTGCCTATGGTGGCCAAACCGCCTGAGCTAGAGCACAAAAACGAATCTCATAAATATATTGAAAGACGTTATTTTCTCTGGAATTAAAGCTTTAGAACGGACTAATGAGCTGGTTTCACCCCTTTTAAACTCATTAATTTTCATAAATTTAGCTTATTTTCATAAATGATTTAAGTTATTTTACTAATGCTGCCCATGCATTTTTCTACTGGAGCATCTTCACTCATTTAAAAATAATAAATGATTTTCTAAGAACAATGCTTTCAATTGAATAATAATTTAAATCTGAAAGATGTTATTCGAGATTTTTCAGAAAATAATCTTAGAAAGTGAATGGTTTAAACGCTGTATATCATTTAATTAGTTTTTATTCTTCTGTATATATAATTTATATCTTAAAATATTAAGTACTAGTTTTAGTTTGTTAGCTCACCGACGCCAGTTCATTAAGAAAGTGATCTTTAGATTTTCAATTAAGCAGTTCGTTCGTTTTAGTATTATTTTCTTCATTCAGTTACGTCATTTTCTGATTAATATTGAAGATTAATGCTCGTAGTAATAAGTGTGTTATAGAGATATGACAGTTTCAAGTTTAATCTGTACTTAAATGTATTTATAAATTTTGTTATATATTGCAGACATAATATTGAATAATTTAGTAAAGTAAATTATTTAACAGTATTTTAGTTGCTATAATGCGTGACAGTATTATATTAAATATTTTTAAATACTCAGTTGTAACCCTCTAAAATGGAATTACGTTTATGTTTCACAGATTAAGGTTAAAACCTTCAAAGTGTTTTATGAAATTCGCAACGCGGAACAGATCGTCACCAAAGTGAGCAACTAGCGATACGCTTTTGCATATAGTGATTCACGACTTCTTTGCGTCGGAACCACAGCTTCTGGACCTGACCCCTAACACCCCCTGCTGTTGACACGCGACATACGGCGTTATCCCATTAGTACGCAAGTCTGTCCCACGCTGTCCCACTCTGCACATGCGTAATTCATCAGGGAAGGGAAGGGGACAAGTGTGCGAGAGGAGAGAGAGCCAGAGGACGACGTGAAATCTCTCGTAAATCCGGAGCAAGTCGCTGATTGGACACGCGACCAGAAGAGAGAGGAGACGACTAGGACGAGGACGCCCACTGCTGCGTGTGAAATGGAGGGGTTTAGGGATCCAACAATGTGTCATTCTTCAATGGATGGTGCGCGACGGGTAGCCAGCAGTTTAATTTAATTTTGGCAGATAGATTTGAGACAGCGGCTGGGGGTGGCGGGGGGGGGGGGGAGAAGTAAAACATGGTCCACAACATCTCAAACGGCGAGTTCCTCCGACTGCGTACAATGGCTCTAGAATATGTCCAGAAGAGCGGGGGGAGATTGTAGGGGAAAATTTAATAAAACCTCACTCACCCTCAATATACGGAGCGATATAAATCATCACATGAATACAGGGTTTACATTTCACAAATAGCCTGGCCTCACGCTTCGATTAAGTTTCTATATAGGCTCCTATAATGTCCCGACGATCTATAACGAATTGGCCAATTGTGGAAGTACAACGAATGTTATTTGGGAGGAGACAAGCTAATGCAATACACGCTAAACATAAGAAACAATTTACGAGCGTATTCTTCAGGAAATTCAGTATAAATTACGTACTATAGAAATCAACATACATTTAATTTGTACACGAATCCTTAAACCAAGTAAATATCAATATTTAAGCTTATGTGAATTGTGGAAAGCACAGGACAAATTACATTTTTCATGATCAGATCAGAACGGTTCGCTCATTGTACTCAGCAGTCACCGTCATTAATTAATAAATGTAACTCCTTATAATGGTCGTTGATAAATTAGTCAATAAATAGTAATTTTTTTCTTTTGTGAATAAAAATGCTATTTTAGGCTACCTCTGTGGTCTAATGGACAACGTCACTGCCTCATACCACAGAAGTCCCTGGTTTTATTCCTGGCAAGGGCCAGGATGTTATGTCTATTTTTGAAGTCCCATACTGAGAAAACCTCGACGAAGTCGCTAAAGACCTAGTAGTTAATGCGACTCCAAGCAGGATTTAAACAGTGTTAATTTCCACCTTAGATTTAAATGTAAGCAAATAAAACTTTGAGAATAAAAATCTTCACTCTACTAGCTGCATTGTAAGGGTTTTTATCTATGAAGCTATTTTTAAAGTAAACACCGCTTAAAATTTTCCAGCCTCAGCGCCGCAGTTGCGATCATATCTTACATTCACTAGGAAGCTAGACGTTAATGAAGTGTCCCTTTTTTAGAGCGATTTAAAGTGTTCAGAACAATCGAACGTCGACCTGTGAAGTCGGGCAATTGATTCGTTTCTTGAATGCAAGCAAATATTCGTCGGCAATAGTGTGAGGTTTATGGATAAGTAATGATGAGTGATGGGATGACGAGGAATTGGATTAGACAACTGAATAAAGGTCGTGAAATTGTGCACGATGAGCAGCGTCTGCCGTCAGAGATGGCATCTTTCTTTAACGAAGACCTACGATAAGTGGTTTCCCGTTACGACAAGTGAATAGAGTTTGTGACTATGAAATGTTTTGAGGGTTAAGGTGATGATTGATAATAAAATATCTAGCAAAGGATGTTGTGTTATTTTATAAATAAATATCGATGCTTACTTTCAGAACAACTCTCGCGTCTATAACACGTTTTGTGTATTAATTATTTAATTGCAATTTAAATGTACAATGATGAAAAATCTTTTGTTTTTTATCAGTCACAGTCGATGTTGGCCAATTCTTCTTGGATTTATGTCTAATATATCATGTCGCCAATTTAAAAGGCATTCATGAAGGAAACGAAAATCAGCCAGCGTTAATTTATATAAAAGTTATTGTGTAAGTCCAAACAACGTGGAAATGAATAAATGAGCAGTGACAATACAGAAAGTTTTAGCAAAAATTTGTATAATTTTTCAATAAAATTTCATTCCACGTTTTTGTAAAGTGGTTGTCACCCCTTCACTGTTTTTTGCTGGGGTTTTAAGAATATGTCTACCACGTTTTGTTTCAAATTGTCCACGCGATTAAATTTCTATCCATACATACAAGCAAACATAGAAATATACAATCACATAGGTCGTGAGAAGTAGCATGACGTGTGACATGGAGCATAAAAATTGGGGAGGGCAGAGGGCGAGTAATGTTGTTAGTGAACGGAGTCTATGTAGGACTGTCTAAGTGCACTTATTTTTTTAAAACGAATAGAATATAAGGTAGCACATATACTTATATATTAACTTTTACGGATGATTTATTTAACGTACATTACATACCGATATGAACAGAATGTATTTCTTTTCGCTTTTGATTTCAAAATAACTACAATACTCCGACGTTTTCCTAAACCCCCCCACAAAAGGAAACTACTGAGCATCGTATCTCGACATAGCTTTCTATTTCTTACCAGTTATACATAAATCCATTTCCATTATATAGGACCTTTCTATTTTTGGCAGTTTTGCGCATAAACTCTAAATTGTTCCATTCTTTACATCTCATTATTAAATTTGAGTGATTAAAGTAGCTTTTGCTATAGTTTGGGTATGAAGTGTACTTGAAATTTCGGCGAAAAATATATTGTTGCCATTCTAAATATTTTTCTGTGTCAGTAGTATCAACATTTACCATATCTTGAAATTTTATACTATTTGTGAATATCGTTTCTGAGAAAGTATAATAAAGATGTTGATAAATATTTATTTTAATCCTCCAAAAATCAAACAGTAGAATTGAATATCGATTTTTAAAATCCGGTCTCCCATTGGAAAAGAAAGCTGCTCACACTTTCCCCTTTATAAATGCGCCGGAAGTGACGTCACACATTAAATTAAGCATGTTATAACGTTGATTAAAAATCAATGTGCGTGTAAAACTGAGTATCGATACGATAGCAGAATGCCGTTCTCTCCATAATGACGTGGACAAAGTGAAGAAAAAAGAACAGGAGAGTAATACATTAGTTATTAGAATAGGTTGCGCTAAACTTAGCCCGCGGTAAATTGATTGACTAACATTTTTTTTTTCGTACTGCCACATTATGCCATGAAGCACTTGAGGTTCACATATTTCCTTTTGTGTTACATGTATAATTACATTGTTTTCCTCCTAAGAAAATGACAACCCCACCCACCCCCACCCTAGCCTCTCATGGCAAAAACGTCTCACGTCAATCATTTTCTCTGCGACTTCATGTTTGTCTTTTATGATTTCCTATACTATTCACCCATTTGCCATGATATTTGGTATATTGTAGTCCTCTGACCAAAATTGGTCTCTGTCGATCATCTGAAGATTTAGGTTTCCTCCTTCCCCCTTCCTGTCTTACAGACATGTGTTCATGTTGCTAGTCAAACCCAAATAACTAAATTACTGTTTATGGAGAAATAATGTTAAAGTTTCTTCTTCTTATACTTTGGCTCTACAGCCAATTGCGGGCCTTGGCCTACAGGGTCGACTGCGGACTGTCATCTTGCATGACAGATTCCGAATTTGGAGTGACACGTGGTCAGCGTATCAATTCTCCAACAGTTTTAATTCCAGTATTCGCGTCCATGACTTCATACACATCAAAGTCAATGCCAAGATTCGAACCCGAGACTCCTGGGTTGTGACGCAGCGACGCTAGCCACTAGACCACAAGAGGTCAGCAATAACTAAATTTAACAAACAATGTATTACGTGTGCTGGCTTTTTAAATAGTTAATAGTAATACAAAATTTCCATAAGTCGCAATGTATATTATTCGGATTTGCGACTATGGCACCAGAGACGGAATTTTCTATAACTAAAAGTCGATCACTTATCCGACAATGGCAAAAACAATTAGATTTATCATTGCATTAATAAAATTTTGTATTTCCCTATATAATCATATATAATAAAACTTGACAGGCTACGTCAGGGTAAAAACATTATTAGAAAAATGTGATATAATACTTTTATTTAATTGATATTATATTAAACTACTGATACTTTTAGTTTTACAAGTCACAGAAAAGATGATTGGTACATTATATAATTTACAAGGCCGTACACCCTCAATTCTTTTTTATGAAAAGACCGAAGAGATGGTTCAAGTATCTTCAGTTTATAAATATTAATAATTTATTGCGTGATAGTGGATATTTGATTATTTTTTAATGTAAAGTTAGACAGGATTGGAAAATTGGAAGTTGCGTCATCATGGCGGGCACCTCCTGTAATCCCTTGTAATGGATTTTGGGCACGCAAGCAAACAACTTGCGTGGGGAAAAGGGAACCCAACAAGTCAACGAAATTTGAAATACCTCGTGGTTGCCCCAGTCAATGGGGTTTCGTGGTTTAAAGGAAAATCGATTATTAAAGATCGATTTGGCAGTGAGGAGCTGTGAATATTCATTCGACTTTCATAATTTGAAGAAGACGGAAAGGAACCGACGCAAGACTCGTACATATATGGAGGGCAACTTGCGACGCTGAAGAAGACACCCTACAGAGAAGCTAGAGGGGGGACGACGCCACACTACAAAGGAGGTACGCTGTCAGGTGTCCAATCCTTGATGTGTAGAGAGGGTATCGCCCACATTGTATTAGATCTGATTGCTTCGCCAAACCTCAAATTTTGTAAATATTTCCCTCATCAATATTTTCCCTATTTAAGTTCTTTTGTAAATAAATTTCCCATTATCTTTTCATTTTTAACCCCAACCCGTTCTACAGACTGTTTCTCTGTATTTTATCTATGTCTGTGTCATTTGAGTAGATTTCTTGACTCGATTAAGATACTGAGACATCGCGGTGGTTATGACGTCATAAAGTAGGGGGCATAAAAAGGTAAATATTCAACATTGTAAAGCTATTACTAATGGTTTAATCACATGTTGACAAAGAGACTTCTGTCGAATTAAATACTGTAGCGGGCTAGTATAAATCACTGGGCACCCAGCTAGTATTATTTTTAAAAAATCATAAAGGCGATATAAATCATTAGAGTACAAAACGCTACTCTCATTTCCGTTTTCAAAAATATATACCTACACTTCATAATATGCAGAGGTATGCAGCTAGTATTTAGTAAAATTAAGCGACGAATTGCCTCCTGTGTGATCAAGTTATTTCAACACGGTAAAGCAAGGAGAGGCAAGACCACTATGAGGCAATTACAGTGTCAAGGAGAGGGGACTCTCACAAAGTGAAAAGGCGAGATTATGACGACAGCGCGTGGGCGGAATTCGTGGCAGCAGGTGCTGTGAAAGGAAAAGAAACAGTCTGTTACACGGAGAGGAACACAATAAAACTGCGGGGTGAAGAATCTCTGGGATGAAACGGCGTATCATGGTTAATAGCAGACTTTTAAATCCTGGCCGTCTTCGTATTTGAAATGGATAAGGTTCTGCCGCGTAATTAATCTTATTCAATTCATGAAGTAGGGGGTGTGAAAAGGTAATTTTTTTTAAAAAAATGTGACGGAGTGGGTTAAGATTTAATCACGTGTTGACAAAGAGATTGCTGTGTAATTAAGAACTGTAGTGAGCTAATGTAAATGGACACCACCAGACACATAGCTAGTATTTTTTTTAAAAAAACTCAAATTAGCTAAATGACGATATAAAGATTTGGAGTACAAACTTTTTTCTCTCCTTTATGTTTTCTAAAATATTTACCAGTATATATTTATTTAGAGATATATAAAATCATATTTTATGTAAATGACATATTTTGATTTCCTTTATCACGAAATTCCTGTGGTAAAGCGCATTCCAAGAGGCTAAGTAGTGTATGTTAAAGCTCGGGAACCCCCTACGGTGCTAAGGAGTTTAGTCCCGAGGCTGGACTTAATGCAGTGGAAGGGAATATGTGCATCGGCGTGACTGTGCACAATCTTCAAAGGAGAGCCGATCGAAACCCGACACGGCACGGCACGCCGTGATCTGCATCCGTCTGTAATTGGCGACCGGTTCTACTCTCCCCCGCTTTATATTTACCAACTATGAGCGACACTTTAGTCGATAATAACATCTCAGGCTTAGGAAACGACATATTATGCAACTATGCATGTAAAATTCATTAAAAAGAACCAGTGTATTCAAGATTAATACATATTTCTAATTATTCACTGGTGAATTTAATACATCTAGAATCATAATTCTGAATTAGCAACACGATTTTTAATTCTATAAAACCAATAACCATAAAACTATCTTTGTGACTAATAAAACCTAAGCTACAGAAGATTGCTGAAATAATACGGTGAATTGTAAAAGAACAATTAAAATTTTTGAACAACATCGAATTATATCTATATAAATAGATAAAATTTAAACTCAAACAGTGACTCATTCACATCCTTTGGCTACAACTCGTATATCTCGTGTTTAGGTGCTATTAGGGAAAGTAGAAGGGGAAGTATTGCCATTTGAAGAAGAACTACTCCTCCAAGCATTCTTAAAAACACTAATTGTATTCATATCGACGGGTTATAATGACTGCGAAAACGTCCTTTCAACACATCCTATACTTACTATCTATTACATTTTACGGATGTGTTTATTGACGTACAAGTGAAGTGACAGCAATATATATCCTAGTGCCAATGTTTTCAGAATTGTGTTTACACTACCAAGTTGCGCTAACAAAACACGAAGTAAAATTGAGCTTGTCTAACTCCACTGCAATACTGGTGGAGTTGCCTACTGCTCATCGTGATTTCACATGACTATCTGGACCTCACGAACAATACATACGGATGGAGAAAATGAAGCTTAAATAAAGTTAACTCCATTTCACGCGAAATTTTGTATCACTAGAGGAAATATATTCTTTTAAGAAAGTGTTATGCTGAACGAGGTCATAGATTAAATACAGTTTGTATAAGAAACCCTGGTTGAACAGTATAAATAAACTTAATTCATTAAGTAGGGCAAACTTAAAATTGGATTTAACACTAAATGAATTCTGAATTCTTGTCTTACTCCTTTTTTGATTTCTGCTTTCCCTTTTTGATCTTCAATTCTAATTACTGCTGACTGCCTGGGTACTTATTTATATTAACCTAGGAAAGGAAATATTTCTATCTAAATGTATACGATATATTGTGTGCCATTAAGTATGGTAGAACTTGTTCTACTCCCCCTTTCTCTCCTTACAGTGACGTCACAGACTTCCGCGCATGTACGTTTTTGTCTCTTTTTCACTTTCGTTCACTAAAATTCGTTACACCTAAAGAAAGGCAATGGTTTTCTCCGAATTTGTAAGAATTTGTGAACCATGTTGGACTGAAATCTATTTAGCGTTTAAATCAGACAATCATACAAATAATCAAACTTAACTCCATTTCTACAACGAGAATGTTATGAATAACGTTAACAAGAATTTTATTTTTTCAATATGATATAGATTTAAATTAAGTTGTTTTTTATGTTTTAGTCTGTAATATGTTGGACATACTACAGAGAAAACAGACGATAAATTTTGAGTATGACAAATGGTACATAACTCCTGCAATCATGCTGTGAGAAAATCCGGTACGTAATTAAATTGATTTACAGATAAAGCAAAATGGGCAACTATACGATCACCAATGATTGACAATAGGACTGGAACTTTGCCGAAACCACTTTATTGAAGGAACATTTTTGCTAAAATGATTTCAGGAATTTCATTGGCTGTAATAAATGAAATTTTGGCAGTGGGAAGAATGGATTATCGGACATTTAGTGTTCGTGTTGAAGAATAAAAGGAATAAGTATCAGCGCTGGAATTACGAGTAATTTTAGAAGCAACTCTGCTTAATTCCGTTTACATAAATTGGTCTGGTATTGAAACCTTCCCTCTTTATTTCTTCTACTACAGAAAGTAGAGTATCTGATATCTTTTTTACTATCCGAAAACTTTGTAAAGCCAAATTTTAGAACCAATGTATTATTTAAAGACGGTTATTCTCTCTAAGAGAAGTAACATATAGATGGAGGGGATATGTAGTGGAAAACTTTTTGGAACAAAGACCCCCAGTCGAATGTTAGACTGGCGCCTGGACCTGGATGGAAGTACCCGATAATTTTGGTCTCCAGTGAGCGTGTATGACATTTATGAAGACAGGCATAAAATACTTACCATACGCCCTTCCCTTCCTCCTCTTTCGTCGGGCAAACAACTCATTTTGCGTAACATTTTTTTATTTCTCTTAGGCACGTGTGCCTTATGTGCTGGACTCACTCTGTAATTTGCACGTTTCCTGCTGAAAGGCATCCAAATCACCGACGGATGCGTTTTAGAGTTCGTTATTTACGATCAAGTCATCACACCTGCTTTAGCCCAGACTGTAGTTCGTTTTTGGAGAGTTGCTGTTTCGCTTCAACAGTGCTCGAAATAAAAAAGTATCTTCTCGAGACGTATAAGCCATATGTCTGTTATTTCAATAAATTGCAGCCGTATATAGCACATTACTTTAATTTTTACAGTATGCATAGTCATCAATTGAATAAATAAAGATTTAAACTGAAATCACCCTCAAATTTGAGACTTTCAGACTTGTTGAATTCACATATACCAATTTATTATACTTTACTGCCTGAAGAAAATGAAAACGAAACTGTGGGCTTTTCTTATTTTAATATATTCTTTCACGCAGGCCAGTTTATTAAGTAATTTTTATTTCTTTACGATTCCAAAACTCTCGTCCTCTTTGTAGTCAGCTGCAGAGATCTTCCTTCGTCCAAGGAGTATTCTTCTCGCCAAGCAATAGATTGAAACAACACAATAATAATTGTGAATTCAAATACGTGATGTTTGCTTTAAGAACATATTAAAAGTGATAAAATATGTACGAATAACATCGTACATAACCTCTTATACATAACCACTACAGAAGGCAGTCAGCAGTAATTAGCGATGAAAATCAAGAAAAGAAATCAGAAACCAAGAAAAGAGTAAGTCAAGGATGCAGTCTGTCACCCACGCTGTTTAACTTATATATAGAACATGTCATGAAGAAAGTTAAAACGGAATATGGAAAAGGAATCGTACTGCAAGGAGAAGAAATAAAAACCCAACGCTTTGCCGATGACATTGTAGTATTAGAGGAGTCAGAAGAAGACTTGGAAAGCAAAATGAATGGCATGAACGTGCTCCTGAAGAAATAGTGCAATATGAGGATTAATAGAGACAAAACCAAGATAATGGAGTGTAGAATGCGAAACAGCGGAATAACAAAGGCTGTTAGATTGGGAAGGGATATTTTGAAAACAGTTCAGGAATTCTGCTACTTGGGCAGCATAATAACTAGGGATGGTAGAAGTATAATGGACATAAAGAGTAGGATAGCACAGGCAAGGATGGGTTTCTCAAGAAAGAGGAATTTTCTTGTAATATAAGTGTGAATAATAAGAATTCATTGCTAAAAATGTTCGTATGAAATATGACGTTATATGGACGCGAAAATTTTTAATGGTGTTTCTTGGTAGTAAGGTCTCGTTCTCTTTATCTCAGCAAGAGCTACAATTATTTCTAAGGTGGAAACACCCCCCCCCCCTCCCTCCACTCACGAGCTACAACACAATACAGGACTCAATTTTTGAACCACTCCTATTTAAGGCCCCTGTAGCTAGTTCGAAAACTGAGGTTTTTAGAAAAATTCTTAGGACACATAGTCGAGGCTCATATGATTTGACAACAAAAATGGATTTGGGCTGTTGGAAAACGTAGTTAAAATTGATCTCTCTGGAGTAGAACTATGAATGTAGTGTACCCCCAAGCATTGTAATAAAATTATTTTTAATTACATTCATGCTTTATTAGTTACGTGAGCCCGAGCAAGGCCGGATACTTTAGCTAGCCGTTCCACTAAAAATATTTTTTCTGCCAACTCCATACTTTCCCTACATTTCGCTCACCTGTAAAAGACCTGTCAAAGAACTCAAGATTAATACTTTAAAGTTATAAAAATTATATTAACACTTATCTGCTTGGTTTTCGTTCGCCATTATTATTTTTTCTAAGTGTTCTTTATTTTATTTTGTGGAGAGCCTTCGTCAAAAAAGGGGGAGTTTTTTGGTTGTGTGGATTTTAATTGTGTTGGGGATACGAAGGTAACTTAATTTTAATCACATGGCTACACACAACCGCACACTCAAAAGTTCACCCGACGACTGACAAGTTTGTAGATTTCCCACTGGATGGTGCTGTCCACTCTACAAATTGTGTTACAGTTTCCTTACATTTTCAGCCATGTTTATTGCCACTTTTGGAGACAGACAATTTCATGTAAGAAAAAATAAAATATACACCTCCAAAAAAATAAAATATTTTTCACATTTACCACATACAACGCGTGTTACACAGAATTTATAATCAGGATGCCGCAAAAATTAAACAAGAATAGAAAGAGATAACTGATGGTTGTTATTCAAAGTATGGCATACTTTTTCGAAGAAGAGGATGGGCCCGAAAGAAGACGTCACAGCGCGTTGAGGTACTTAAAAATAATCCAGACAATGCAACTTTTAAATCTGTTTCTCACACGCCCATTTTATTGACTGACTTAAGACTCTTCATTTATCATAACTGATAGCTATCTAGCACGCCAAAGGAAAATAAAGAGCAAAATGGATTGTTACGAGGATTGTAGGTGGAAAATTAGTTAAAGTCCATTTAAGAAAAAGGGGCGGGAGCGGACATAACAATCGTAATGGCATTGCTGTTAAAGGAATACAATATGAATTATAATATTCATATACATCTCATTAGCTACCGGAGAGAAGAAAAACGTACATAAATATGTATGAGGATAATTACCACGGGGAAACGCATTGTTATGTCATCGATCTAACAAACGACACCATGCTTAGCTCTCTTTTTAGGGCTTCATAAATACTCATGTGGTAAAACATAGAAGGAAGGTGACGACAAATATATGTCAACGCTATCGTCCGTGAAGGTGCATCGCTAATGAGGCAATGAACATAATTTTTAACGCGAAGGGTAAGCTTTCTTGCAATAAATACTAATATGAAAGAAACACATAAATCATATTAATAATGTGATCGTTATTATAAGTTAATTTGACTATTTATAAGAAAGAGATTAATATTTTAATTACGTAAAAATTAACATGAATTTGCGGATTTTCTTACAATACTGTTCATAACGAATATGAAATTCATGTCTTTATTCAATAAGAGAAAAAAGCTTATCATCAAAGATTAGTGTAAATCTGTCAAAGTAAATGAGTGAATTACAAAAGTCTCGACACACGGGAACAAAACACACTCTTCGGTTGCTGTAACCAATAAATTAACCTCTTAGAATCGTGGTCAGATACGAGGTTTCTCTACCCCTTGGTCTTTGATTCGATATCGGTCCAGTAGTATTTTTATATCCTAATCTGTTAATATACATTTCTTTTCTCAAAACAATATACATGATATGATGTGTATTATTAAAGAATTTTACAATAAACCCATTATTACAGCTCATCTATAATAATTTGTTAATATAATTCAACAATATTATGTAGTTTTTATATTTCCATTGAAACATCCAGAATAATTTCTTAAAACAGCCATAAAATGCAATAAATTAATTTGAACAGCATCATGATGTTTACAAAATTAAATAAAAAAAATTCTTTTATATCGTCCAGGGAAAGAGCTACAAGGTATCTATAATAAAGGAACGCAAAGCAAATTTTAGAAATTAAAATTATAAATAGAGTTAATTAAGTAAAAAAAGTAAAGTAAATTTAAGTTTTACTATGAAGAACATCTATTTTATTAAGTAAATGGAATTACAAAATAAATAATCTCTCTTTTTTCAAATAAAGAAACGTTATTTTCATTAAAAATAAATAGATATGATTCATTTCAACAACATCTACACATTTCCACTTTATGACATATGTTATTTGGTTCTCTTTTATTCCATCTGTCCTCAGTTCATCTACCTATTGTGTTTGCAAATAACTATGGGTAGGTAGAATCAGTAATAATTTCAAATAATAGTTCAGAAATAGTATCTGTAAGAATAGTTAATTAACTTTGTCAATTTATTTTTAGAAAGCAACATCAAGAAGTAATAATTTTATATAGAATTAAATTAGGGACCAATTCACTGATGAACGTAGGAATTAATTGATTCATGCAACTTTTCGTTCTTACATTTATGGCTTCATCAGGTAAATTTCTCCAGATAATTAATTTTGTAGTTCTTCTGTCTCTTCCTCGGCGCTACAGCCCAGGGTGATTCGATGATTCTTCATTCCTCTATTATCTCCACTTTTTTCCACCATTTCCTGACTGGCATAATCATCAGATAAATCTTGCATCCAAACCATTCTTGGCCTTCCACGCTTCGTTGTTCTGACTATTTTTCCATGCAACAACTTCTTCTGAATCCTTTAGTTACCCATCCGCTTCACATGCTCCAACCGTGCAATCCTTTGGGTCTTGACAAATCTCACAATGTCTTCACATTGACGAATTGTGTCCAACTCTTATTATTCACTCTTCTCCTACTCTCACTGGACCACAAATCCTCAGTAAAACCTTTCTTTCCAATACACGAAGTGTATTTTCATCAGCCGATGACATGGTCCAGGACTCTGCACTTTATGTAACAACAGGTCTAATCAGAGTTTTATAGGGTGTCATCTTTGGTTTCCTTGACAGAATAGAATATTTCAGTAGTTTGGTGTACTACGAAGTTACGAATTAATTTTGACAAAACATAGAAATCAAAGTATATAAAAAATTTGGTCTGGACTGTATCCGAGGAGAGATACAACCGAATTTTGATTTCAATCACATACTGATATTTATAATATTAAATAGGAACCATTACTATTTGTATAAAACTTAAAATGACAAGAATTAAAGACACATATAACAGAACATTACAGGGACAAGAATCACACGTGTTGATCACAACGTCAACCCTCTCCTATATTTTCGTATTGAAAAAAAATTGGAGTAATTGTCTGTTGTACGAATAGTTAATACTTATGTTAATTTCTTAATATTAAGACAAGCCTTTCGGTGGACCACTGCCTGAAAAAACTGTAATTCAGAGCCAAAACGTAACCCTGTTAAATAACTATTATTTTCTTCATTTTTGAGAAGTTGTAAAACATCGATTAGTTTGTGGTTAAATATATGTCATATCTTAAAAAAAGACGTTAGAATAAAATGCTATCTTAAAGAAATGATTACTGTAATTTCTCATTGAGATAATAATTAGGATATATAGACCAGTGTAATAAATTCGTTTTGTAAACTACATTTGTTGAATTTACACGACGAAAGGAAGCAATTAGAAATCATTAAGAGAAATTTTCTTAGGAAAATAATTGTAGGTTAATTGGTTATTCAGTGTCATTCCAACATCCCCATAACGTCTAATTTGCTTATTTCAATATTCTTACACTTTTGTTTTTATATAAAAAATACTTTTTAATTAAGCTCTGATAATGTATTTCAAGACTTATGTCTGACTTCTTTTTTACTGTTACGTTTACATACAATTTAGGAAAATAATTGGAGGTTAATTGGTTATTCAGTGTCATTCCAACATACCCATAATTTCTAATTTGCTTATTTCAATATTCTTACACTTTTGTTTTTATATAAAAAATACTTTTTAATTAAGCTCTTATGTCTGACTTCTTTTTTACTGTTATGTTTTCATGCAATTAGCTCTGTACACTATCTTAGAACGAAGGGTTCAAACAAGTAACGCAGTAGGCTATTCAGACTTCTACTTTATAAGCGTATATTTCCCATGATGCGAAAATAATATATAGTTATGGTGGACACCGTAGTGCCGTGCAGCCACATGTACTTGCCGACCCATTCGCATGTTAATTGAACTGCAGATAACGGAGTCGAGGGGGAAATATGGGAGTGCGATGTCTGGAGGTAATAACAAGTGGACGAGACGAGTAAGGGAGAGAAAGAGATAAGTGGACTTGTTCGCTCCTTCAGAAGGTGGTAAGCCTCCGTAATAGCGTCAGCTGTGTTCTTGTTCGTACGTAACATATAACTACGGTAACTATGCCTCCGCTACCAACACTCGCTACAGGAGAATAGCTTCGACGTAAACTATGGTGATCGGTATATAAATACTGTGCATCGTTACACTACAATATTATATACAAAGAAACTGGATACACATGCAATTAACTACCAGGGTAGAATTCCAGACTAATTGTTACGCTCAGGAAACTACTACCAATCTCGTATCAGTTTTCTTATGAATAAGAAGATGGACTATCTCAGAATTAATTTCTTTTATTAATTAATAATTGAGGATTAAAATTTAACTAAGCTGTAATCAAAATAAAATTTAGGCCGTTATTTGTTAGTCTGGAAATTTAGAAAGAACTGCGTTAATTATATAAAAATATGAATATATTAACATATCAATTTAAATTAAAATTTCTGGTAAATTAATAATTACATTTTGTATATGCAAGTGAAATCCACCATATTAATTAAAAATAACAATTTAATCTCAGAGCTTTTACTAACGAATTTCGGTTTTGAAATAATTAATTATGTTATTTCATAAGTAAGGAAACGAAGGAATAATTGCGGGGTTATCTTTCATAACCTTCCTTCTTGTAATGGAATACTTCCCGGCCCATGCAGAACGTGGCTTCTTCTGTTTTGGTGTGTCTCCAGTCTCCAGTGTCATTATTTTTTTCTGTTGTTCGCTTCCCTTTCGCCAAATGAACTACGTAAATCAAATTTTGCCCCTGTTCTGTTTGGTGTCTTGATATATTCGTAAAAAAAAATGCTGCACATCACATTTACAAATGAGAGTAAGAAAACGACATTTTCTCCTCGCGTGGTCTAGGCGATAATGTTTGTTTACATCAAATGTGGGTTTACCCGATGGTCGGCACATACTTCGCTACTGAAGTAAACCATTGTACTGAAATGTATGGACGATCTTCGATCGGAATTTAAGGAAATTTGGAATTTTGTTGCAAAAAATTATAAATGAGACGCTAGTTACAGTTGTAACTTTAATAAATTGCACACAAACATTGTTTATTATTTCCTTGCTTCAAGTGTCGGGGAACCATCAATAATTAACAAGTGATGCGAACATAAAGTAGAATTATGGGTATTTAACCTCTAAGCTTAAGTTTACCCTAGAATTCTTTTTAAGCGATCGGCTGCCAGAGACAAATTTAAGAGAATAAATTTAAAACGTAAAGGCTACCTGCACAATCGTTAGTAGCTAATTATGTATGAGAGAATTGGAAGAGTATTTAGTCCCGTGGCGCTGAGAACATCCGCAGGCTATTGCAGGAAGCACAATCCAATTAGTGAATTACGTATTCTTGTTATTTCAGATCAGAGGGTTTGGCATTATAATAATTGTCTTTCCTTTGAACTTCAGTACTTTTGTCTCCAAACTGTATCGGTTTCAGTTACTCTGGTACCCTGGACATGCTCTTTAAAATTTTCAATATGTACGGGATTATAAACATTCCTAAAGTTATCTTTCAAAACAAGTATTTGTTTACAGAATATCTTATTTCTAGGATACAGTTTAAACTCACTTCAGAAGCTGACGCTTCATGCTTAAATCATCACAATTGAAAGTATTTCTTCTTAGTAAAGTGTCACAAATTCATTTACATACAATTTAAATGTCAGTTTAATTATATGTACTACTGCCTGGATTCTCTTCACTCATTTAACTCAGAGAGAAATATATGATGTTTTTGTTTTATAAATATTTCATCACTGTAAATACTTTTTTCAATAAAAAATTCATATTTAAATTGGCTGTTATTATCGTCCTTTTCGTCTAATTGTAAAGTGAATCAGCTTACGTGGTGGTTGAACTTTTTTTCTCATTCCGTTTTTACACCTCTTAAGATGATCTTTGGATCTGATCTCGTTGGACCTTCTTCACGAACTGCCGTGTTACACACATCGTTCTTATGTTGTTACAGCAATCGCTACCTTCGTAACAATAGTAGTTCCTTATCGCTACGACGTGCTTATAACTGAAATCTCGTTAACACGTGCTCTCTCCTTTCTTCTCTCTCCCCTACAAACCTCTATCCATATCAATACTAAACACCTTCACTCATCAAACACCTCAGGAACGGAACTGGAACTGAATTCGTGACACACGTTCGCTACATCGAGCGTGGTAGTACTCTATCTACCATACTAATTAAAAGATTGTTAGGAAAACCTTTTTCCCAAAAATCCCTCTCGATAAGAGCCAAACAAAAGGGAATGTGTTAGTTAATTAAGTCGAGATAAAGACTTCGTAGCGCATGGCTTCACAATAAGCTGCAGCGAGTCCGAGATCTCACAACAACCAACACCATCACAAATCCAACCAGCCCAGTTAAGAATTTTCCTCCGTGACTCACGCTTTTTTAGTTCGCCGATTAGATATCAACACTCTGTTGAACATGGTGGAAGGAGGAAAGTGGAAAAATGGAGGGAGGAGATGGGATAGCAACACCGGTCGTGATCCGGATCGTTGATTCTTAATTCGTGGAACAGTAGTAGGAGAACTGGAGACTTAATATTCGGCTGAGTACCGGTCCAGTTTTCAGTGGAATGGAATTTTCGCTAGCTCTTTACTAAACGTTACGAAATACAACACGTCACAAGGGGGAAAATGTGAGCATTTGTGAAAAAAATTATCATTCAGGGTAATTCATGTAAATATAATTGTTATTTTATTAAATTTGTTATTTATAAATTTTTATTATGTGATATAGAAACAATAATATTATAAATAACACCGTATGTGTGTATTCATTAACCTTTAAAACGTTGTCCAATTTTCATACACATCTTCCTTACGACGGGGAATTGGACACTGTGAAGATAGCGCATAGAAGTGAAATTAAAATTAAAAACAGAGCACCCATTCACCCTAACAAAAAACCCTCCTCCCCAAATTCATCTCTATCTAAACAATTCATTAATCCCTACAAAAACGGAAACCACCTACCTCGGAATCATGTTTGACTCAAAACTATCCTGGAAACCTCACATTAATTTTCTCCTCTCCAAAATAAACCAAAAATTCAGAACTCTATATCCCCTCCTAAACAGAAAATCCCCTGTCTCCACTAGCACAAAACGCCTCATATACCTCTCCATTATACAACCCACCTGGTCCTATGCCTCCTCCATATGGGGAACAACAGCCAAAACCCATTCAACCTAAGAAATTCCGTCATCCACCATAACATCAAAATGTAAACTCAGTAATCTCCAAATCCATAACAAACCGAATCAAAAGCGCACTCAACCACCCAAACCCCACGATCCAGCAATTTCATAGCAATCCTCCTCCACATACCTCCACGCTCCCGTCGCCTCAAAAGAAAACTTCCAATTGACCTCATCCTTCCCCCTGATCACCCTAACCCACTCTACCATCATGTCCGCAGACCACATCCTCATTAATCCTCCATAAATCAGTTCTCTACCTGTCAATCCTCACCCACCTAAGTCGTATGCCCCTCAGGTACTCGCAAAAATAAATAAACATAACCAATTCTCCTAAAGTAGGTTAATTAAATGAATTAACCTATCTTCACGTTATCATGTTAATTATATACCTTTTTAATATTGTATATACTGTATCGTTATCGTCCCAACTGATAATCTGTACGATAAACGTTTTTAAAAAAATAATAATAAAAAAAGCAGAGCAAAGTGTTTTATTATTCATTGTGTGTGTCTGTGAAAGTGAACTCCAAAGGCGAAGGAAAGGAAGAAATTCAATAACATTCTAGAAGGCAGATAATTTAAAAAAAACTTTTGATTACAGAAAAATTGACGCATATTTACCTCTCAAACTTTTGTTTAGATCAGCTCATGAAATAGCACCTTGGGAGAAATATTTCATCTCATTCAACTGAAAAATTAAATAAAATTTGTATTCAAGTTTTCTTGTTAAATATATTACTAATTATCATAAACAATCTAGCATAATCATGTAAAGAAAACCTTAAACTATAGTAATAACATTACAGTGTGTAACGGAGTATTTTGTTTCGTGTAGCCAATAGTTGATAGAAGACAAAGGCAAAATTCAGATACATGAAAAATACGCATTATTTACATAAATGCCTTCTAAAGTTTTACCTGAATACTACAATAGACCAAGAAAAATTTCTCTGCAACATCAACACTTAAGTTTTGGACAAATATTATTTAAATTAACAGACGGAACAGAGAGGAAAAACAGAAAAGTGAGGTGTTTATACGATTACTGAAAAAAAAGGCATTAATCTCATTGATCGAATGAGAGTCCTGGCACATAACGCCTAAATGAAGGTAAATACAATTGCAATTTTATCGAAGTAGATTGCCTACTCATTTTCATTAATTAAAATATCTAGAAGTACCAAATAATTGAGGAATAATGAGGTAGCGTGGGATAAAATTAAAATTACGCACAATTATAAAAATTAATTAAAAAGAAGGATTATTGAAGGAATTTATATATACGCAAATGTTTATATAAACGAACGAAATGAAGCGGGAGCAGTTGGAACCTTATACGACCGTATAGTGGGCGTCAAAAATTAATGAAATTATATTTCTGTTTAAATTAAATAATTGTTCATCTATTAATAAGTTGATGACAAATTATGCATAATTATTAACATTAAAGTTAAATATAAATGCATATAATTTTATTATTTTTAGTTAAGGTGTGTTATTAATTATTACATAGTTTTTTATTGTATGACAATAATTCTGAATTGTATATAATGTTCACAATTTTTTAAATATAGTTTATGGTTGGTTAAGTGTACATAAAGGTGACTAATTTTTTAAGTTAAACTAGTTAAATTAATTGTTTAGTTGACAGCGCTGTTCGATTAAATCGAAATGTGTAGTATGTTTATAGTCAGTTGGACTTGAGACTCAAAGTAAGCTGTTTTTAATAAAATAATTGATTGTAAGCATACAAGAACGTAGTTAAATACTGCAACAAATAAATGTTTTTTATAATGTTAATGCACTGTCAATACCTGTGTTTTGTTTTTAATTTATGACACATTAATATTGGAATATATACTGCCGAAAGCTCCTGCATATTGACGCGGACAATTAAATTTTAAAAAATTATTTAAACTTCCAAAAATTTGGAGGACTGATTAAGGGATTTCCAGCGAATTACCACATAACTCATAATTCGTTCATGTAATGTGAAATATGATGTGATTATTTTAAATTGGTCAATATAAAGTTGAAAGTTATTCACAGAGTAGTGCTAAATGGAGTTCTGTGTAGCTCCTATTACAGTATAGAATTAACGGCATATCTTCAGAGGTTAGCCTTATGGCGTCCGCATTCCAGAACGCACACATGCGTGATCCGATTGTTCTTACTTTTCCGAAAGATGCGTTTAGCTTTGTCAGTCCCCTTAATTTGTTGTTGTTCGGCCCCCAACATAGCACAAGTAGACACCACCTGTTTAGTTCTCTTACTCGTACTTGTACTGTAAAGAATGTTAATTGCGCCTTAATGGGCGCCTCGGCTTTTGATTTCGCAGTGCAGAGTCATGGTCGTGGTGAGAAAACCAGTTCACCTGAGATGATCGCTACAGGATCTCTCGTCTTGTGATTAGGCAGCACAGGTGATTCATGGATGGCCTATTTTGCTGTAGGGAGACCTTGGACCATGACTGGCTCGGTACGTAGCAAATCGTTGGTGAGGTGTTGTACACCAGCACCATTGTTACCCGAAAGTCACGCAATCATTGCGAATGTTGAGTTACCAATCAACGTCCGAAAAAGGAACCATTGTTAAAAGTAAAAGTGAAATGCGTGAAAAGATACTTCAGGTAAGACAGATATTTTGTGTAATTAATTTTTACTGCAAATTTTGAGCCACCAATCAGCGACCGAAATTATTGTCACTACCAAAAGTGAACAGCTTGGAAAGGTTGCAGTAATTTTTAAACAATTAATTAATTTTTTTAATACCATTACTGAGGAAGCCTCATTACATCTTAGAAATTATGTACGAAATAAATATAATTTTTAACCTACTTTGACTTAACACTTTTTGGGGACTAAATATTTGTTCATTACAATCCTATGTGAATTTATTTATTATATTGGAGGCTTTACTCGTTAACATCAATCGCCTCTAACGGAATAGGAAGGGACTTGGAAGCCAATACACACAAATAATTCTTGCTGTCTGTATCTAGGTTTAAGTCCCAAGCTCTTCTCAAGGTGTATTAGAAAATTAGTTTGACAATAATAAACCAGTGCATGATCTTCAATATTTATTGACATAAGCTGCCAAATTCTTTCATTTCTTCATTCAGTAAAATGTAAGAATTTCAACTCATTCACCAAATTTATAATTGACCGGTTCAGTGTTTTCATGGTTGTTAGTAACCATACCGCCAGAGTCACGCTTGCTGTGTAACTGTCCTTTTCTTTTCATAGGTCAATTTAGGAAGGTTTCATTGTGTATGAGCCAAGAAGTGCCCAGGGCCAGCCACACTAAGCAATTCGTGCTCGGTGAATTTTTCAGCCAGTCTTTGCAAAAACCGTCGTCCTATTCTCCAGACTGCCGTGAGGGTCTCTCCGTAGTTTTTGCCCCGTTTTTCCACCTGGGTCCTTGGCTCTTTAATTGCCGTGGGTATTCGATTGTGCACACACATACACACTCACAGAGGACACATTTAGGCATGGCAGAAAGTGGGGTCCTTTAGTCACGACTCCAAACAAAACGCGCCATTGAAAAGGTCAACTTAAACTTATGCCTGCTAATTTTCTCCGCATTTTTCCGCTGTTTTTTGCCAATTAATTTGTTAAAAAATTCCATGGACTGCCACATACAGACACGCGTATTTCCTGGACAGTCTTAATTTATAAATTCTTGAAATTTAACGAGGAGATACTAATAAACTGTATTTCCGCGCTGAAATATTTCCCGATATTGACAATTTTTATAAATTATTTCAGCACTATAGAGATAATATTAATTCATAACACGCTCAAACATTCTTATTGAGACAGTTTCGTGGAAATGACCGTATAAAGTGCCAATTTACGACTGTTACGATCTTATTGGAAGATCTGAATGGTGAGTCACATTGAGATCAGTGAAGATTATTAATAGATGGATAGATATCTGGACCTGGAACCCACGAGATCACAATCCGGTGGTTATTTTATTGGCAGAAAAAAAAATCGTTGCTACAGGCAATATCTGGATGAAATAATTGAATGTTGGCAGAATATAAAGAAACAAAGAAGTGTAAGAAGGGTGGATGGACCAAAAGAAGTAGATTGAAAAATGTACTAAACATTTGAATTATTTTGTATAATTTTACAGTGCTATAGTTCGAATATCGGCAGTGAAATTCGTAGGAAATATTTATGCAGCGGATAAGGACAGTACCAGTGTTTTTTCTTGTTTCATTGAGCATGAACCTCCAGGTTCAGGAAGACTATCACACTAAATGCTATAAACTTGATAAAATACCAATTTATATCTGAAAAAACTAAACAACAACAGAGGCAATCTTTGGGAATCAAATAATAACAATCACCATATGCTGGATTCATGCCCACAGCAAAATATTAGGAAACAAGTTAGCTGGCCATCAAGCTAAACTCACAGAAAATTACAACTGCAATTCAATATTATGTTCTTCAAATTTAAATGTATTAGTACCTAACTCTTTTTGAATTGTTTTATTTACATTCTCACATTCACTCGGTGAATATAAAAATATATTTTAATGTCCATGAAAAAATATAGAACAGACGATGAAGAAAGTTAAAAAGGAATCATATTGCAAGGAGAAGAAATAAAACCTCTAAGGTTTGTTTGGTGATGATATTAAGGTATTGGGGAATCAGAATAAGATTTATAAAAGATAATAAATGGCATGAACATAATCCTGGAGAAAGACTACAACAATATGATTAATAGAGGGAAAACAAAGGCAATGAAGTTTAGCATCGGAAATAGCTAAGGAATTCTGCTACTTGGGCAGCATAATAACTAGGGATGTTAGAAGTATAGTAGACATAAAAAGTAGGAGACCAGAGGCAAGGAAGGTTTTCGCAAAAACAAGAAATTTATTTACTGATAACGTAAGTATGAATATTAGGAAATCGTTATTAAAAATATTTTAATGGAGTGTGGCGTTATATGGGTGCTAAACGTGGTTGGTAGGAAAAGAATAAAGCTTTTGAAAGGTGATGCTATAGGAGAATGCTAAAAATATGGAGGACTTTGACCAAGATAAGGGATAGAAAAATAGGCTACGTTTTGAGACAAGAGGGTCTTGTAAAATTAGCATTAGACAGAAATATGTGGAATATACGATGGAAGCAAAAGATGGAATATGTTAAGTAGATTATGGAGATTATGAAGGATGTGGTAGTTTTGTAGAAATGAAAAGTTTTGAATAGAGTAAGTTGACATGGAGGTTGCATCAGACCAGTCTAAAGTCTGAAATCGACATTTTAAAATTTTATGGACATCTAAACGTCTCACCGCAGCGTTAATTTGTAAGTAAGTGGTTTTGGAACACGAAGTTTATAAATGTGGTAAAGAGACGCCTGGAAAATTCAAATATGGCGTTGAGTGAAATGTAACAGTAATCTACCGATATTCCTTGCAGAAGGATCTTAGAACTGTTACGATGTGTGTCGGTGCCGAGGTACGGTGCAGTACAGCATATTGTTGGGAGCAACGGAGTTTGGTATTGGGAAAGTCTGCGAATGTGTGTGAGTGTGTGTGTGGGATTCACCTGTGTGCCACCTGCTGAGTCAGCCACCATGTTCCGCACGAGCGCCATTACTGTCCTTTGTGGAGAAGCGAGCACACGCACGACTGGAATCTGGAGCAATTTCCTCCTTGCTTACGCCTCACAATTAGCAAGCACTCACTTTCGACTTTCACACACACACACGAACACTGGCGGAGTACGAAATGTGAACGGGGAGAACCTTTCCGGGAGGAAATGCAACACCTACCATCCAATGGACCATTACACAGCTTCCTTCTGTTAGAAAGCCCAACTTTCTAGTTACGTAGAATGGACGACTAAGTGATCATTATAATTCTTAGCTAAACACACACAAATTATTCATGGTTGACCCATGCTTGACTAGCGGAAATAAATTTCAATTGATATTCTGCAAGGACAAGAAATAACCTTGCGCTATGCCGACGATATTGTAGTATAAGGGGAGTCAGAGGAAGACTTGGAAACCATAATAAATGGCATGAACGTGGTCCTAGAGAAAGAGTTCAATATGAAGATTGACAGTGAGAAAACCAAGGTAATGGAGTGTAGTATGGGAAACAGTGGATTAACAAAGGGTGTTAGATTGGCAAGGGATATTTAAGGAATTCTGCTACTTGGGAAGCGTAATAACTAGGGATGGTAGAAGTATAGTAGACATAAAGAGTAGGACAGCACAGACAAGGAAGGCTTTCGCGAAAAAGAGGAATTTACTTACGGGTAATATAAATGTGAATATTAGGAAATCGTTGCTAAAAAAAGTTCGTAATGGAGCGTGGCGTTATATGGGTGTGAAACATGGGCGATAGGAGTTGGGGAAAGGAAAAGAATAGAAGCCTTTGAAATGTGGCGTTATAGGCAAATTCTGAAAATCAGATGGGTGGATAGAATCACAAAAGCGAGGAAGTGCTTAACAGAATAAGGGAAAAGAGAACAATATGGAGGACGTTAACTAAGAGAAGGGATAGATTAATAGGCCATGTTTTAAGACAGGAGGGTCTTGTAAAATTAGCATTAGAGGGAAATGTGTGGCGTAAGAACAGAAGAGGGAGTCCAAGTATAGAATATTCTAAGTATATTTTGGAGGATGTGGGTTGTGCTAGTTATAAGGAAATGAAAAGGCTTGCATAAGACGGATTAGCATGGAGGGTTGCATCAGACCAGTCTTAGGACTGAATATCACAGCAACAACAGGCTGTGGTAAGATCAGATCCTGTAAATATTCCTAAGTAGATGATAATTTTCTCATTACTCATAGTCCTTATGCTTTTTCTTTTCTCTATTATTTCCAATATAACTAGTATTCATTGAGATTACGTCGTCAAGAAATGATCAAAATTGAAAACAGTTACTAAATTAGGTACTACTATATCCTCATTATATTGGACCATTTTATAAAAGTGAATAAACTGCACACATAACCTACCAATGTATTCGACTACAGAAGGAACATAATTATTTATATAGTCTGAGATCACCTATTTTAGTTTCTTTTTCTTTTACTTAAGTGACGAAAATTGTCCTTACTGACCACTTTTTCCAAACAACGATTACAGTTTTTAATACGTCAAACTAACGCTATGGAGTAAGTACCAGTTCTTCAGTTTTTATCAGTCCCGATTAGGAGACATAATTAATCGAAAGCAATATAAAACGAGGGAAGGCATGCAGTGATTAGATAGTTTATGAAAGACACTCTACTTTAATATTTACAATAATTTAAAATAATACAATTTAAATGATTCTAGTTTTGACGATTTACGATTAAAGTTGAAATAGTGTTTGTTTAGTTTAATATGTTCAAAATTTGAAGAAACTACAACGCTGTAGCGGACTGTAAATTAGGTGGATTAGTTGGGGAAGGTGCAGAGCAAACGTTGATCAAAGTTTTTGCAACTCTTTTATGCCTAGATTGAGGGTAGTTAAATTCACCACCGTTAGTGAAGGAATCCGCCTAATTTCTTGGCCGTGGCTACAGCGTAATACTTTTTCTCTGGGACGTTCAACAGGTCTATCGGCCGACGACTGCCCTGACCATTAAAACGTGTTGATAGTGTCAACAAACCGTTTGCTCGTGTACGAAAAAGCTGATACGGAGGAGCTGAATCTTTGGACGAGATAACGGTAACTAGCTTCTGGTTGATTTTGAATACCATTGACATAATCGTTGGCGTATTTTAAATGACTTGGCCGCTGGAGAAAACTAAGGCAATTCATCAACGTGTCGACTGTTGCGAAGCAGACGATGAATATCTGCTTCGAGCTGACGACAGACAGCAGCACAGGTCAGCTTCGGAACCCGAACACGATGACGTTACCAGACGCAGAGAAACAAAATCAGAAATAAATAGTTTATATGAAGGTAATCTGTATATATCATCAAAAAAATAATAAATTAACCAAGTATTGTCAGTCAAATATTTTTATTTCATCAGGAGCTTTCAGCACAAATGGCCTTAATCATCAGAAAAAGTAATTTTCAACAATAGAGAATAGATATTATTTTTCCATATGTTAACTTATAAGTAATTTAATTTTTGTAAGTATTATATGAAGAGTGTATTATTTATCCTACAAAAAGGCCGGATTTCTAAATAGAATTTGGTCAAATTATTGTTTCATAGTAATTAAAAGTAATATTTTATATAAAATGCATGATTAATTATTTAAAACCATTACTCATTCATTTCAAATATCAAGTAACGCTTTCAGTAACTGTAGTTTAGTGCAGGAAATGAAATTTTCTGTATTAATTATTTGGCTTCTTACATTTCATATTAATTTCTTATAATTTAGGTCAACCAGGTTTTACTTTCAGTCGGTCATTTCATTTGGCTTTACTTCTAGAAATAACTTAATTTCTCCTTCGTTAATTATTTGTACTACAGGCCTAGATCCATTGCCTGTATCTTGTCTGCCCGACCGTTAAAACGTTTTTTTTTAAGTTTCCTTCCTGTCAAAACGGAATGATGTGATTCTATATTTCAACTCATTAAATTCGGGTAAGAGCCCCGATTGATGAAACAGATTTTTTAAATTCAATTAGTCTTGTAAAGGTTGCTAAAACCAGATTTCTTCTCTTTTGATATTCTAGTCGGAAACTTTTTCGGAAATTTGGAAATGAACAAAAATGTGTTCTCGTACAATCTGCGAGGCTTAATTCGGCGCTTGGAAACCAGCAGAGCAGAGCGGACAGAACGTGGCACCGAACAAAACAAGTAGAACTCCTTTCGAAGGTACCGAACAGAAGCGTACTGACAAGTTCGGAGATTGATTATGGCCAGTATAATAAGACGAACGAAAACTCGCCAGCCTCAGTCGAACACGAGGGCGTATTGTTACGATGGATGTGGTTGGACTTCCTTATCCTCAACTCATTCACTCACCAGCTTGCTCACAGAGTCACCGCTCTTGATGATACGCCACTGATTCGGCAATGTATTTTATTTTCTCTTAAATATTTAATTTAGCCTCGGCAGTTGAAAAAAAGAGACGCTTTATGAAACGACGCAAGAAGATTTTATTACTCTCTGCAACCATTAAATTATTGGAAATTACTTTAAGTATTCAGTTTATTTAAATTGGTAAACAATGTAACATTATTTTAGGAATACGGATACAAATAATTAAGTACTATTTCATAACCATTCTGTTACAAAATTCGCCATTTCATTTATGATCATTAAAATTTTTATTTTTATATATGTGCTAATTCTGTATATAAAATCGAACTTTGTGAATAAACTAATTTTTTTATGAAATTAGCTCTTAATACTGATATTCATGTGTCTAGAGGAACGAAATAAATAAATAAAATAGCCAAACAGAAAAACGTTTAAGACGTGTGTGTCTACTCAAAACTTATCAAAACGATTTGAGACTACTTTTATAATTTAAACATCGTCATACTGACTCAACTTTTACGCTGTACACTGTCACTAATTTTCGTAAATGAAGTTTCAGCCCAGTTTTAAAATGAAAAAGTTTCGTACAGGTACTGAACGTAATTTTTCTTCAGTTATTGGTCTGTTTTGATTATGATTACAAAAAATAAAAATTTTAATGGAAAATATTAATCGGCGCTGTGGAAAATAATTAAAAAAATTCGAAAATATTTCCTTAAAAGTATGGCAGAGTATGTTTTTAAAAATTACTTGTACACTGCTTAATATTGCCGATGCAAATAGTAAAGAGTTGTGATATAATTTACACAGGAAATTGTTGTTCTTACAGTACACAAATATTTTATATTCTTAATCATGGAATATTTTTCTGAAAGTGTAATGTCAAGTAAGGTGCAGTTTTATGAAGAAGTCAAACCTATTAAGTGTGATGAATACTGTTTATAAGTTTTCGAAATAATTAATAAAAATTTCAAACGCATTTTCATAAAATTAGTCTGTAATAGTGAAGATAAAAACACAGCGACTTGCTGAATTTGGTGCTACAAAATCAAAGGAAAGTTGAAAAAGGTTACAGATGGGTTAATAAAACCTAGACAATTTGGCGCAGGACTGGTTTTTCTAAAGTCTTTGAGACTCATCGACTCCTGGTTGTAAGCAACACATGGTTTCTCTCCCAAAACATCGGTGTAGTGGGGTGAATAGCTCCTCTCAAAAACGAAACATAAATACTTTTGATTGGAAACTATCGAGTCCCCGCCACTAAACGAAATCAACAGATGGAGTAGGGAACTGTTGTTATAAACACACAAAAAATGATTTCCTGGCATTGAGAGAGAGAGAGAGAGAGAGAGAGAGAGAGAGAGAGGAGAGACGTCTTCCAGCAAGGATTTACAATATAAGCTGAAAAACGGTAATTACTCTGTTGTTACCTTTTTCCGATTCCCTCGTACTGCTAAAATGTATCTGTACCTCTGTATTCTGAATAACCTCAAAGACGACCCCTCAATTGATCTCATGTTTGTTAGAAATCTAATGTGTGTAAGCGTTGTGAAGTATTTATTGTTAATCATAAAAACGCCAGATTTGTAAATTAATTTTATGATATAATAATTATTTATTGTAAACAGTGAATCCCCTGATATTGTCTTTTAAAATAATGTTTAATTCGAAACCAACATTTTTCATGTATAGATTTGAAATAGTAGTAGTTTTTCAAAATTATATAAAAAATATTTTTTCAGAAAATCGAAATAATTTTTAAAAAGTTTAACGAAATAGTGAAAGTTATAGGGTGAGAAAGCTTAGGGAAGTTAGGAATGATGATATTAAAGTTTTGGAAAGAATTGTAACAGTCTAAGTACAAACCTCATTTATGTCACACATAAGTTGATGAAAATAGAGACAAATGTGCTGAGATAATAAAATTAATAATCCAAATATATTTGAAAAAATTGAGTTGAATAGAAAATAAGAAAATAAGCTAAATACTATGAAACACAATGGGTTATAAAAATAAGTTATGAATGGACATTAGATGAAAAAAAAATCGAGAGCACGGTGGTCCGACATTGTTAAGTAACAAGCAAGTAAGCAAAGGCGTAATAAGCAAACATTTAGAAAATTGCACGGCGAACGCGAAGGACGTTCATTTTTTTCTTCTCACAATGGAATCGTGCTCGTGCGATACGAAACTACTTATCCACAAGTGAAAGTGAGACCCCGATTACATTCGGTGCTACCGATTGGTTGCAATTCCTTCTCCCCAATTGCAGGAAAACTCAAGCACTGATGTGCGGCGCTCCTCATTTTAGAATGTTTCCCGTTGCGACAGCAAAAGAAAAGTATTTCAGACTTTTAAAATGAACACGACCAAGTCATTTTAAAACGTTACTCATGTCTGAAACAATCCTAGTTATGATTTAATGATCACTTTTTTTATTTTCTGCCTACTGAAATGATCCACTTATGAACTTAGAATTCTTTTCACTCTGAACCAAAGAGAAAATCTACATAAGTTTCGTATTTGACGAACCATTACTATCCACCGTAATATTTACTCTTTAAATTAATCAAGTTGTAGTAAAGGTGGTGTGTAAGTACGAACCAGACGCGGTAATAGTTAACACGCAATTTGTTGGTCAACAATTTCTTTTTCCTATGTCTGGATAAATTGGGTGATGTTGAATATTTATAACTCCCCTTATTATATTAAATAGAATTGGTTTAAATATAATGACATATGCTGCATTTACAGTATATTACCTCTTATTGATTATTATTAGTGGTCGTTCATAGCCAATGGATGTTGTCCATGATAACAGTACCCCCCAACAAATTTTATATTTAGACTTTTCTTTAATTTTCTTAATTATAATTTCAAATTGCATACTTCAAAAATCTATGTTATAAATTTAGTTTAACGAAATTAATTAAGGAACTTAAAATTTGAATAATTTCTTTTACAACATAATACAGTATTTATACCTTACATCTTCCATAATTTTATTTTTTAGTTATTAAGTATAAGAATATAATTTGTACTAGGTGCAGGACGAAACGTAGAAGTAATTGGATAAAACTTTCTGTTTTTCCGGTAAATCTGTCGTTTTATTTATAATTATTACAGAACTGCATAAAAAACCCACCAGCTTAAGATTGTAATTCATGTCCGGAAGAGATGGAATTGTTTCAGAGTAGTCTTAGAAATATATTTTTAATTATTTAAAAATTCGTCTAAACGCGGTTATAGGGACTAGAAAGCTTTTTATAAATTTATAAAACCTTTCCGAATGCCGCTCGAATTTTTTTATTTTTTATAGTTTATTTAATAATCTTGAGATGATATATTTTTTCTGACTTCTCGATTATTCTGTTTCCGTTTTCAAACTTCACAAATACTTAAACAGATATAATTCGTAATTATAACTGTACTCTTGTAACAAGGCACTGAAGCTCGGTGAAGTCCTCAGACCTTCTTAGTGTAACAGAAACAGTGGAGCAAGAACTTTTCTGGGAAATGTAACAAATGAATTCCCTTCTCCTCTCTGCGCCATCTTCCCTATCCGTTAAAATTTTCTTAGAATTCTGTGCTGAAGAACATCAAATTTCTCATAACACGTCATTTTCTATTTCTTCATTCTTATCAACTTAGTGAAGTAGGATACATGTCTCAAGAAGTCAGACCAGGAGCTCACGAAATCCTTTTGATTGTGAGCGGATTGTGCTGCGTAACGACCTGAAAACACCTGCTCTCGTTCTCAGTAGCACTTGATCTACCTTGTACATCTCTGCCGTACTTGATTATTCTTTTTCTTGTGGTTTCCGGAACCAGCATCTCTCTCTCTCTCTATCCCACTGCGGCCACGATATTGTTACGGTTCAGCTCTCCATAATAGATACGTAAACCTTCAGACAAATAATGCCTCAAAAAGGGGGAGTAAATTTGAATCGCATCAATATCAGTCACTCTACAACAGGAATCCCTGAACATAAAAAGAATATTCGAAGCGGGCCTATAGCGATTCGGTTATGATATAGTCCTCAAGTCACGAAGAAAACGACGACGGCGATGATGATAGCTCAGGAGTGTATCGACAATGGAATAATAACAGCAGTTGGTAATGATACTTTCGTGGAACCGCTCCCGAAACCTCTTTTGCTAATTTTTTCATTGGCCTTTCTCCTTTCACGGAACTGACTAATTCTTCACGTTCTTCCATATCACAAAAGTCTCGTCTGAACGGAACTGGTCAAGTGGTAAATACTCAATAAAAGATTATCTGTGGTATGAGTTTGCGATTTCTTATTGAATTTTCTGAAAGTGTTTTCCATTATTTCGCCAAATATTTCATATAATTCGTGATGAGCTTAAAACCTAAAAGTCATATAGAGCGGTGTCACATTCTAAGCAAATGTAAAAAAATGAATTAAATTAAATCATAAATAATAATAAATATTAAAAAATATATCATAATAAAAATAATTGCAAAAACAGTCAAATTTCCAGAAAATAGTATTTAACACAATTACAGAGGTACATTACTACGTCTTCCCCACAATTTTGAGAACTTTTCAAGTGAAAAGGAGACGTAAGCATTTTTCTCACATTTTAAGAAAAAATTAAATTTGTGTAAATAATTTTCTTAAAATTAAATCCTCCAAATTTCCCGTTTGAATTAATTTAGCTAAATTTATAAATAATACTAAATTTTTTAATACATTCAATTATAAATTTATTCTGTTAAAGAGTAGAGGCCCAAATATAGCAATTTGCTACCTAGACCGCGTACATTGACAATTAAAACAGAAATATTATTTTCATAATACACAGTGTATTGTAGAAAGTTAAACTTAACAATGTGAAGTTGTGAGGTACGGTTACAATGGATGTGCAGCATTTCACTCATCAGTTTTCCAACGGATAAATTGAAATACTGAATATAATAATTATTACTTCAAAAGCAATGTGTTCTCCAAAAATTAAAAATTTAATTCAGTGTGATTTCTCTAATTTATACTACTTTTATGCACACGTCTGATTTAAATAAATCGTAAATTAAACACTTTCATTTTGATCAAGAGTTTATTTAATTTTGTTGTCGAAATTACTTTCAAATTGAAGTTGTAATCTTCTTATACATCCCAAATATAAATATTATAGGCTATATATATATAGACGTACATATATCTGCATTGTAAAATGAAGCAATTATTTTTACTTGTTTAAATATTATCATTGCAATGTTTAAAACACAAACATAACTATCGAATGTAATAGCAATGAAAATAGGTAAAACAAAAATATTTACTCAAATCTAGTTGCCGTATTTATGCTTCTGAGTAACAAAAACATGGGAAATCATTCAATCAAGAGGAATTTAATTGAAATGATACAAATATTCCAAAATGAGCTGTACAGTCCAAAGTTATTTTTATAACCAAATTAAATTAATATGTGAAGAAAAGTAGAAGATTTTTAATTTTGACTTATTAAACCGTGGGATTTTGATGAACTAATAGAAATTACTCTGTCACTTTCAGAAGATTTTGGGCCTTGCAGCAGAGACTCTTTATTATCATGTTTTAGAATAAGTAGAATAGAAAGCAGACACTAATATTACGTCAAATAAGCACACTAATCAATAGTAAATTAGTTTTCGTGGAATCATTACGTCATGTTTTAGTGACCGAAACAAGAAAATTAGATTTTTCTGTATACTTTCACACTTTAATGACACATGGAATAATATTTTGAGGTAATGCATCAAAGAAAGGCAAAGGTTTTAATCCACAGAAAAAAGTTGTCAGTATATTATGTCAAGTTTCCACCAAAACTTCATGCAGGAGGCTCTACAAGCAAAGGGGAATACTTAATATTATTTGCCAGTATATTCAATCACTGCCGTTATTTATGATTAACAGCAGTCACCTATTCACAAGGAACTCAGATGAGCATTACTTTTATACCGGAAATAAATTTATTTGCACAAGGAAGGAAAGTCTGTAACTATAATACAAAAGGGTTGTTCATTATGCTTTTAAAATATTTAACAAAATTCATGCCTCAATTAAACTGTTAAAAATAAATACAAACACATTCAAGTATGAAGTTATTAACTTCTTACTATACCACTTCTTCTAAACTGTTGAATAATTCATGCCGTTGAGTATATCTCAGTATAGACCTTATCATAGATATAGTACATAGTTGAGACTATAATATAAGATATTTAAAATATTTATCAATAATCTACGTCGAGAACAAATTATAAATATTAACTTCTCTGCAGTAATTAGGCATATCTTTTTGTGAGTTAAACATAATCATATGAATGTAAATAGTAACATAGAGTAATTAAGATATCATAACAATTATTGTACAATCTCTGACTCGTTCCCCAACTCTCAAGTTCTACTTCTCTAAGGGATCAATGGAATATGATTTAATACTAATACTATTAAGACATAAATCAAGAAAAATTAATAAATTTAATGGTTGCTTACGTTATATTACTCTTAAAACATAAATCATATTATCAATAAATTTGTACTGCATCTTGTAAATTGTTACGTTTCGGAAATTTAATACTAATACCAATTTGTTTAGCTCATACTGGCAGTGTTACACCAAAAACTGCTTTTTACGCACGACACAAAAAAGTTTCTGGCTTATAAAGTAGTTTAAGGTAAAATTACCTCTATCTCGAGTAACTTAATTTGGCATGAAATTAACCTTAAACGCAACACACACAGTCTCAATAAAAACATAAAAGAGAGTGTGGTGGAAAAAGGAACATGAATTGTAACAGAAAGTAAACAGACCATTAAAAGACAAGGACGTATACTGTTTCAATGTGTGTCTTTCTTACTTCCGTCTTAGAATATATTTCCTTTTAATTCAATTTATGCAAACTAGTCAACGAAACTATATTTACCTTTATTTACAGTATCTTTTTTAGCTTAAAAATTCTTTCAGTCAAATATTACTTTTCAACTTTCAATTTATGAGTAATTATTTTAGAGGAGACGTTTAGTTATATACATGCAAAATAATTTATTGTAATTTATAATTGTCTTGTCTATAAATCGATCTATTCCATCAGGAAAATTGTAATCAGAAGACTGTCTTCTCAATTGCTAAGATATTTGCGCTTTTCGCACTCCAATTGGACATGAAGTGCAGCAGTTTTGTATCTTCTATAGGATTATATGTCACCTGGTTAATTCCTCTGACTATTATCAGACGTTTCTCAGTCATAAATTATGAAATAAACTGTTTCCATTACATAGCCACATATTTATGATCCGTCAAGGTTGTCCTAAAAGTTTTCCTTTTATGTTGAGATGTATCTGAAGAAAGATTTTCTTTAAATATTTGTATCATATCCCTGACTATTCTCTACACCATAACTGAGACTTATTTTTGCACTCTCAACCATATTTTACACGTCATCATTTCAATTTATTGAGTTTGATGTTCCTTGAGACTTATGAGATCCTCACTATACGGTCAGTACGTGAGTGGAAAATTACAATCAAACAAGTTGAATTTCTAAGAGTGATTTTTAGTTTCTGATTCCCAGCTTCTTTACAAGGAGTTTAATTTAAATAATTTGGAACGCTATGAAAAACATTTTACGTCAGAATCTGTCACTGCTCACAGATTGTTCCATTTTGATGCTATGATTTACACCAAATTTCGGATGAATATATAAAATCAATGTAAAGGCACTCCTGGTATGCACGCAATTCTCAGCGCCTAATTGATGATCCACAGATCCTGGGTGTTCCACGCTTACACTGGACCTGTTTCCCTCTACGTGAGAAATGACACGCTCAAATTTACCCCGGGAGCTCAGACTTCAAGGTCTCCTCTCAGAGGATAAAAAAAATAATTCATGCGTCACGAACAGGTAGAAAGGTAAATCCGATTAGAGCAATTGGACATCGAGGCGAGGTTCCTCACAATGAACCACGTAGAGATCTGTTGAAGTGTAATTTGCACAGTATCCGGTACGACGGCGTTGTTGGAAATCCAACCTGAATAAAACGGCAATTATAGGCTGTGACAGGTTCGGAACCTCAAATAAAAATAAGAGAGAGAGCGGCCGATTGTGGACGATAAATGACTCAATTACGAGAAGGGAGGCCAGCAGGTTGGAAAAGTGGTCGTGTTGTTGTTGGAAGATGGAGGTATCTGCATAATGGTCATACTGGACGAAGATTATTCGCCTCTTTGCACCTGTAAAGGCAAGGAAGGATATTTTACACAGAGAGAAGTAAGCAGGATAAGCCTTTCTATCTCGTAAAGGCGTCAATCTCTTCTGACTCAAGGCCGAGAAAGAGAATCTTGACTGCAATTCTGATTCTACAAGGCAGACGGGAAGCGTTTTGTACAAGGAATACCAAGAAACGTTATTATAGCTGTTATAGCATGGGTAAAGTACAGTAGGAAAAAGGGATTTTACCCAATATGCTAATTTTGTCCTTGCTGGTAAAAATAAAAATATTATTTTTAAGAAACTGTATTATTCCATAAATAATATTTTTTATTTCAAAATATTCATTATATAATTACAATGATAGATTCAAAGTAAACGAGAATGAACATGCAATTAATTAGACACTTAAGTACTTTCTATATAATAGCAATAGTTTAACACATTTTTTTATTTATTAATTATTTATTACACTAATAGCCTGTTTTCTTGAATATCTATAACAGGCCTTATTTTCATATCTTACATATGTTACAGATTTCTTCTATTCTTTTTATAAATATTTACTTGTTTAACACAATAAAATAAACAATATTGAAATTAAAGATGCCTAAAAATTTCAGAGCACGAATGAACTTAAAAATAATTAGCTGTAGTGAGGTTACATTCAGTGTTACGATTCCTGAATCATTAGTAAAATATTATTGGCTAAATTCATTTATGAACTAACGTAGCGTACACAGTCACTTTTACGGGCAATTATTTTCTTCCTTAATCTTATTTATCATTCGGTCTACTTTAAAATATTTCTCCTCTTCTGCCACTGATTTTTAATTATCTCATTCTTATCTATATATAATGTTCTCTTTGTTTAATTCTGTTTCTCAGGTTTGTAATCAGTACTGATCAAAACATAGGAAAATTTAAATTTATTTGTATCATATTGGACTAATACAGTCTCCTCGATGGGATAATTTTCGAGAGACGCATAGTCTTGTAATTGGGACAAGAGTTACGTTATCATTGTTAGTATGACTGAAGATAATAGTTTTTAAATAAGACTAAAAATACTTGTCTTTGTTTGATTTTGACAAGTCCTGTATCAAACCTTTTTTATTCGTTGTCCGTTTACATAACTTTATTATATTAATATTTTTGGATAAGTAAGGAAAGTAGTACCCATTACAAATATTTATAAAAATATATAGCTGCTAGCTATTAATTAAATTCATTTATTAGTATATCAGTAGTGGATGTAATAATTATGTATAATATCCTAAATAATATTGATGATTAATTTTCAATTGATTCGCATAATCATAACGCATGTATTATATGAAATGTTAAATAACTGTTAACGCTACTGGCTAAACGTTGTTAATATTTTTCCACTTTCTGATCTAGGCGAGATTTTTATATAGTTTTCAATACTAACGACACCAGTCTTATTACAATAACGAACGCGGATATGCCCGGATATTATCATGAATGAATCGATGACGTTACGGAAAGCTGATTATATAAGATGCTCTCCTTGAATAGACGCATCCTGGTAGATAAGAGGATGCAATAGCCGGTGCTCGTTGTTTGTTATTGCCACTGAAGGCAAAATTGAAAGGAGGAGATGGAGAAGTAAACCACGTGGAATGTGGGAGCAAAGCGTGACTTTTGTAGGTCGCAATTAACTTGGCCTCTCCGCCTTCTCTTGTAGACGAAAAAGGGCATGGAGACTTCTCCATATTTAGCTATTCAAATTGGAATTCGTTGACCCGGGCAGAGCAGTGCGAGAGGAATACATCACGAGTAATAATCACGTCCAAGGAGGGAACCGGAGTTTGTTCTGATTCGAGTGTTCCCCCACGAAGCTTTCTGATAAATGGTTTCATTACTGTGGTTGCACGTGCACGTGGTTACGACTCAACTCCGCCGACAAACGACCGAACCAAAGTGGTGGTCACTCGAGAGGAAAATCGGACCCGTCACACCGACCAGAACAACTGTGTAATCAATCTAACCAACACACCTTGTTACGTAGCTATCCTCTCACCTACACAGCTATTTTCCTCCATTCTTTCCTCTATTCATCTTTGCCACCTGTTTTAAAATAGCAAACAAGTCATCATGTCTCAAGTATGACTGATGATATGACATGAACGTAATTACCAACTTCTTCAATCTACCTTTAAATCTATGTTCTATGTTTCTTTTACATTCTATACAATTACAAGAGACTTTATAAATATGGTAAAAATGATGAACTGATTACATTTATATTTGAATTAAAAATGGAACAGTAAAAATTCTTCAATGAGCTCTGTCACAAACGCAGGAATAGTCAAATTAATTAATTTTTCAATAAAATACGAAATAAGAGGCAGGTATCTGGTATTAAGTCTAGACCTGAAGGATGCTGCTGACTCTATGACACGCTAGCTATGATTCAGTCACAACTCAAACAACAGGGTCACGAGGATGTAATATCAATCCTAAGCAACTCACCACACTCCGGCTCAGCATTTTTCTCAGGGGTGTTGCATATTTAGTAGACACTCAACAGTAGCTCACCAATAGTTTAGCTCCGAATGACTATCAACACTTTGACTGCCGACTACTACTGCCATCTTCCACAACAACCACTTCTCCTATCGGAGTATTTTTCTCTGCTTCGTTTTACGAACTGTTATTCAGTTGGCATTGTTGATAGAATGTTGAATATAATCGGCAGTCAAAATGTAATAAATACCAAGATTAAGACCGTAGCAGGAAGAGTTCGTAAACTTGGTATTTCGTGGACTAGAATATAGTAATTACATAGGATGTTAAAAGCCTTATTAATGAGCCCAGGAATTATTTATTATTAAACGTTTTTTATAACACGAGAGCTTTTGACTTTGCTAACATTTTCATTTTAAAATCATGTGTTAGAATTCAAAATAATATCCTATTAGACATCTCAAATTATTTTATTGATTGTTATTGGCTGAAAGATAAGTGTTTTTAGGATGAGACCAGAAAAGGAAAAATTATAATTTGGTCTGGGACTACACTCCGATGAAGATATCTATATTAACAACCAACGCCAAAGTTACCTGTAGTCCAGAGACACAGCACGGAGTTCTGTCGCAATGATCGAAGAGGGCTCTCAACACCCGTATATTGATTCCACCGGTGATCGGACAACGAAGCCGTCGCCAATCCAAAATTTTCCCTGTCGTCTACGAGTTTGAGTTCCCGCAAGATCGCAAAATTCGTGAGACACGGCAATATTACTCCTTTTGCATAGCTTGTCTAAAAAGTCTTTTTACACGAGCAATTAAAGCTTCAAATTTTTAGAAAAAGAGAATTCAAAAATATTTTTAGAGTTTGGTCGGAAACTAATTTGATGATTACAACGTACACTTTTACCAGGAGAGTTATTTGTCGAAAACTTTGGATTGGAGAGCGGCTAAATAGAAAAGAGGACTAACTGAGAAAAGACAATATCGCAGAAGTCTTCGTTGGAGTAAACTGTCTAAAAAGTCAAATGTGACTACAAAAATATGTTTTAAAATTAACACAACATATAATTAATTAGAAGGCAAGGAAATGAGTAGTTGAGTGTAATGCCGACCAGATTTTAACAGCGATAAGCGAGAGGAATTGAAACTGGTTGGGAATCTCCAACGAAAAACCGCTATATAAGAAATTCTCCGGCACTTATAGGGACGAATGTGTCTCCCAACAATGAATTCGTTAACTCTACATAATTAAAGATATTGTCGCTTAAGCCCGTAGTTACTTGAATTTGTTTTTTAAATAAATAATTTTCTTAGATTTGATATTTCAATTGGATTGTAATTAAAAACAATCTTTAAATTAAAATCTCATTTAAATTTTAATAATAATTAGCAATTGAGGTGGTGGCATAACAGTTATCAAGAGACTAAAAGGCTTCAATTATTTTATATTCCTAAGCCACCATATGTGTTGCAATCATTTATACTTATTCATGTCGCTCGACGTTGGAAAACCTTTCGAATTACAAGGAAATTATTTATGTTGTAACACTCCTGAGAACTAACTACTTGCACGTACTGATTTTACAGAAACAATTGCAAAACAATTTTTTGCCCTGAAGGTATTAATTTACTATAAGTCAATGGTGTCCGCTTTTCTCCTCAGATTTCGTAATAAGTTAACCTCAGACTGAATAAGAAACATTTGCTATTGAATTAAGCTAGTCATTTCGCATATTTGTGATATATGCAGTGATTACAGCGGGTGATTAGACAAATGCCGATATATCCAGCCCAGCGTTGTGAATTCATGAATTGGAAAAGGATGCTTAATTCTAATGATTTTCATCGGCGATTGTGTTGCTGTGTTATGCCCATGCATATATTCTTGATCATCTTGCTACATAAATATTACAACTTTCATTTACGCTTCCAAACTGAATCAATTTTCGTTTAAAAAGCTGTAATTTCAGCTTTCGACCTTTTTGCTTACATTCTATCTTTTAGTGATTAGTGATCATGTCTTTACTTCATTATGACAATGTCATCTTAATAAGTCGACCTACTTATGTGCTTGAATTTATATTCCTGTTACGAATTTTTTATATGAAAGCTTTCACTGTTTCTTTAGAATATAACTTAATGTTTGTGGTCACCAATTCGGTATTTTGATTGCCACTGTACATGATCACAGTTCTTCCTCTTTCTTCCCGTTATAGCGCTGCTGCTGCTGCCACTGTTCCCTACAATTGTTTTTAATTCCATTTTACCTCTCCTCCAACTTTGATCGCCCTTACGGAATGCTGCAGACCGATAATCGTGTTTAAGCGACGGGAATAAGTATCAATTCAGCCATGTCGCAAGTGGTCCATGATTTACTGCCGAATAATGATAGTGTCTCCCGCTCACGCTCTCTGTCTCTCTTTCTGCGTGGACCGCGCTGTATGCTAACCAGGTTCTCTCCATCGCTGCAGATCACGCCCCTCTGTAATAAGGTGTTATTTCTGCGGAACATAGAGAGAGAGAGATGGGATGAGAAATGACTCAACGACGTCCCTGACTGAGTCACCCGACCTCGATCACCAGGTTCGTGTTACTTTTTTTGTCTTATTTTCTCCGCCCGTACACCTGCGCCCGTCACGTAGTAAAGTGTACTCTCTCTATATCTGGTAATTTGCAAACATACGGATTCCTCACATTACGTGTGCTTACATAGGTATAGAAAGTGCATCGACCGATATGTTCCTATGTTTCTAGATGGACCGATGAGATGAATATTAAATTTCCGTCATATATGAAACAGCTTTCAAATAAAAGTAAAATAATTCCGGAAGTAAACTTATTAGGCTACAAGAGCGAATAAATGTGACAATTGTGACCAGGATTCAAAAATATTTCTTTATCTTAGGACTGGTGAATGATCCGATAACTGATTTTAAAATACTTCCTTATCTTGAGGAATGAAGCAGGAAATAACAGTTGTACAAAGGAGTTATTAGGCTGTAAAATAATTTAAAAGCATTGCTTAATAATGGTCTTCAGCAAATATATCGCGAAAAAAATACAAAAGCAATTTTGGAATAAGAAAATACTTCAAAGATGCATATTTTATATGCAGGCCTTTGAACCCCTCAGTGTTGTAACTTTAATTAAGGATATACACAAAGTAATTACCCAAGGAAGGTGCAACGATATTTAACAGGAAAACCAGTGCACGGATAACAAAATCTGAGTGACAGAAAAAAAGTAGAAGGTAAGCTTCAATTGAAGCTCAGGTAAAGAGCGTTTAGCAAATTTAGAAGAAAGGAAAGAATGAAAAAAATGTCGATTGGATCCAGGACTTCCCGATTTTCAGGCGAAGACTCTACACACTGATCTAGCATGGCTCGACGTCTCCTGTAAATCTAAGTCATTGTCAACTACAATTTACTAATCACATTCTTCACAATCTAATTTCTAGGAATTCAGTGACCTTTTTAATCGTCCTATATTTTAACTTTGAAACTATTCATATTGTGATAATACTCTACTGAAATTCAAAGTTAGGGACTTAACTGTCGATAATTTAAATATTAAAAAAAATCACAAATTTCCATCCAAGATACAGAAAGGAAAGTCCTTAAATCGGTAATTTTAAGAATTAATACCTTCTTTGATGTGAATCTTGTATTATAAAAATTTTAAGGGAATTATAATTCAATAATTCTCAAGTAAATTAAAAAAATTAACTTCCAAATTATGAAACAATATAAACTTGAAATAATATTCTGTGTAGTGTTCTTGTCTGCAGGAACAAAATGAGAATGCAACAATGAATTTAGGAGAAAAAGACTCAGTTAAATTAATAAAATTAAAAATATATAACTTATGTATGCTATGAACACCTTAAGTTATAATAATAAGGTACCGTAAATATTGTTATAATTATTCATGTCATTCGTAACATAATGATCGTATATTTTGCACCAATACATTTAACATTTCTCATATCTATCTTGAAAATAATCATTTTTCTGTCCAAAATTTTAATATTATTCTAATCCAAATTAAGGTTTTTACATTCGTTTGATGTTCAATGATATTAAATTTTGGATCATGCTTCGGTCGTGCCATGCAGACCAAACAATTAATTTTAGAATTCTGATCTTTAAGAATAAATCTGTTTAAAACTCAGGTATTTTATTTTTCATTCATCATCTATATGTATTTACATATATCTGACACTTTGTTTCAAATGATTAATACTTTGACATAATGCCAATGGTGGAAACCGAACTGACTGACTCGAATGGGAAATAACTGATTTATATGTGTTAGAAATTAGGTTCACGTTTAGCATTTCATAAAATATAGTTATTACAAACTGCAGCCAATTTCACTTTATTCCTTTCACCTCATATGCATTTTTGACGTTTCTTTCTCCTTTCTTTTTTAGAGGGAGCTACGATTCCTACGGAGTAAAAACTGGTTCACTCCGGGAGCAATTTCAAGTGCGTACGTGATTGAAGATGGAAACGTGCCAGAAATGTTCAACGCATTCAATAAAGAAAGGTATAGTAATTTACTGAATAAGGAGACCTATAATACTGTGTACGACTGAGTGTAATTTTATTTTACGGTATTGGTCCACTCCCATACATACACACACACACACACAAACAACATTTAATTGAATGAATTGTGCGCGCAAGTTTTTGGTACCGTAGGTCGTTGTGCAAGATTAACGTTTTTCAATTACGTGCCAGTAAAACTTGGGCTTGAGATGGATCAGAGACAAGTTTGGTGAGCTTAGCTTTTACATAAATAATACACTGAAGGACAGGACGGTGAACAAGTGAGCTTAGAACGTTAAATACAAACGAATAGGGCTATTTTATTAATAGATTGACATGATTTTTATTCATGACTGGATTAATGAAAGTATTTCCCAGCTACATAAAAAATATTAAATGTTTTTAATACGTTGCCATCTGAAAGCTCTTCAAGAAGCTTAGAACGTCAGGACTCTTTTCTTGTTCTTTGCTGAAATACTCATTACTCTCTGTCTTATCTCGTTCTACCTCAAATTTTATCTCTATCCCTTTCTAGTAACTCCTTATGAAGCAAAGAGATGATTTTGAGTGCTAAATCATAACAAATTGAATTTATTCATTTACAAATTAATTTGTATTTTAATTCAAAATTACTTAAGAAATTCATTAATACACTTTTATTTATCTATTTAACTTTCGGGGTTTAAATAACGCCATTCCTTTAAAATATTTCCGGTGGTTGCTACCTCCGATGTTCGGTAGGTCGCGTAACGCATCTTCCTTGTTCTTACCACTATTTCTAAAAAAAAATACTTTGTCCCTGCTTCTCTATGACGTATTAATAAACATAAAAGCTATGTTCAAAAAACAAAATATGCATGAAGAAATAGTATCGTGAGCCGTCCTCTCTCTTGTAATATATAGTTCTCCAACCCGGGATAACGACATTCCCATTACTCACCTGGTCTAGACGGTAAAGAAAATGGACCAGCTTATCGAGAAATCGCACAACCCCCAGCCCCGAAATGTTGGATTACCTAAAGTAAACCATTATTTTAAAGTAATTGGAGGACTTTGCATCTGATTTTTAATTCCACTTTCTACTTTGCGCCGGCGGAATGATACAGAGATACTAATCGTATCACAGTTTATCTCGGTGAAGCACCTACAATAAAATTCCACCGTAGAGTGAGGTGTGTTGGGATTGTGTACGTAACACGTAATAGAAGGTGGAGAGTGTATCCGGCTCAGGGTGAACTGACCTCGCCTCTCAATGAGATACGAACTTTCCACACAGACACAAGCACAGGCTCTTGAGTCCGTAGCCTGCCTGGACTAGTTATGTAAATCACCCAATGTTACGCTCGTCATACTGAATTTACTGGTGGAACGAAATAGCGGGCTAGAGAGAGAGATAGAGGCGGAGACACACATACGAAGAGGAAGAGAGAGAGATCAAACGAACGAACTGAACTAGTGAACTGTGTTGGGGAATGATTTTAACTGGTTGACAGAAAATATTCTGATAATAGAAAAAATTTAATACCATGTATTACATATTCAAAAATTAAATTCAAAATAAGTTATTAGTGACGACGTATTTGAATTATAAGGAGAATTACAAGCTAATTAAATGTAATTTTTAGCTTTGCGTAATGTGATGAGTATATAGGAGAGTACCATAATAATAAATTACTTTATAACTACACTAATTAATAGGTGTTTCATTTACCTCGAAAAATATTCTCAGTTGTATTTTGTAATTGAAAATTTTCAGCTTTATTTCTTACATTAATATTTTAGGAGATTAAGTTGCAAAATATAAAATAATGAAGTTCGTTTTTTGGAAACTCAAGTTATTTTTATTACGTACTTCGTGCGACTTGAATTTTACCTGGTTAAATGGACGATTATTTATTGCAAAACTTACTTGACTGACTTGTTGAAAGGACAGTGTCTTAAGGGCGCGACCAGGAACGGTGGAAGAATATTATTCTGACAGTGCACATCGAAGGAGAAACACGAGTCAACAAACCTGTGAGGCCTGCATCGAGAGGGACAGTACCGGAAGAAGTGCAGATTTGCGGGCCTAAACAACGGGTATCCTTCTACTATGGAATCTGCTGAATCTTTGCAGAAGGCGAAATTTTCCTACGTGCCAAATTGGTACACATTGAAAGTCGACTTCTGCTCATAATCATTGTCTGGTACACCACCATCGCCCTAAGACTTTCGTGTAATCGCGGTAGTGCGTATTTAATCTATCGTCGGACAACAGAACCTTCGCCAATCTAAAATCTGCCCAAGAGTTTGAGAACCCCCTGACTGCAAAAACATTATTCATTTCAATTACTGCAACTGTATGTTTTGTACGACTTACAGAAAAAAATAGCATTTCAAAACTGTAGAATATTTTTGAAATTCAATGTGAATAAAATTAACTTTTGTGTAAATAAATTTAAATTTTGCTGGTCCTATATTTGTCATTTTCTATCCTGCATTTAGAGATTTAATTAAAGGCACAATTACAATTAATATTAAAAACCTATTGTAAGATAGATAGTATTTCTCTTTTGGCAAAAATTACTAAAAAGAAGTTTGGAAAATAGAATAAATATAATGTTAGGAACGAAAGTTTCGGAAAGAGCGTGATATACTTCAACAAATAATCGTGAAGTTAAAATTTACGTATAAATGAATATTCGGTAGATGAATTACAGTAAATGAATAACCCTTTAACGTAAGTAATGTACATAATGAAAATAAAATGTAATGTGTACAAAAATGCTGCAACTGTAGAATAATAATTAAGACCAACAATAGGTTGGAAGCTAGTATAGGAGCTAACAATATTGTATTCACTTATCATGCAATTTTAAATAAATAAGATTACGTTGAATAATGATAAAAAATTAGTTCTGTAACACAATTAAATTGAAGTTTGTAACATCAATACGATCATGGCCGTGTTTGACGATTTTTGGTTTAACTCCATCTACACTCTTACATCATTGAACGTTGTAAATGTTTAAAAAATCTCAAATTAATTAGTTCTAAATATTCCCTAAAGAAAAATTGATGTAGAGAGACCATCTCTTGACGTCAAGTAGCCAGTGGCACCTGGATGGATGGCGTGTGTTGGTCTATCCTACAGGAAACGGTGAAAGCATCAGCACAGATGACGCTGCGGTTATGGGAAGCTGGAAGTGGCGATTCGTCATAGCACTTGAGAAGGGGAGAATAGGCGAGGCTTGAAACGCTATAGCTAATTGCTTCCGATGTGGGATGGGAAAAGAACCAGTAGAAGAAGGAAAATCGTACACAGCAATATATTGGTGAGCTGATGAACAAATGTGTCAGGTAATATTATAAAATCATTTGTGTCATTTTAGAAAATATTCTTCATGTAGTCCAAGAACAAATATCTGTATGCTTTCAAATGTCTATAAGAAATCAGAAGGAAAATTTGGAGGTAAAAATGTTTATTTTCCGTGTCTTTTACTAAGAGACCAAACTAAGCAAACAGGGAAATTTAATCTTCAATTAGATAAATTTTAACTTTTAAAAATTACCGGAAATTGAAAAAGAATTCAAAAATTACACTTTCCTTCCAAAGTAATTAAAACTTACGGATTTATACGAACCGGATATTGTAATATGGATAAAACACTATTTAGTTTAAGTACTGTGGTATATTTTTGAAATTCACAAGGTTACATAAAATACAAAGAATGCAAAAGTCAAAAATATTAAATTTCATCCCCAACGTTAAAAATCTTTTAAAATTCCGGGTTCCTACCCCAAAATCCTCAGTCATTCTTTGTATATTAACTATAATACTAATCCAGATTATTTTATTTGTAAATAAAGTTTATTTTATTTTATGTTAAAAATACATATATTTTCAATATGTATGTTTTGTTGGAAATAGAAGTGAAAACACCTTCAAAAACAAATGTGAATATGAAATTACAAGAAATAGGCACAGATCTTCAGTATTATATACAAATTTAAACTTGACAATTATGAATTTCCAAAGAAGGAAATCTTTTGAAATTCTACAGAATTTAATGGACAGAAAAGGTGCAAAATGTTATTATTTCAATGGAAATGTTTATTAATTGCATAATTTAGTTCCACTCTATCACTATTGCAATATAAAATCTTTCTACCACAAAAAATAAATTAAAATTATGCTACTTTTAATTGCTTATTTTTTCTCAATTCATTTAATCACTCCTAATAATTAAATTAAAAAACTATATGACGTTAGAAGCATTTAATGTAATAATTCGTAAACTAATAAATTGGAAAACTATATAAATTTCGCATTGAACATTTAAATTTTGCAATTTTTTGTCTGTAAGATGCAAAACATCTCAGGTAATTACTATAATTAGGAGATATTGAAAAAAAATTATACCGATTATTGTCGTCAAAGTATCAAATATAGACCTACATTATACAATAATGATAATTTAGTAAAAAGATTCAATATAATAATTTAGATAAAAAGAAAGAATTTATAATTGTTAAAATGAATAATTGTTTTAAATTTTATATAAATGTACTTGTATTTTATTATCGCAATTATTATGAAGAATGCTGACAATTTGGCATCAGTAGAAATACCATATTTTAAATAAAATATAATCGTAAATGAAATTTAGATATTGACTTTAATTAATTACATTGCTTTATTGCAAGATTTGAACTGCTTTAAGAAACTTTTGCGATATTTATTTCATCATTTATGTATAATTTATAAATTTTAGATTTAGCTGTAAGACAGCTTGATACTGACAATGCATTTAAATTTAATATTTTGTATATTATAATGTGATGCAGTCTGTATATTACGAACGAAAGGTAGTAATTAAAATCATTAAAATTTTGAGCTTTAAATTGTTATTTTATTTAGTTACATATATTTTTCGACTTTACTTGCCAGTAATTACTGCATTATATTTTCTTACATATTTCAATTACAACTGTACAAATTCAATAGAAGGTCTGTATTTTATTTAACAGCTTCTCAGTCTAAATTTTTATAGTTAATTCAAGTCTCTAGATTTCGTAATATCATACAATTACTACAGTATTACTTTCAAAAAGACATAGTTAATGTTTGCGAAATTAGTTATTTAATTACTTTTTCCATACTTCAAAACAAATCACGTATTGTTGCGTTTTAATTATTTGTTCTTTTATTATTTGTAACAATGTAATTCTTTTGTTATTCTGCTACATTTGTTGTAATATGCTAATTTCCTCTCCCAGAGTCGTGGCATTGTTTTATGATTTGTATTTTATATTAAGTGACAAGTTGAAATATAATTTCTTTAAAATTTTTGAAATTCAAAATTCACATTACAGAAGAAATGTATTCTCAAAATTAATAATTTAATAAATTTCTGTGTCTTTAAACTGTATTACATGGATAATGTGAATAAGTAATTAATTCAATAGATACCTTTTTGACTTATTGTATTGAATTTTTAATCATTAAGGACCTCCTTTTAAGGAATATTTGGGAAAAAATCTTCTGTAATGTTACGCAACCTGATGAAAGTAATATACTATTATAATAGCGGCTGGAACAGTCGTCCAATTTCTGCTGTAACCGATCGATCGCTTCCGGGGAAACTAACAACTGTGTAGTTTTCCTATGGGTGGAACGGAACGTGATCAATCAGGATTCGCTCACTCATCTTTAACACAGGAAGTTGTGGTCCTCGTGATGGCGGGGTGGATGGTGTTTTTGCGTGATTCACGATCAGGTGTTAAACGTTCCACAATCCATCTCCCTGTGTCTCTCTCGTCTCTTTCTCTCTGAGGCGTGGTTTTTCCACTATTTCACAGCCACATTGTTCTCGGTCGCTCACGTAACGTTACACGGCGCACGTATTTAAGACCATTTTTCATCTCATAATTAAAACTCACCGGGTCTGCTGCACGGAACCTCTCTTTTGTCCTCGTCACAGTGTGTCTAATAGAGCGTAGCCCTTGAAAATACACATGTCATCGTCTCGATGTTGATGGATGAATTGGTCGGGTTCTGAAAACATAGCGTGCAATTTCTCGTTTCACTACCCTCAAAAACGGACATGCAATGCAGAAACTGTCCGTGCGACGTTATTGATGGATGTAGAAGGGCATCATATGGTTACCACATGACGAGACCTGAGAGAATTACAAATATTACGGGAAGCTTTTACGTTGCTGGTGTAATCCAGGTCAGAATAAAACTCAACGAAAGATGTCATGATCTGGCATTTCTCTCACTACGACAGTTCAGTAGAAAAATTAATAAATAGTAAACCCTCTTACCTGATGCAGGTTTTCTAGGGTTTTCCCTGCATCTCTTTAGGTGAAACACCGGGTAGGATCCTTAAACCACAGCCCGGGGGTCCTAGTTAACCCTTGGCTACCTTGCTCTACCTTCCGCATCCCCCCTTTTCAATTCCCTTCCTATGCTATTAAAGGGGAGTTGCCTGTTTCAGGATCACCCTCATGTAGCCTGTTAACCAAAAAAAAATTATCCAACTTATTCAAAAGTAATAGTAATAAGTACATCAGTAGCTATCAACTACTGTAGTCATTGTCATCTAATTTCATTGTATATTTAACGTGTTATAATCGTATTACGTTTAAGAAGTTACTATCGGAGTAACTTATATAAGCGGGAAAATTTAATTCTAGAACCTAAAACGTTCGTTATTGCTATTACATTAATTTTCATATTAAAACAATAACTTTCCAACGTACATTAACGATATTTGCATTCCCAATGATTATATATAAATATATAAAGTAGTATAATAAAAATTATATAGAAAGAAAATAGAATAGAAAGTATCGCCGAAAGTCACATGTAAAATAATTAAAAATTTTAGAATCGTTTCGTCCCAACTTCCGAGACTTCTCCAGTTCATTAGTTAAAATTTCGTGTTGCTACCGCAACATCCAGACTAAAACTAACAAAAATGAAAATTTTTATACACTAATTAAAAGTTAAAAATATGTTTTTAAAGTATTTATATTATTCAATACGTCTGGAAGATTGGTACCAACCACACCATATTCGCTTGTTTTGTTTACAGCATTATTTAAAAAAATTATAGAAGTACGTACATTTACGGTGCTCTTTATGTAAAGTAGTCACGTCAACTCATTAAGTGTAGAGTTTCTCTTATTTTAATTTTTATTTCATACCGCAGTAATAACCGATTGATTGGGTGGATATTCAGAAGCCACGATACAGCACGATTGAAACATTGGGTACTTAAATTGTCGCTGTTACGTGTGTTAATAAATTTTTGAACGAACAAAACCTTGATTCATATCCTCTGAAATCTTGAGCCAGTTACAGATCGATATTACAGACTGTGTAGTCCAAGCATCTGCAGCAGTTGAGATCAGTAGTTGGGCTGACGCAAAATAAATAATGTTATTTATTATTACAATTTGTGTTCCTAAATGTTAGAGGAAAAATTTAAATTCCAAATGTATTCGCATCACACATAGAGTAATATGAATTAGATGAAGGGAAAGGGCAAATAAGGTAAATAGGAACGAATAAAAAAGTAATGTCCTTCCATACTGTGCAGCAAAGGTGACCCTAAATTTGAGTTTAACTTTCCGATGTGGATTGGTCCTCAGGGAAACTCTAGATGATTTGTTGTTATAGTGAGGCTGCTTATAAGTTATAGTTTTGGCCAAGTGCACACGTTCAGTCTCGTAGAGCTCGTAATTTTCTAAAAGGTCTCGCTCAGGATATTTATGGCACGCGAGACTGTCTAGTGTGTTTATCTACGATCGCCTTCTCCAGAGAGTAAAGTATAATTACGCATGCGGCGACCGGAATTGTCACACATCGTTGGGTAAGGAGCAGGTAGTGAGAAGAAAGGAGGGGGCTGCGTGACTGACTGCAACGGTATGAAAACTATGATAAAAGAAAGTCGTAGTAAGTTAATAAACTCCTTCGAGAAAATAAAAACACTTAGCCAACAAGTGACGTAAGGATTCCACCTGAGACTACGAGTCTTTAAGCTCCAGTCGACAAACGACAGAAACTTTCACCTCATTCTTATAATCACATTACCGACGTTCTGAATGAGTATTTTGGTTTCTTTCTACTCTTATATTTCTTGAAATACACGTCGATATGTATTTTTACATGATTTTACGAGTCTGTGGTTTGTTCTTATTTAGACTGCACCCAAATCACAATACCCCTTTATTCACCCTTCCAACAGCTACAGACAAAAAGCACGAAAATTGAACGTTTACTACTGCTAAAATAATAAATTCTAAAAACATTAATAAAAATGTTGAACTGTATATAAAGAGGGAGCTTAAAATAAACAAAGAATAAACTGAAATAATAATTACAAACTCGCGTTGTAACTGCCACTTTAGGGTTCGTTTGAAATGTTTATATTTGTTGTATTGTCGAAAAAACGAATAATTATAAGTAGACGATATCTCTCTAAGTTATAAAGATGGGGAACAAAGAGAGAGAAGAGGGGGAGCGTACTAATTTAGAAACAAGAAATGTATGCATGGAATAATGAACGATCATTTAAATGGAGTTATGTTTAACTAATTAACTGAAATATATGAATATGAATAGTCTCTTACATTTCGAGTATTTGATTAATAATGGTTAAATGATATGAATCTTATTAGCTTTGGACGATTGTAATTAGGAAAACGTAACACATTTCCGAGATTAAATAGAACCTTGCTCTATCAGCCGGTTTCCAGGTTTACCAATTGGCCTGAATACAGATTCTCAACCCAATGGCGCTCTTAGAATGACTTAATGAAAATTCCCATAAAAACTCAAGGTGAAACAGAGAAAGGAGACAGAGTTAATAATATTTTAAATATATTTTACTAATAATAATTAACCAATGTATTTTAGTTTCTGTACTTTTTGTAAGTTGAGTAGAGGCTTCTGAAGTTTCTGAAAATTTTAGGTGGACCCACGCTTGACAAAAAAACTTTTTATTTTTTAGAGAAACATGGTGATGTTAAATCGAAGCCTTGTTTTTTAAAATAATTCCAGAGTGACTCCTAAACTATGATCGATAGTATCACTAAAAATGGTAAAATCTTGAAACTAAAAACGCGATTTGTCAAAATTCTCTGTAATTATATTAATCTACATATTTCTGTACACAGCCATCTAGAATGTTTTATATAATTATATTTGACTAAACTTGGAGGTTAAATATAATTTAGAATGCCTCTAGTCAATATAGCAACCCATTAAAAAAATGGATTTCCCGCAGATCTAGGAAATTATGCTTATTTTATTAGTAACTACTACTCATCTCTTTAACTATTAACCCCCCAACCCCTCCCTTCACACCGCTTCCAATTATTCGTGGAATATATGGTGGCCCAAAGGTTCTTAATGAACACGCTCAAGGCCTTTCTTTCTTTATATATATAATTAGGTAACACAGTAGTTTAGATTGTTTATTAAGGGATAGTTTCATTTAATGTATATAAAAGAATCGAACTTATGTAGTTTTAAAATCTTCTATATAAGTATAGGAAATATTGATTAATATGATTCAAGACGTTTAATTTGTTGCAGGTGAAGCTCAATTGATTCGGTAAAGCAGATCTCATCGCATGTTATTATTAAAGTATAGTATTGAAGACGAGAGATAAAAGAGAACGTAAGTCGACTGGCATTCCGACATTTATATCCGAAATCCAATATCCCTGTTAATATCTCTCAATTAAGGCCCTAGATCAGATTTGGAGTGGAGAGGGACGAGTCTACAGGCGGAAGAAATGGTTTGTTTTTAATATCATACTACAACGTTCACTTGCCGAAACATTAATATCTGTCCGTGAAAAAAATAAACTTCAAAGGAAATAGTTTTTAAGCTTGCTTGCTTCACTGCGAAATATAATCTAAAATTGATCAACACGGAATTATTCTCTCAAACGGTCTGATGCACTCGTGACTGCCGAGTGCCTATCTCAATCGCCAATCGGAATGATTTACTCCCGTGTGTTATTTGTGGTTTTGGTTTGAAGGTGCCTATGAGTGAGAAATAGAAATGTAGAACAGTTACTCTAATAGGACTGCTTTACTATTACGTACTTCTAGATTCGAATGCTCGCCTATGTTTCAATGGGTTCATTCGTGAGAGGAACACTTAGTAATCTTCATAAATTATGATTTGATGACACACGATAAAATATACTTGCAAGACCTGTTCTTAAAACCATGTGTACGAGTGAAAATCAGACCAGATCAGTATGGAAACATATCGACCGGACCAGGAATTAAACCCAGGACCTGCAGCGGGTGGTCTACCACTGAACTAGTCCTAGTAGATTCTCTCGAAACAAAGTATACCTGATTCTCAGACCCTTCATGAAAGCCTAATTCAAATTGTGTAAATTGATCAAAGGTGTATGTTTTTAATTCAAATGTAACTCAGGCAAATGCCATGTAATTCAGACCATAATGGAAAAATCTCGACTAAGCATATGGAGAGTAATCCTAAGGTAAGGACGCAGTTACTTTTAGACGGTTCGAGGACTCAGTTGACTAAGAACACCAGTCACTAAGAGAGGTCGCTCTGGTCCATTTTGAGCGGGAGAAGTGATCAAAAAGGTGCTCCATAGTATTTGGTCAGAGGAGACTACATGCATACTAATAGAGAATGCATAGTGATGATATTAAATCAACTTGTATCAGTGACATGAAATTTTTATGTACATTTATATGCAAGGTACTATTTTTCTATTGATTGTTAAAAAGCAATATATGATACTATAAATAAGTACGCAATGATAAAATTATAGTCTTTATTCTTCTTAAACCTGTGAGGGAAACGGTAATGAAGCATTTAGACTCGTGTCAGACCTTTACATACTTTTCTCGCTTATGAAATTGTCAAATGAATATTTATAGTCAACAATTATGTCCGCAGTCCCCCTTTTCAATTCCCTTCCTATGCTATTAAAGGGGAGTTGTCTGTTTCAGGATCACCCTCATGTAGCCTGTTAACCCCCCAAAAAAACAATGAAAAAAACAGAAAATAGCAATTATTTACAAAGAAGGGTTAGTTCCACTTAATATTGACTCAAAAGAATTACTGCACTACCTTTCCTCCACAAACCATGGACCTCATCAAGTGAACCAAACGCAGTGAACTAGTTGACATAATAGGCAATTAATCCATCTTTGTAATTAATTAATACTTAACTGGCCTTTTGGATATTATTTATTGTGAATATTTGTAGTGGAAAATAATATTTTTAAATATCGTATTAGATAGAGAAAACTCTATTTAACTGTAGCTATTAATTGTGGAATCAGCAGTAAATTTATTTGCTTGCAAGTTAGTTAAAACAGTGGCCAGTGGACTGTTTGATACAGACGTTCCTTCTCGTTACTTATGTTTATTCCTGCACATGTGTTTTGCCGCGATCACAAGAAGGATTGCAAGTAGAAGAAGCACCACCACCGCTGTTTGTTACTCGTTTCTGCGAGAGGAAATGGCCATCGCATTATGCCGATTGCAGTCCTAGCTGCTTGTATCCTGTCATCGTAAACGGACCATTCGTACAGACCAAAGTATATTTTATTTTCAGCATCAATTCTCTCTCCGTCTCTCTCACACATACAAATGGTCTCTTTCGCCCGATTCCTTATGCAAAGCGAACACAACAGATTCCATAGATAATGCGTCGACAAAGGGGGAGTGCTTAACAAACATCTCTGGCAAAGATCCTATCTATCTCAACGTTGCCATGGTAACAAGGTTATTTTGATATGCACGTTAAATTGAACCTTGCTTTATTCTCCTGGCCGGTCTGTTTCTTTTCCGACGCTGTTTGAGTTTTCTTGTTTGTTTCAGTACGTATTCGTGTTCTCTTATTACGTGTAGTCAACTTGTAGTCGTTATGAAAACGACTCTCTGCAATCCCCAACGTACGACTACGCAGGAGCAGCACATTACAAAACAGTGTGCATAAACTTTGCATTTAACAGCTGGAATATTATGTGCCATTTAAATGACTAAGCAAGACTCCAGTACAGCATAATATTGCCGATTATTACTACATTTGAAATTGACTTTCCAAGTACACAAGCGATCAAAAAGAAACAATTTAATAGGCGAAGAAGGATCAGTCCGTGAAATGAATATATTTATTACTGTGATTATGTATAGTTTTCTATCTATACCAGTTAAAATTATGTATGGTTTTCTATCTATACCAGTTGAAAATTTTTAATAATGTCTAAATAAAAATATATTTTAATCTAACGTATTCAAAATATTATTTTTTTCATCACTTAAATTCATAATTTCAAGCACACTTTAAAACGGAGTGAATGAATTTTATAGAATCACTAATTAATTTTCGCTACATCCGTATGATGCTTTACGTATAACATTAACAAATAACAATATCAATTACTCAGAAAGGAAATAATCATTTAAAAACAAATCAATGCAACAGAAGTCTATTATGACGATTTTTTATTTGTGGATGGTACTCTTTAGTTATTAACTCAGGAAACAATGATATCTTCAATGAAATGGCAGGGAATCAACTCAAAAAAAATAGTTTTTGAAATAGATAGTGTATTTAAGTTTTTTAAAATGGTGTAATGATGGATAGCGTTTGCTGATATCGAGTTGTGAATGCCAGTAGGCAAAATAAGATATTTTTGTGTAATCAGGACTGACCGAGTAAATATCTGAACAATAGAAAGTAAGGTTATGGGAAACACAGCAAGCGTCAGCCTGTGCACCGGAGTAACGTCTCCCAAGAACTATGCTGCAACAGCAAACAGTTCTGCTTTTTAGTGAGTGTGCCCTAGGAACTGCTTGGTTCTAGGAGAAGGGTGGAAAATTTGAGCCTATGGAACACAGGAAAGAAGTTTCTAGGTTGAAAAATTTTAATTTACAACGGCAGTTTGTTTTGGAACACTTTGTGAAGACCTGTGTAGGAGTTCGGCTTTGACCCACGAGTGTTACTGAAAATTCATTGAAAGAGATATATTTTCTTGGGCCATGTTTAGTCTAACGATTCAAGTATAAAGATTTTCGGCGATGTAACTACCCCGTTATAGGAGATATGTACACCATGCTGCCTGCAACCCAGATTGATGAAAATTGTTGTGCGGACACTATTTGGAAGAAAATACCCCGAGAGCTCGTATATTGCGAATATCCCATTTCATTGGCCAGTCTACAAATACCTTGGAAATGAGGCAAACTCTGTAACATATTTGTAACTTACAATTCAATATATTTTTCTATTTTGCATATATTTATACTGATAAATAAAAATGCATGTAATATAACGCTATTATTTTAATTTTATCCTTTCAGATAAAATTTAAAATGACGTAGAATTTCTATTGCCTATTGCGCTCCAACGTTTTCACCAAAGAAGACCAAACTTTCCTCAAGGCAACGCTAAAATCCTCTTAAATTACACAATAATAATTTCCACTGATTTCGAATAGGGGTCACTTGATCGTGAAAGTATATCAATTGAATTATTGGGAAGAAGAATGAAACGCAGAGAATTATGGGAAGAATAAAACGGTCAGACACGGTTACATCTAGAGTCAAAAATTTGATTATACTTTAAACTATATGTATATAACCATTGTCTTAAATTTACAAATTTATTTTAAGAACAAAATATGTCGGTTTAAAGAATCGAAGAAGTGGTGACAACTGTTGCAGTGATATGAAATCATTATTTGACAGCTATTATTAAGTGATTTTGGTATACACGTATCAGAAAAAAACATTATTATTAAAACTGTTTTTACTTATATTCCTCAATAATTAATAATTATAGTTTTTATTGAAAGTACGATTAATATTTAATTACAATAACCATTAAATAACTCCCTAGGTAATTTGAAAAATGTCTCAGTGAGTTCATTTTTAATCATTCTTCGTAATTGTAAAATTTATATCATGATGAGTGAGAGTGTGATAAAAGAGTAAATCAACGAAATACATCGGAAGTGCATTTTATAATGTTTATACACGAAGGTTGTGAGACCTGCCAAATAATTACTGAATGAGTAAAGCTTAAAATTCATACATCTGGAATTGAAGGCAGACAACTCCGAAAAGCTGCGATGCGTGTGTGTTTTCCTATCTCTTCTTTTTTTCGATCTGAGAGATAAAAATCTGGTCCGGGTCCGAGCAGCAGTGTGGCAAGCGCCTTAGTGTAATTGAAAAACTTTTATGTGATTATTTAGGACTGGAGGCGACGGTAGTGTTCGGATAAAATAGTGCTAACTCACCGACAGACAATTTTGAAAGAGGAGAGAGAACATACACACGTAGGAAGCACTTGATATTAAAAGTCACGGAGTTTCTCCTTCACTAAGAGTAAACAGTAGGAGATCCAGTGTAAGCGGAACGTGTTTTCGTTTTATTTACGACTCGTTCCTTGACATTTGAAGGGATAGACCAGTTATATGAACGGACGCGTGAATGGAAGAGTGCATTTGTGATCAACTGCAAATTAGATAGATCCACAGTAAAATATACTGTTAGCTGATTGACTATTTTACAATAGTTAGCTAATAAGGTAACCACATTTTTTATATTTTAAAATCAATCAATTATTTAAAATATTGTTTCCAAAAATGTGGAAGTGAATGAAATATATTGTAACAATTTTTACTTCCACAATAAATTTTCAACGTTTGGATGATTTAGAAATGCAACGACATCGAGGATAAAGCAGATCATGATGGGAAGCTGAAGGTGTATGGAAGAAGGCGGAAGATCAAACTAACGGGTCAGTTAAATATTTATCCGCCGGACATCGATATGTGTGGATCAAAAAGAAATATATGTTGTTGTTTTTTTAAAAAAAACGTAGCATATTCACTAATCTTTTCGGCTGAGGAAATCAAGGAGTAAAACAGATTTATTGCTAAATTTTACACTCGAGGAAGTTTCAAAATGGAGACGAAACGTCGCTTGTGAACAAATAGTGATAAATTTTGGCCGTCTTTTTATTTATTGTAAATTTTAAAGTCAGAAAACTATGTTGTAATATTTTTATTTAACTTAAAAATTATTGATTTGTTTAACTTTCCAAATAAAATACCTGTGAACCATATTTTGAAACAACAGACCGTAAGCTAAACGAGTCGAAGGCTACCAAATATAATAATAAATTTTATTGAGATTGTAGCATTGCATATTACATATCAGTCTATAAATCTACATTCATTCTACATAAATATTTTTGCATTACTGAAATAGAATATACCAACAACTTTTTAAGCATACATAATATTTTTTTATTATACTTACCTTTTGAACACAAAAATTATCAATAAAAGTTACATTGCAGTCCAAGTTTATAAATAATATATTTAATCATTTGGAATGGTACCTTATATGCCTTAATGATTTATGGTAAGAAAATAACCGTAATTTAACAATATAACAACAATTGCTGGTATGATAATAATAAGACTAAGTTATAATGTCATCATATAAATTATATTTTATTGAGTCTTATAATTTTATTTTTGACTTATCTGACCAGATATTAATATATTATATTTCTGAGATCAGATTATTTTTAATTTAACAATATATAAGAAAATGATTGAGTTGATGATCTTAAATTCTGCTAAGGAAGTCCGTTGTGAGTTGTAAAATAATTAAAACAGTTACCATTTTCAAAATTGGTTAAGACCGATTGCTCCAAGTAAATTTCTCAAAATTAATCAGGGAATCAAGCACAAGCCCTTCAAACTATTGCTAATCGGATCTGTGATGAACGGAAAGTAATGATAAGATCTAAACACGGACTAACTGGCCCCTATCTTGAAGATGAGATTGGGAACCGCTCTGACGCACGAGGTAAGGAGGAATACTTAGTCATTACTATTTATTGAATACTTCTCTATCTCTCTGTCTGACTTTGTATGATATGAATTATGTGAGCTCCATTTATTATTAGAGAGAGTAGGAGGTGATAGCATCGGATTGCCGGCAAAACAAAGCGGATAAGAAGACCAGACGAGTGAGTGAGTGTGTTTCCCCTTCAGGCTCCGAAATATGTTGGTTAGGAATGTGGCCAGGTGCCTTACCATTTACAGTATCTAAAGTTGAATTGTACGAAATTGGTGTACTGCTTTACAGGAAACTAAAAAAACTTTTAATTACTTCTTAATTTAGGTGCTAATCTCATTTGACTGGTAAACTTTCTTCTAAATGCTATAGTTTTCTACTTTTAAATGAATACCATTATACTTTCTAATTGGTAAAATATAAAGATAAGTATTCAATTTGCAGCATAAAATCAACATTTTGCGGTCCATAATTATCCCTCTCATAATTTAATTAGAGATTCCTGCAAATCTGTAGTTACTTCAGCTATATTCAAATTGTAATAGAATTATTTAAGTCCAAAAACGTCACATCAAAATATTTATTAAATAAATTAAAATTTTTTTAGACAAACAAGTTTTATCCTTTCATTAAAACCTTTTGAGGGTTAATTCGCGATGCAGAGATATGATTAATAATTTTTTGTTACGTCATGAAACGTTGATTTTAATTTTGAGATGCTTACGGCGTACGGGTTCGTAGCACATTTCGTAATCGTTAGTTGCTGCCTTTTAGTTGTTCCCCATCCTTCCTTCCTTCCTTCTTTCCTTCCTTCCTGTCAAGGCGCGAGGGCTCTGCGTGGCGTTCTCAAGATGCATGGAACCGTTTTATATCACAGGCGATTCTATTTTGGATTCTTCGCGGTGTAAAAAACGTACGTATTTCTGAATTTCCACCAGTATTTTCCCACTTTCCTGGCAATGCTGCTCTTTTTAACTTCGTGGCGCCTTATTTAATTACTTTGTTTCTAGTTTCCTCTTGCAGCTACTGAAATCTTCCCGCTAAGATACCACGATTTGAAAGTATTTTTATTGAAATCCCATAAAAATTCTCGTCAAGAAAGCATGATTATTTATGCTTCTTTAAACACTTTTCCTTATAAAACCGTTCCAAAATTATGACGAAATTAATTGAGAATTTAAATCTTCAGGAAATGCAGGAGTGTTTTAATTTAAATAATATTCATTGATTGTGTTTGTACGTTGTTCACACTCTCAGGGTTTTAGCTCTCCTGACTCCCAAGAAACGCAGCTCCAACGGACGTCCAATCGGCGGGAAATTAATGAGCATCTATCAACGAAGACTCCGTATAATTAAAGGCTCCTCCCGTTCAACTGCCAGTTTCCCTATTTCATTTTCCCTTTGTTTCCATTAGAATCTTAATAATTTAACAAAACCCCAAATTGGAACTGCATTTAGAAAAAATTATGAAAAGTTAATATTTTAATTTATTTCAACGGTACCTACTAAATTCATACCGAATCTTTAACCTGATATAAGAAGATTTCAACCAATAAAAATGATAAAAGAAATAGAACCTCTTTACTGATTACTTTATTGTATTCTGTTTGTAGACTATCACAAAAAACAGTGCAAGTGAATTTTATTGCTCGTCGTGAATACTATCTCGGTGTCAAGAAATATTAAGCTTACACTGGCGTGTGTCAGGTTTCAGAGCGGAAAGAAAAAAAAAATCCCAGCAGCTACTGTACATCCGGGACGTTTTGTCGTACTTGGAAGCCGATAGAGATAGCGTGAACGTATAATTAGGTTATCAAATCAAAACGTACGGATCTACAAGGGTTTCACATTCCATCTCTAATGGATAACTGCTTCCATGACTGGTGGCGTTGCTCTCAATCTTACGCGGAAATCTCTCTTGTTCAAATATCGGCGTTCAAGGTTGGAATTCTGAATCCGCGCCCATACTTTTCCGTTTTCAGTTGATCCAATCAATAACGAGTGTTTTGTCCACTCGGTTTTATGGGGTTAACATAAATAGAGATATCTCTGTTTTCGTCTCCAGTTTTAATACTGCATCATTGATACGAATCATGTGATATATTAAATTTAATTATATATATATATATATATATTAGATCGACTGAAGTCAACTAGATAGCTGAATAGAACAAAAAAGCTCTAGGGCTACTTATTAGTACTGTAGTATTACTAATACCTTACTATGTGTTCTTTCTACAGACTCTTATTCTGGATAATTTTTATAAACATTTATTTTTCAATCTGAAGTTGTAATGACCCGTATAAGTAATTTAATATATATATATATATATATAGAGAGAGAGAGAGAGAGAGAGAGATTGGCCAGATACTATTTTTAAAATACACCTTAAATTGAATTGATCTAAATGATCAACATAAATAACTCAAGTTTCTGTGGCCGTCCCAAATCACTTGAGTTCTCTTCCTCAGCACTAATGTGAAACAAAATATCCTAATATATTGTCCGTCGTTTTAAAAGTAAAAATTGCAGAGAGAAACTCTTTGGAGTAGTTTTTGTTTTACCTTATGTATAATTAAAACCGGGAAACGAATAATATGGGTTGTTCCGAACAGGATCAGATTCTCTGTTGGTACTCAACACGTCTTTTCAGTGACGTCATCAGTCTGGATGCGTCCAGAAATCCTGATTGTTTTTTTCTTTTTTTGCCAATTATTCTGATATTCTGCGTATATAGTAATACGAAAAGGGCTCCTTCTGCTTTCGACTTATTCTCCGATCTCTTTCATATATTTTTGTAGGTTATATAATAACACCTCCGCAATTAATATTTTCCTTTCGACTGTAGCATAAGTTGCATATATTTATTCATTGAACTGTCTGTAGCTGAATTTACTTTATCGTATTATATTTTATTTAATAATTATAATTCCAAGTATAGGAAAAGGGATACCAGTGGGGTTTCCTCTCGCAGGTATTTCTCCCCAGACTGACTGCGGGGATGATCTTTGGAAATGACTCGTACTCTCCCTGGGGTTTTCAAGGTTCGAACATGCTGAGGCACCTTCATCTATTTTAGGACGTGTATGTCTAAGGTCAAAGACCTTGGGCATACCGTAATCGTATGGAGCGAAAATGCATACAGTTTATGAGTTGAATCTATACTCTCTGAGTTAAGGATAATGTTAAACTGTATTCAACTCGTTACAATTTTAATTTTTGTTATAGATCTTTAATTAGATAATAATTATACATATACAGTGGAAAGTAAACATGACGCGTAGTGGGATATCCTGAAACTCAATTAAACACGAATTTTTATTAAGACAACTTGAAAGAGTAAAATCTATTTTGAAAATATTGACGAAAGGAAGCACATTATGTGCGGGTCAGATACGTCAAAGAAGTCGTCAGTAAACCTTCGGCTTTTCCGCCCTTAATACGATTGTAATGTGTGTGTTGAGGAACAATTTAGAGAATAAGTATCATAAATATACTGCTATAACCGTCATGGTATGTCTGTCTACTAGCATAGCTTAGAAGATTTTTTCAATCATTGGCCAAAATATGAGCTTATTTTTTCGAGCCTCTAAACTATTATTTCCTGATCTTTTAAAACGCACTTCGACTATTTTGGTAGAGTACAGCTATATAAGTTTCAATAAATCACTGAACTCCAGCAAATTTTATATATAAAATTTGTATATATTTCATTATAGTGGTTGTCATTAATTAAGGAAGTAATCAGATTTTATTTAAGAGCTTCTTTTCAATAAATTTTCATTCACGTTTCATATCGTACCGAAAGAGCCACAGACCTGTGATAAATTATTTATGAACCGCTTTACACAACGTGTTTTAAGTTTTCTATTTTCCGAGTTTGTTCTTCTATCGTTTGATTATTTTCTGTGTATCAAAGATCACCCTCTTTTTTTTCTTATTAATAATTAAACATTCAAAGTTTTCACGTAGCCTACTAATGTTTATTTCAATTCTAAGAATATTATTTCGCAGGAGAAGAAATATAAATAATGAGTCGTGCCTCTTGAAGATGATATTACTGGTCTTAGTTGGCAAAATCAGAAATAATCATTCGATCCGTTATCGCTTAGCGGCGGCACCGAAAAGCAAACGATGATTACAACCTTCTGAAAATTAAGGGGGGGATAAAAGCTGTAGCGATAAGTACAGTTATCAGATAATTAAAAATGTGTGTATAATTTTTAGGTGTATCGTCATGTAGAACCAGTGTTTGTGTGTGTCTTTCTCCACCTCTCTTCTTGTCTCGACCATCATCATTATGAAGTCGGGCCCCTTAATTACTAAACAGTGCTTTTAACTATACAGTAGATTTTATATGCCGTGGACTAACAGGTGAATTCCTCGCATAGTGAAGGCTTTTTTTTCTTTAGGGGGCCCTTTCTCTTCCTTATTCGGTCTACATAACGTGGCTCAAGATCTGATATTTGAAGGGAAGGAGAAAGAGAGAGAGAGAAAGGGAACCAGAGGCACATTCAATCAAGAAAACGGCGCTCTATCTCTTCTCTTTGGAAACTAGACTTCTATTAGTGGACGTTTTGCATACGCAAACATAAGCACTCAAACACACACAAACACGTGCGAGGGAACGCAATGAAGGAGAAGGAGAGGAGAGATAATCATGGCTGATAATCTCGAGACCAGAGGCAGTTCATCTTGTTAGCAGCTTCATTGGTTTATGCATCAAACTAGCCGTAATAACAGGCATCAGGAAGCCATATGCGCGGAACGGAACAGTTAGAATTAAATATAATAAAATAGAATAAAGTAACAAGTAGCGTGTGAGTGCGATATGGAGTAAAGCCGACCATTATTATTGACTGGGCCACGAAACCTGTTCCCGAAGGCAGCGAAGGAAGATTCCTTTCTTAGAATCGCGAATCTTGAATTTCATTTTCCCAACGATCAGATAACGATTTGGTAATCAACTTTCTTACTTTTACTGAGTTTTTTATTTCGCATATTGGAAGTGTATGTTTTAAGACTTCAGAATTTTCCTTCTTGATGGACCATAGGATTATACAACAACCTTTAGGTACATTAGCATGAGCTTAAACAAGTGAATGATTCTCATTAGTCATATAGTATTTCTCCTATCACATAAAATTCATTACGTTCTAGTACAATTCAAGTTAGATGAAGGTAGAATAAGCTGTATCAAATCAAATCATAGAAGTCAGATACAATTAAAATTAAATTAAAGTAAAATGAAGGCTTCAGCAAAAACTGAGTAATTTCTAGCCAACAGGAATAAAATAAACTCTTAATCGACACACCATTTACGATTTAAATAAATTAAATTATTAGATTTGCTCTGTCAGTATGTGTGATGCTTTGTATCAAAGGTTTAAGGGGATGTTAGTAGTAACTTGAATATCCCAAAGTAATGGAGCCTCCAATTGCTCATCTGTCGATAAAACTAATGACTCCCGGGAAAACATCCCTTAAGGTTGCATTTAAATTTTCAGATTCAGTATTGAATTAATTTTTTTTTGCATGCCCACATTTTACCTTAAAGTTTTGTAGCTACAGATAAAAAAATTAACAAATACTATAAATAAGTCATTCAGTTTTCCATATTATTAATTAATTTCCTTTAAATAGAAAAAAAATATTATTTACAATATTAAAGAATGTATTTTAAAAATACTCTTGAAGAAAAGCAAAGGTCCAAAACTAAAATATATCATAATTGTTAATTTTGACAAAATAAATAACTAAACAAGTAAATTTTAAAAGTTTGTTTTCTCAAACGTAATATTGTCGCCTTTTTAATATTTTCTTTGTAGTTAAAAACCTTAATAAATTTAATTGTACCTTATGGTGGGTGGAACGTGTAATTAAATTAATTTTTTTCTGGATCACTTAGTTTATCTTTATAAAAACTTTTATTCAAACACAATTTAAAAAAAACATCATGTCGTGATCTGTTTGTATATTCATCATGTTACCACTTTATTGAAAAATTGTACATAAACCTTATTGAAATAGGAAATTCTGGCTATGAAAAAAAAAGGAAGTAGCGTTATTTGAAACTAATTAAGTCTGTTACTGGTCATAACCTACATTTCAGCTTTTGTAATCAAACACAGACGTAAAATAAAATTTTGATAAGTTTTACTTTTAAATAAATAAAAGTACGGTCAAATAAGTCAGCAAAATAATTAATCAACATTTAGTTATTTTTAATACAGCGTTTCATTCATCGTTTTGGGCTTCTTCAGATAAATAAACTAATTCCATTGTGTCAAAAAAATTGTTTTCTGATGTAGTATTGGTTATATAATTAATCTATTTGTGGAAAATAAAAACATATAATAAAATTGTATCCAGTCTTTCTTAGTGTTCAATCGGAAGAAAGAAATAATTACTTGGAAGGGAAAGCTATTAACTTAATAATGGGTACATAATTAAATATCTATAAATCATTTTACAAGTTGCATTCACGTTTACCGATTTGTAGTTTTCCATGTACTAATTTCATTATATACCCTTTAGATTTAGTTCTTCTGCATTAAGGGCAAGCCAATAAAAGGACTATTATGTAGTGTTAATTTTTTAATTTGTTAGAGTGCCAATTTTTTGACAAATTTGCTGCAATTTATTAGTCACATTTAAATGTGTGCTTAAAGTTGTGCAGGGTACTTAATTTTAATAAATAAAATATTTGTCCAACTGTACTTTCTCGAGCCATGGGGTCAAATAAACGGCTATATGCCAGCAGGTTTCCCGTCAGATAACCCAAAACTATAAAATTTTGTTTGAGACATGTGGGAATCTACAAACAAACTTTAATCATGCAGAGAGCCCTAGGCCCCATATGGAATGACTCTAATTTTATATTGCTGTGTAGGATGGTAATTGTCAGGAGAGGAAAGTTACAGGATTGGAAAGCAACAATCGAGAAAGAGAAGAGAGTTGAATGCCGACACGTTAAATACTAATGAAGGCCTTCTTGGAGGTATTTTAAGAAAGTACCAGAACAGCGAGTGAAAATTTTTAGTAGGAAATAAAGGAGGAAGGAAGATTAAAGTCATAACCAGAGCATGAATGGAAAAGAGTAAAATGGCAAGACAAAAATTGTACTAAGTGCCAATGTTATTAAACGAAGAAACAGAATAAGGCAAATGACATCTGAAAGTAACAATTTTTAAGGAAACAGAACAATTCAATTTTGAAAGGTAGCGCATGAGAGAGAGAGAATTGAGAACACAAGAAGGAAAGATGTAACAATAAACTGAGAATACAGGGAGTGGAAATAGAACGCTCGAAATAACGGGGATCAGAAGGAATAGATGGAGGTGAAAAGCAATTGAGAGGAAAGAACAATGGAGAATGAAAACCCATTAGAAACTTCGACATCTTCAAACGACGCCATTCATCGTGATAGGAGCGGAGTAATCGAGTGTGAAAGCTTGGGTCGGAGAACCGAGACGAAATTTATATCGTGCTCGCTACCTTCGCCTTGGGTAGAAGACCTGGAGAGAGATTCCTAAATCAGTGGGACGAGGAAGGAGGAGGAGAGCACCTTGCAGCAGCACGTGCCTTCGATATGTAAAGCAGCAGCTATAAGCAACGAGAGGAAAACCCATTTGTACCGTCGTCGATTTGCTCGCCTCGGTTTTATCAGATGCGCCGGCGTATTCTGGGTGTAGAGAGGAATGGCATGGTTGGAAGGAGAGAGAAAGAGAGAGGAGTATCTAGATGCCATTACTCACTGGTAGTAGTAGTCGTCGGCACAGACCACCTTCATATCGCCATCATTACTGGAATCTATTACTCTCTCTACCTCGCTACCTAGTCAGGCCATTGTTCCAGAAGGTATCAATCACGGTAAAGAGAGAGATAGTTGCTATACTTGCTAAATCGTCTGTATGTTGAAATTTATGTCATGTACTCCTTTGTTAATTTTAGGATTATTGCAACGATTAAAACTAAATATCGGAATGAATTAGGTTTGGTAAATAATGAAGGAAACATTAATTAACACTACTAAGTGCAAGCACACGTGTACAAGCAGTTCTATTTACATTTACTATCAAATTTAATCAGACAGCAGTGGCACGTGCTGAACATTGCACCACGGTGAGAATGACACTATATTTTATATTACCTCATATTGTACTTTAACTAAAACTTTGTCTGTAAACCTTATTCAATCAACCTTGACCTTTTAACTGCTTAAAAAAATTACGTTTCAGAAATAATAAATCTTATTATTTGAAATCGTTATCTTTCACTGTTCTTATAATTATTACAATACGAAAATTTTATTAAATTAAAATTTTAAAAATGTATAAGTATAAGTATAAAATCATATTCCATAAATCCTATAGAGAAGCACAAGCTTCAAGGATGTGGAACGAGTCAAAGATTTTACATAGGTTGCTTTATTAATATTAAAATATACTGTAGCTATTCATTAATTTTTAACTTATAATAAGATTTTCTTAAGTTCTATACAGAAGACATACAATTTGTACCTTATATATAAAATTGATGAATATTTTTACATCCTATACTAAAAAATTAGTGTTCTAATAATGTTCTTTCATAATTATAAATATCTACCCTATGATACATTCAGCTCCATAAATTCTTCAACAGAGTAGAAGGAGTGGCTTAGTAAGAAGTTTGTTAGTTCATATTTGAACTTGTTTGGATTTATTTTTAATTGTTTAATGGAGGTGGGAAGTTTATTAAATATGCTAATAGCATTGTAATGTACACCCTTTTGTATTACGGTTAGAGACTTCCCTTCCTTGTGTAAATTGTTTTTACTTCTGGTATCAAAGTCATGTATATCTGAGTTTAGTGTGAAGAGGTTACTGTTATTAATAACAAATAACATGAGTGATTGAATATGCTGGCAAGTGAGTATCAGTATTCTAGTTTTCTTGAAAAGTCCCCTACAAGATGTTTTCGGTGAGACCTGACAGAATATTCTGACAGCTTTTTTATAAGTTGAAATAGAAGAATTTACTGTATCAAGTAAATGATAATCTGCCTGTAATTGTTTCTAAATTTATATCTAATTTGGTATAATTTTTACATAATTAAACTTTGAAAACACAGCGTCCTTCATGATGAACTTTTATCTTCCTATCTAAATCTTTAAAAAAAATTGACTGCTAGCGGCCCAACGTGTCATATATATATGGTGTAAGGTGTGCGCCGCACTCGAGAGATAAACTTTTTTGTATATTTTTTCTGCACTTACAATACATTGTAGCTTAAATAAAACGATCATTAAACTTACAAGTAACTTCGCGCTAAATACACCAAATAGATGGATCAGCTGTATTATTCTTATAAATAAATTACATTGTTTATGTGTAAAGTAGCTTACATATCGTAAAAATTAATGTTTGTGTGTATATTTGTTCCGCATACAAATCTAGCCATTTAGACCAAATTTTATACACGTGTTCTTTGAGACTGAACAATGGGCGCCCATGGAGACTAACAGCTGGAAAAAGTAAAAACGTTGGACGCCGGTGAGATCTTCAGTGTTGAAGAAACAAAAGAGCGTCTGTCTCAAATGCAATCAAAAATTGTATCATTGAGGATAATACATAGAGCCAAATAACTCTGCAAAACTGGATGTGAACTCCGAAAGATAAGCAAAATATTTTAAATAAATCAGAATATGGAAGTTTCACGAAGACGTGGGATTAAAGACTGAGCGAAAGAGTAGAAGAAATATATAGTGAATTATTAAGTCTGTGATTTGTTTAAACACGGTTAGTGGTAATGAGGCTGATCCATGTTCCGATTTCTGAGATCTCGCATCCCTACTGCTGGCATACTGACTTAACGAGCAGGTCGACGACGCCTGAATATTGGACAATGTCGACAGCCACCGAAAATGAATTAGAGGTTCTGATGCTTCGTTGGACCCAGCAGATTTTATTTGAACATCTCTCTGCTACTTGGCTGAAATCTCGTTACAGTAGAATTGCACCGTGCAAGATTGAAGAAATTTAAATCATTCTGATTAATTTTGTTTTTTTTATAGAAACTCATGATTGTAGTCAGTGAAATGTGTACAGTTGAAAAAAAATTGTTAGGATAAATTAGACAATGCCAAGTGCAAACCACACTGAATATACTTTGAGAATCCCGCGTTTATATTATTATCAATGAATCGAAATTCCCTGTCCTACATGAGAGGAAACGGCGTGCCGTATAGACTAGACATTTGACGCTAATTACAGACGGAGAGACACACACGCAATACAGGGTCATGGAGGCGGATAGCTGTGGGATGGGCGAGGTAAATCGCATAAGATAACGTCAGAGATTTCTAAAGATTTATTACTACAACAACATCGCAACAAAGTGAATACGAAGGACATGAACAAACAGGGACCATAAGGTCTTATACAGAAAATGTTGGAGGAGAAAAGTAAGAGGACCAAAGGAAAGGATATATTTCAATTCAGTACAATTTTACTGTATATAGAAAAGACGTCCTTAAATTTTACGTTTGTAATTAATGAGTACCTGTGGTATCCGCTTAAACAATAAGAGCATCTATTATTTATAATTTTATCTGTGATTAAGTTCTAGCAATTATAGGCTTTACAATAAATTTAATAATTTATATACAATTTATTTATATTTTTTCCCCAATTTCTCTTGGAATTCTTAGTTTTTGAGAATATTTTATAGAGCTTATTCTTTCATAATTTATTTCTCGTTCTTTTCAGGTGACTAAAGTTGCATATCAGCTAAAATATCAAAATATCCCCAAAATATACTGTAATGGGTCTGGAGAATTCACGTCGTATTTCTGTAGACGTCTGCTCCGTCTTGCTTCAGCTATATTCTGCCGTCTTTATTTGTTGCCAGCGAGGTAATTTATTGAATGAAATTTATCAATAATAATCAAAACAAACAAAGCTTTATTACAAACACTTATGCTTAGGTTTCCTCAGGGCATGGTTGAGTTCTACTTTCATTATTTTCATAAAACTTTCTGTTCACCAATTCATTCCTACGTACATTTTATGATTTGATTTAACTACTATTTTCTTTATTCATTGCCGTTGCAACGACCGTGTCTAGTCGAGAATTCTAAATATAATTAACCGTACGGTTTGGTACCTCATTACCGTGACAACGGCAACTTGTTCGTGACCCGTTCACGTCTTCCAGCCGCGTCTCGTTGCCAGGTTTGAGCGGACCCACTGGCGATGTCGATCTTTCTCAAAAGTTTACCGCTAACAATATTTCTGGGACGATCTTTCAACTTGAAACGATAAGCCGTAACTTCATGTTAAAATATTTTCTGAAATAATTACTTCTTCAATTCAAGAAGATATTGACGAAATATTTTGGAAAAGTATGAAATTAATATATTTAACGTGTAGAATATATTTTGGAATTCATAAAAATTTTATACAGATATATAATTTTCTAAGAAGCTTTGAAACTTCTGATCAACATCGATGATTTCGGAATGAATATTGCAATGATTATTTTTTTCATTAATATTTTAATCAGGGAATAACAAATTATGGACCACTTCACAAGGTTTTTGAACTACATACACCGGGAAATCCTTCATTCGGTTATATGCACTACTTGTAGCTAGTGAAAAATCTGAGTCTGAATTATGGGATATCAAATAAAAGTTTATGAATTTGTCGTTAACATTATCACTATGTCGGAAATAATAAATACTTTGTAATTACTTTAAATGTACTGTCAGTGATAATGAAGTCAACATTAAAAATTGTTTACGATTTCTAAAAACCTGAAATCCTATCGAATAAAAATTATTTTCCATGCGGCAGAAGAAATTCTGATATATCTGAATCATTGTCAACAAGTTTTCATTAGAATTAAAAACTTTACTTGTACAAAAGTGCTGAAAACAAAACAAATCATTAAATGACGGATTGAAAGCAAGGAAAATAAAAAATTAGGATTTAGTCTGAAATAGTTAGCTTACAGTTAAGGTTGGTCTTCAGCCCAGTTAAACCAATAATGTGACTGAAGTCTAACAGTAATATAATTCTGAAATAATACCGAAAAACTTATGATTCAAGAAACATGGAAAGGATGAAATAACAGAAATTCCAAAGATAAGTTATACAGTTCATTTTTTTTGTCAGAAAGGCTAAATTGTTTATTGATTTAGCGTACGCAAGACTGTTATGAGACTTGTTGCGTCCGGCGGGCCACTACCCGCTTGACCTTGGCGATGGACAGCCACGTGGCTGGTTGACACCACGCCACCTTGTCTGTCGGTACCACGGTCATCGATATGTCTTTAGACAGCGTAAAGTGCTCACACACACACATTCCGCGAAAGAGTTTGATCCGACCAGACTTTGCAAACAAGGAGAATATTAGAAAATCCGCTGGCTGATTTATATCTACGTCGGCAACCGCCAATCTTAAGGAGGAATTGTTTTTTTCCTTTTGTTGAAAATAAGCATACTGGTGTTGCGCCGCACCTAAATTCGTGTCGAGAATTTTTTAGCAGGTTTTGTTTCGAAGAGGACGTTCCAGTCATTAGTTACAGAAGAAAGGCTACAATAAGACGAAATCTGTCTCTTATACGATCGTTGTCAGTTCGATTTTTTCAATATGAAATCTAGAGGTGAAAATTATTTGAATATGATTTCATAATTTTGTCCTTATAAAAACACTAGCAATTAGCAGAAATTTATTAAGAGTTTTGAATTATACGAAAGTTCAGTAGTAATTCCAAAGACGCTGAGGCTAAATTTTACCAACATGAAAATTTCTGTAAACTTAATAGAGAAACGAAAAAATAAATTGGTTGAATGATTCGTTTCATAGTTAATCAACAAGAGACGCAACAATTTATTAGCTAAATATATCTGCTACAATTATTAGTTTTTTCTTTATTTATCTATTTGTTCTATAAGTGATAAAAATCTTAGGCTTCTCACCGCCATATTTGAGTCTTGCTTAATGTCTAAATAAATAATCTATCAATCTAACAAAATATATATAATGACCGATTGACAGACATTTTATTATTTTCATTTTCTTCTAGCGAAGGACCTGGACAAATAGCACCGACCTCTTTTTTTATCAGATTCGTGTTGCAGTTGACTCATTTTTTATTTTCACTCAAAGTAATTGATGAGAGACACTTATGTTTTTCACTTAGGCATAAATAAAGTTAACATTTTGATTTCTTTTAGTTTTAATTTCAAAAAACAACGTAGCAATCAATCAAATGTAATAGACATAATTCAATCTAATTGGAATCGAACTATTTTATCAATTCAATTGACAGTTGAGAATGTCATTGGAAGGAAATCAAGCCCTCAAAATATAAAAGCTACACTCGACAGCAGCGCCAAAACAGGTAAAATGAAACTAAGCTGTCAGTCCTTCAGCATTTTCTATTTCAGCCGGCCTTTGCGCGGCATGTTGCCGCATACTAGATGGCACTAATAGACTTTCTACAAATATTTTTCAGAACACTTCAAGATACTGAAGTGAAGTATTCACGAAAATTTTAGTGAATATTCTCTTTAATCCCTAACATTGTCACTGAAATCCATTGAGCCGTTTCGGAGCCTATATCAGACAAACTTTCATACAGACATTAAATTTTTTTAAAAACAGTCATTTATGATTAGGCGTTGTAGAATTTCCGCTTTTCACTTAAATTTTGACATTTATTTTGAAATCCCAGTTACACCTCAAATAAAATAAATAGTTTTTACTGCTGTATTTCGTTATTTGTAACGTCTTCAGTATACTTGTAGCAATAATAAATAATTTATAGTGAAATTTATCTTCGGTTGTCATTAAATTTATTGTATTCAAATTAAAATCAGACTTTAAAATCAAATTTTATTTAAAATATTAAAATAACGAAAAGCTAAAAGATTAACTTTATGTATTATGTTACAATGCCGACCTCCTGTGGTCTAGAGGTTGGCGTCGCTGCCTCACGAACCAGACGTCCCGAGTTCGAATCCTGACATGGGCTTGGATGTTTTTGCCGTCATGGTTACGGAGACAGGAATTAAATGTGCTGGAGAATCAATACGCTGACAACGTATCACTCCAAATTCGGAATAAGATGACAGACCGCAGTCAACCCGGTAGGCCAATGGAAGGCATCGAAGTGTAAGTAGTATATTTTTCTTGTCTGTATATTTAAATTTCTTGATTTATAAGGTGAAAAGAGAATCTTGTCAAAAACTACTGTTAATAATAACTAGGATGTTTACCAAACGTAATATGAATGAGAGACTCATCTTACATGATACATTCAGATTTTGAGCTTAATCTAATATTTGATGATCAACGTTAGAAAAGGTAACCGTTAACAAGTGTGTATCAGTTTTAAAATATTCCACGATAAAATTTTTTGTCTATATTGTGAATGTTTCTAAATACTTAGAAGAATGTAGAACAATAGTTCCGATTCGTCCCATGGTTTGTAATTATAAAAGTTACTAATTAAAACTATGTAAAAGTTATACCTAACTGTCGAAGCGAATTTAAACTTTAAATAAAAAATAGTTCCGAAAGGCAATGTAAAGTACGCAGTTAGCAATGTAATATAAATTAGAGACTCTCAACTTATATGATACATTCAGAATTTGGAGTGGTCAGCGTTTAGATTCGCCTGCAGTCTCAATCTCAGTATTCCGTGACCATGACGGCACGAACATCCAAGCCCGTGCCAGGGTTCGAACCGGGGTCATCTGTGATGTAATAATAATAATAATCATATTCCGTAGATCCTGTAAAGAAGCTAAGCTTCAAGGATGTGGAATGGGTCAGGGTGTACATTTATTACATTATTTTATTGTATAAAAGATAAATATACTTATAACAAATTTTTGTATTATAAACTAATTAATTAATTACTCTTCTCCGATTCTTCTATAAATTCCTTTATTGAATAGAAGGAGCGTAATTCAGTGTTAAATTTACCTTGATTATCGGACAACTGTTTAATTCTGTGCTGACTGCAGTCTGTTGAAGATGGATATCCCTGAATAATGCACACCTTTCTGTGCAATTGACAATGTTTTACATTTTTTATACAGATTATTTTTGTTCCTTGTATTGAAGGGATGAATATCAGTATTATTAAAAAATAAGTGCCTATTTGTGATTACAAATAACATCAATGAATAAATGTATTGGCACGTTAAAGTGAAAATGCCTAACTTTTTGAACAGAGTTCTGCAAGAAGTTCGTGAGGAAACCTGATGTGACAGTAACGTTAGCCACTACACCATAGAAGGTTGGCAAAATAAGTAAATTAAGCTATCTAAAAATTACTTATGTACCCAGAATCAGGGAACTAAAAGGACGCACAAAACTAATTTACCAGAGGGGACCGATGGTGGATTTATTCTTCATCGTTACAAGTGTAATTCCCGGTAACCAATGTAGAGGACGACTCTTCAACACTTCGCTTTCGTTCGGAGTGAAACCACTTGTTTCGGTTGGCAGTTTCTGAGTAAGAGGATGGAGTTGAAATGATGTGGGATTAATAGCGTTACTCGTGTAGTGGACGAATATTTGGACCCTGAAGAAGTCGACCTTGACCGACGATGTGGTTGTCCGGTAAGGTGCTGCTGCTCCGGCCTTGGGGCGGACCGGCGCCTCATTTTATTTCCCAATCGCCTTCCTACGGACCTTACAACAACCCACTGAGAGGGAGATAGAAAGAGAGAGCGAGAGGGAACGAGAGAGCAGAATCTACAATCACTACCCGCCAGATTCTTATCTCTCGAGAAAGGACCGGGCCCTAAGGAGGATTGTCTTAGTCGAAAAAGAAAAATTAAGCACGGGGTTGTGGAAGGTGAAAGTACCCCAAAAATCTGTAGCAGGTAATGAAATAACTTCTTAACACTTTCTTCGAGGCCCGTGGGGAAAATACAGAGAAGCAAAAAAGACGTCCAGAGTGCCAGTCAACGCATGACAGCTAATTTGAGCGCATTATGTTAATACGACAGGGGAGAATAAAAAATAATAACAATAATAAACTAAACAGATAATAAATGACTGCGTGACTGAGCTTTCACTAAATCTTTTCACTCATATGCTAAGAGAGTGAGAGAGAGAAAGGGAGGTCCCGGGAATACTTAAAAGAGCCATTGGAGAGTGATCATCTACATACAATTATTCTACACCTGTACATTAAACTGATTGATAAGAAAATTTATCTGTCAGATATTTTACGAGAATTTTATAACATTTTAACAGCTCCACTTTAATTCTTAAGCAGCTCGTAAATTGCACAAATAGCTCTCAGGTTTTGACAAACATTACAGCTATTTTCGTTCAACCGCTTGTTTCATTGTTAACTACAGCGGTAATTCAATTAAACATACTTAATAACAATTGTCCATCATAGGTAGAGCTGTCATTTTTTTCAGTGACAATTTCATACTAGAAAGAACTGTAGGGCAGGAGTTGGTCGATCAGATCTTAGTGTCCATCAATTGAAGATCAGGAATGTTCTTCGCATGGTACCGTATTTCAGTTGGTCACTTAATTTTATGGCTTATCTTAATATCAAGGAAGAGTTGATTGAAGTAGAACATTTTAGGAATATCAATGACAAACGAAAAAAATTGTATTATATGAAAAATATAGATACAGAATAATTCGCAGCTCATACATGGTTATTGCTCAGATTTCACAGACTAAACGTACATATAAGTATAATCAAACGTGTTAACGGCGAGAGAATATATTGAATATGAAAAAATTAATAACACAAGAAGAAAAGAAACACTCTTAGAAAACAGAAAGATCCAAATAAAATCACTCTACATAAAACATTTTGCATGGAATCCTGCACTACAGTTTTTCCTTGACTTGAATTTTGACTTTCCTCGACAAACAGAAACAGATATTGTTTAGGTTTCTTCAATAATTATCGATTGTCACTGCATTGATCATAGATTTGAAAATTTTCTTTTTAGCCCAAGTCAACGATAGGTAATGACCGCAACTATGAAGCTAGGTGCCACACGGTGAATTATTATATTGGGTAAAATTGTGATGCTGTATAATTTCAAATTTATGGCACCAACAGCTGCACAGCTGAATAATTCTGTTTCACTGCTATGGAATCATATCTCAGTTCTAAGTCTGTAGTTTTAATTATTAATACGTAAAGAATTATAGTAATCAAAATTACAAATTAATTATCTGAAGAGTTATTATTATTTACCAATGAAACAAATTAAACAGAAAGACGTAATGAAAGCAACTCACGGTTTGAAAATGAATTGCAAGGATTTTCTCGTTTTTTCGTATGTTAAACCATTAATTTGACAGTAAATCTTTTTTCAACACGTCATGAAACCATCATTTTTGAAGATTTACCTTTTCACGACAACTAATATCGAAATCGCGCAATTGAGCGCTGAAAATAAAATATTTCTTTAGATTAGATGTAATGCCGCCGAATGAACATGAGTGTAATTCGTAATACAAACAATAAATCTTTCACATTTTTACACTTCATTTCCTCAATTTCAAATTACTCCATAAATAAAGCTCTCAGCATGCACGAAATCACAATACACAGAATGTATAAGAACATAAATGACAAAACAATGCCAAGCTGCGACACAATAAACTTGCGCATGATTTGATGCTTAAGTCAAATACCACACGTTATTCAAACGGCCAGGTTGAAAATTTGTGATTAGATGTATTTTTACGTGAGAAATCAAATAAATATACGTAAGAAAATTTCAGCTGGAAAATTAAATAGAAAATATTTTGATCTCCACAATAGTGCCTCTTACTGGGTCCAACCATCCAGATGATCTCATAAATACAAGAGAAATTTAATCAAAATTGGTCAAGCCGCTTAAAAGGAAAACAGGAACACCGGAATTTTATATAAAAAGATATTACCACTCGTTGGGAACAACTGTAACGGTTTATCCCTTTTTATCTGTTATTGATGACCATGTAGTAGCGCAAACTGTAGCTACTATTCTTTTAGCCTTTAGATTGAAGGATATGGCATATTAATTTATCAATATAGGAAAAGCTTGAACAACAAAATCAATATTAAATTACAAAACTGTTGGGCATTTTTACACATAACACGTCAATTACTAGTAGTGATCTTTAACCCAATCAGTTACTTAATATGTTGGCGTTTACATCTCCAGTATTTGTATTAACAATTTTGTTTATTTTTACGGATTGTATATAGAGATTTTCGCTTCTTTCTCTATTATCATTAATCAATTTTGCGATTAAAGAGAAAATATATAACCTTCCTGTATCAGTGTTTAACTCGTCCGTTATCTCAACATCTTCCAAGAGGAATGGTAATTGAAAAATATTGCATATGACAATTCAATAAAATAAATTGCGGCAATAACCTTCTAGTTAGTCTCACTTCTATTTCCGAATTGGAAATAATTTAGCTACTCCTGTGTGATATTATTTCCTCTAAGGCACGGAACTCTTCGGCCTTCCTCTCCTACTCCGTCTTCTGCTTTCCTCGGGGCTTTCGTAAGTATAATTTCTTAATTACCGTTTATTTAATTGCCAACTCGCCTGCAGCTTGGCCGAGCTCAGTAGTTCGTTAGCACACATCGCCCATTTACGAAATACATTTCTTATTAATTGCACGAATTGGTCATTAACGGGGTATTTATCAATAGGAATGTATCCTAACTGCATCATTAATTAGCACTCTTTTGCAACATGTCTCAATTTAGTTGTCGTTGGACGCTGTTGCGTGTTAAATTTTACATCATAATTCAACTCTTTGAAGAATGCCAGTGGCTTTGTCTTATTGGCTGCGGGACGTACGGTTACAAATCAAGAATCTTCAACAAAAGAAATAAAGAAACCTTTTTTACTCTCCGCTGTCTTTTCATCGCCACTGTGATAATATATTTCACTCAAAGGGTTTGTCTGCGAAGCAAATTAGCAACCGTCTGTATGTATATTTTATATGTAAACGGACGTATTAATTAAATGGACGTCCTTTTGGCAGGCTTGGTAACACAATCAGGATTTATAAACCATCTGACCCCTGAGGGAGTTATTTTTTCAACGAGGTGAAATAATTAGAGTACATGTTGAAAACTTCGCCCACAGCAACGTGGTAGGTTCGAAAAAGAAAACAGAAGGACTTGAATTGACTTGCTAATGGTTGTCAGATTCGAGTACACGTAGGTACTTCGATTATAAAGATCTTGTTAGGAACATATATATTAAGCAACAAGGAAATGGAACTGAAAGTTATAGAAATAACTTATTGCCTGAATACATAAGGACGTGTTGCAGATATTTTTGAATAAAACGGAACATTTTCAAGACTAATATAATTTTCAGGAAGGATAATTGTTTTAGTAAAAATTTATATGATGTCTGTTTTCAGAATTAGATAAGAGTTAACGACCAATATAAAGGACAATTATGAATATTAAGAAAAATGATAAATAGAAGTTTCCTTGTTAATATTTGTAAAAAAATCAAATAAAAGATTCTGACATTATAAAAGTCCTTTTCAGACTATTCTGGTAATCGCTTCCCTTCTCCTTTCACACATATAGTTGTTTGAATTGCCTATACTGACGGATTATTTTGCCACTTGTGGGATCACAATTAAACTTTAAGCGAAACGCACGTTACACTGATAAGTACAGATTCACTCTTAGCAAACTGCAGAAAACAAAATGCTTTACGCTTAGGGGTCAATATTTTTAGTACGTGGCGCTGCAAGCGAGAAACCAAAAAAAGCTGTACTTGCGCATGTGCTTACCTAAAACTGTTTGAATTACTCTTTAATTGTGATCTTGAAAAAACACTTTACATCGCTTACAGTTGATAGTATTAAATTTATAAGTGGAACATTCTTTCGTGGTTTTCCTATATACCAATGTTTTCTTCCTCAAAGAGAATTGTTTGGGAGTTACAGGCTACATGAGGGTGATCCTAAAACAGGCATAGGAAGGGAATTTAAAAAGAGGGGGGGATGTGGAAGGGTTTATATCCATTCATCTTTGCGCTTAAGTTTTAATTAGTGACTTCGAGTTATCTCGATTATTCTGTGTGATGAAAACCTAATTGAAAAGCTCTTCGCTTCTCTGCAGTTTTCGGTGCCTATGGGGATGTTTGCGGAACATAACAAACAGCATTGTGCCTTGGAAGCTGACAGATTAATTACCCAACGTCTAACTGCATTTTCCTTGACGAACCTGACACTTCGCTGAAAGTAAAGTACAGCCTCTGGCTCAGGAAATATTTCATAAATTCCCTACGCTCACTTTCCTTTACGTACAGTAACACATTTTATACAATCTATAATTAAAGAAAACTTATGAAGCAAGAGGTTATTTACATAATATTATAAATAATATATATTTTTATACCTGATTCAGTAAACTAATGTATTTATACGTAATTTTCTCGTAATATAAATCAATGCTGAAGGTACCCAAGGTCTCTAGATGCGTCAAAGATTAATAAACCTGGCGGCGTCACAGATTCATCGTGATATCTATTGGCTTATATGCCTAAATAAAATTGAAATTTATATTTCAATGCAACTCTGTGCACGTATATCCACTAGATATAGGGTTTTCCAATAAGCTCTATTTTTTTTCTAAATTCAGTATGATGGACTTCTTGACTGAGCATCAATTGTAAACGATTCCTCTATCTTAAAACTAAAAATCATTGCATCTTTGACCAAAACTCAAGGTCTATCGTTGCAGTCCAAAAAATTAGGATTAAGTAAATTGTAGTTGAGTCAGAGCTTTAGGTTTAGGATGGAGGGAGTGGCCCTGGAGTCGACTAGAATTGGCTTAGATGGTAGAGTGTCTGCCCGGTAAGTAGTCCCTGGTTCGACCCCGGTCAGGTCGTGATTTTTCCCATTATGATCATCTAAATTCTGTTTCACTGCTTTCTTGCCAGTGTGTCAAGTGGAAGTCATTGAATTGTAAAAGTTCTTTAAATATTACTATTCGGTTAAACAACTGATAAATAATCGAAATTAAAGACAATTAGGATTTGTAAGATGAAAAATAAAAAAACAGTGCAGAAAGAATTTTAAATGTGATCTGGAGAATAAATTTTGTTATAGATATATTTTGAGTGAACTCATTGGCAAATATAAGTTTACAAATAATTCTTGATTCATTCTTAAGCAAAGATAAATAAAAGGCGTATATAGATTCAATTGCCATAATTTTAATTATTATTTATAATTATACAAGGTAATGTTTTGTATAAGTTAGGCAATAGTGAATTATATATATTTACAGACATAATAGTTACTTTATTTATCCACTTTCTATGTTGAACCTGAACCTCTTTACAACTATTTTCATTGCGATCCAAGAATTACAGATTCCTCTTTATATAGGGTTTTACAATAAAGACGGTTATTCTTCGAATCTATAGAAATTCCTTAGGAATAGTTGTAAATAGGTTCAGGTGCAACCTAGAAAGCAGAGAAAGAAATTAATTTTTGTCTCTCACTCAGGCAAGAAAGCCATGAAACAGAATTTAGAGGATCAGAATGGAAAAATCCGTACTAGAACCAAGGACCGCCTGCTTATTGGGCTGGCACTCTACTATCTAAGCTGATTCTTCCATCCTGAAATCTGAAGCTCACCTACAATTTACATGATAAAATTAATCACCGTCTTGTCTCTAGGACACCAATGAAGGATGAAGATTGTGTAATTTGATCAAAGGTGCAATGATTTTACATCAAAGATAGAAGAATTGTTTCCAATTGACAGTCAGTCAAAATAGTATTGATACTGAATTTTGTAAAACTACACTGCCAAGAATGTGAATAAGTACACTGTATGTGAGCTAGAGCTTCAGTGGTGAACGGATTATCTGGGATGATAGTCGGAGGATCCGGGTTCGAGTCCCAGTCCAGTCGAGATTTTTACATTCTACCTTCATTACAACATTTAAAATTTATAATTAAATGCTCTGATTCTACGATTTGGCATAGAGGGTTTGGTTATTATTACATATTTAATATTAGGACATCTTACTGGACATTACCCACAAAATCGTTGACTTTGGCGTCATATAGGGAATGAGGCACGTACGATTCTTACCCCGGCTTGCTGAACTCTCTAATCAAGGGATCAGTAAAGGGAAATAGTACAGGTAGATTTATTTAGTGGTGGAATATAATTTATTATTGAAATTGATTAGAAAAAGGATGGAGAACCATAAATATGAACCGTGATACAGATATTGTTGAAGGTAAAATTGGTTCTGAATTTAAACGGTAAAAATTATTTTCAGTAAATCAAGCCAGAAAAGAACTGTAAATATCCAAATAAGGTATCGTGAAAAGTAGTTGATGTCTTAAATAATCTTTGGAATGAGCATCTACGTCGATTCATACTGCAGGTAAAACCTTAGGTTTGAACATTTATCATGAGGAGGTAATTAAAATTGAGAGATATGCTTTAAAAACTAATTACATCTTTCCCTTCTTTGAAGCCACGGCCTTGATTATCGCCTATTTCGAGTAGGTTAATTCCTCTGGTTGAGCTCCTTCGTGGCGGTCTTCAACTCGTGCTCGCTCCTATCGGGTTCTCAGGTAAGTTGTTTGTGTCGATTTAGCTGTCTGTGTCTCTGTCTTTGCTTGCGACAGTCGGAAGCCGACCAGAGTAGCTGCAAATTGCCCGTGATCACGCCACTTCGTGCTCTTGTGTCACGAGCCAGCCAGAGAAAGAGACACACAGTCTGCACCAGTTAGCAATGGTACCCTCGGACTGAATCTCTTCCTGTTTGTATCCTTACACCAGTAGCAAGAACCAGGACGAGAAGAGATGATTTAAGTCCACTCCAAGGAAAAACACAGCACCATAAAATACAAGAGTGCCGCTTACATCAAACGGGAATTTAAGGGTTAACGAACTTACACTGCAATTGGATCACGTACGAAGTTCTCCGCTTGTCCTTGTCGGGGTCTTTGGACTTCTTGTGATATTTTTTCATTATCCCTACGTGGTCGTGAATTATCTCTTTCTCTGCCTGCCTTTGTCTAAATCGTCTCTTCTTCCATCCATCCATGTAAAAATGCTCAAACTCAACGAAGTCAGATCTTATCGAGACGAAAGTCATACTTCAATCTAGATATATAACAAACAATAATTGCCAATTCCACCAACGTACGCATATTTGAAGGGCGCAGAGAGTGAATACAAAAGATTAACTATGGAAATGAAGATAGACGTACGTAGATTGAAGTAATTAAAATTATCTTATAGGGTTGCGGCATATCAAATAATTACACATTTAATGTAATGAAGAATATAATCTAACAAATTCATTATTTTGAAATAATATTTGAATTCAATATATATATACATTATCAAATACCATTTGAGTTCTTTATCTCGGGCTTGTAATTGTGTCTGAGGAAAGGCGACAATTGTTTTTATGACAAAAAATGGAATTCATGAAAATAAGCTCATTAGCTTGTGTATGCTCTGAATATTATTTATATATGATCAATAACGGATTGGCTGGATTCATGTAGTCGTTTGACACGTCTTCTGAAGTTCCCCGAGAACTTTTTTATTCGATTTATAGTTTTATGCTTAGTACGCCAGTATCCAGAAATCACAAAATGTTTTTTAACCATTATACATTTAAAATAGTTTTACAATGCCCTTACTGCACTTGCGTCTCCCTAATGTTTACGAAAATTGAAAGAAATTTTATTATTATCTAATTATCAATAACATTTAAACGGTCAAACAACCCGATGCTCAGAATGATTTTGAAATGCGAAATAAATCCGTACAAATTTGTGGGAAGGTAGTTATTAAATTCAAAACTTATTAAAACTTTTGAGTACAATATGTAGACAACTAAAAATTTAGAGTTTCTAATAAGTTCGTGTTTTGTAGATCATTTGATACTTATTTTATAACCTATATAAATATCGTAGCATTTTTCAAAAATAATAAAGCCGTGGTTAATAAATCCAACTAATCCTCATTCCAAATTTAAGAAAAATCCAAAAAATGATCTTAAATTAAATGAAAAATTTAAAGTGTTGAATATGATCCAAGCCTGATTGATTATTGCCCTCATATGTATAAAATTTGATAAATGCCGTAATCGCTTGTAGTCACCATCACTATAAATGAGATTCACTGATTTGATTAGTGAAATAATATTTTCATATTAGCAATTTAGCCTTAGATTACCTATGGGAATGTCCGATAATTTATTCATAGGTAAATTAATTTCAAAAGAAAACCAGTTCCACTCTAAACATAGTATCCCGGCGTCAAAGAATTCATCAAAGAGAATAAATTAGAACAGGTCTAGGAGGCAGGTCGGCCCTGACATAGTCACAGTACTCCACTCACCTTCTCCGCATTTCTTTGCATAATTTGTAAGGCAAAAAACTTGCAACAAAATTAAGTCATGAATCACTCCAGCTCCGGGTCACGAATTTGCTGTAGACACTCTGATCACTACAACTCGTAACTCCGAAGGGTAATTATTGTTATAATGGCTTTTTACCAGTCTTTTTTCCATATTTTTTCCAGGCACTGTAGCAAGGTGGTTAGTGAATTGAAATAAATTGAACCAACGCCTCTTTTCGCATTGTGACAATAGCAATAGCTTTGTTGTGACCTCGAAAGGCGCGACTTGATTTATGCGTAATACGTGCCACCTAGGAAATAAGATAAATATTTTTTATCGTCAAAGCTTTTGATCCATAATACTAACGCACGACAAACGATCAACTACCAAACAATAATTTGCTACCTACATATATGAACTAAAGAAAATAAATGAAATGTATGACTGTAACAAAATTAAAGGGGTTCATTATGAACCTATATTTCTGTGTGACGTTTTGACTGAGACGCTTCGTTACTGCGCAATTTGAGAAAAGAGAACTGAGAAATAGAATTCGAAAAGTGCGTCACCCACCTCACCCCATCTATTACACAAATACATTAATGTACTTTACAAATTGAAATGGAACATACACTTATGTTGGTTTTATTAGAAATTCCATTTACCTCTATACAAATTTCGCAACGACGAATCATCTGTTGAAGATAACTGACAAACCACGAAATGCTTGCGCTGCAGCCACAATTCTGTGACGTGCCACTGCTTCGTTGTTTACAGGCCTTGCATAAAGAAGTGTTCCCATACTGCTCCAGAAAAATAAATATAAGCAGATTTAGTGAGCTTTTAAATAAAACTCTATTTTGCAGTTTTATTTTCTCTTCTCGTCTGACATAAATGTCAAATCAGAAAAAAAATTGGGATTGACCTTCATGGAGAAGTGCCTATGGGGGTTTTCTCTCGCAGGCGCTTCTCCCCAGAGTGACTGCGGGGCTCACCTGATTATGTCGGGAATGCCTCGTACTTTGTCTGGGTTTTTTCAAAGTTTTCACATGCCGAGACACCTTCACCAATTTTGGGAGGTTTATGTACTGGAGTCGAAGGCCTTGGGCATAAGGCAAGAGTTGTCCGCTAATCCTATTGGATCAGTCGGCAACTGCCTCCTAAAACGAGTAGAGACACGGAGAAGGGAATGCTGCGATCCCACAGCAAACTCGTCTCCCGTCATTCGGAAGGGCGTGAGAATGGAACCCAATGCCCGACGCAGCTTTTCTAGGGTTTTCGCCGCATCTCTTTAGTTGAAACACGGGGTAGGATCCTTAAACCGGGGGCCCTAGTCAACCCTTGCCTACATTGCTCTACCTTCCGCATCCCCTCTTTTCATTTCCCTTCCTATGCTATTAAAGGGGAGTTACCTGTTTCAGGATCACCCTCATGTTGCCTGTTAATCCCCCAAAAAATTGAGATTGACCTTCTTTATCCCCCTTTGAAGCTTGCGCACTGTTAAGACCTGTTACACCCTGTATAACTCATAAATGAACTCGTGCCCTATTAGAGGCACATTTATCTTAATATCTAAATGTAACATTTACTTATATTTCTCAAATTTAAGTGGCATGAAAACTATCAAAATAAATATCAGATAAAATAACTTCATTTGTATTTGGTGAAATTATGAAATTAGCGATCTTTACCTGTAACAAATTTGTTTTTCTTACTGTTGCTTCCCTCCCATATATTTATAATAATTAATCATCTCTGAAAGTCAACAAAAACTATTACTACAATTATTCCATTACTGATATGGTATTAATTGCAAAAACCCCTATCTGGAAGATTTTCGGAAGCTTCGTTTCTCCGTTTGTTTTTGCCAAGGGTTATTGCCTTCCTTAATTAATGGGAAGTTAATGTGGCATTCGGCACCTAAAGTCTTTTCCCGGCTGTGAGTTTAAGAATTAGTGGAGGTCCACGGTAGCAGTATTGTAGCAATGGCCTCTTTGAACTCTCTTGGAAGGAGTAAACGTGCCGGGCGAAAGTCTCTACTCACTATTACACACACAAACACACAAATCTTGCCCCTGGCGACCCTAGGGAAAACCAGTCACTATGGTGCGAAGCAAAACTGCTGTAGTCTGGCCTCTATACGTGAGATTAAGGGGAAGCCAGTTCGAGTTTACTCTCTCCTTCTCTCTCTTTCCGACTGTGGGTGCAACCTGGTCAGCTTTCCAAAGTCCCTACCGCACCTAACGATATTTACAGACTCGCAGATAGCAATTATTGTGTTACGATATCGATACCCCCCACTCCTCCGTTTCTCGTCCAGCAGACACTAACTCTGAAGGAGCTTAACAGGTTTTACTTACAGCAGCAGGTCAGAAAGAGAAAGAGAGACGGACAGAGTATCGTATCCCTCCTTTAAGCCACTTTAACGTTGGTTTGCTCTGGGGTTTACAAAGGTCAGCCTTATTAGCAGCGCCACTGGCGTAGCAAGTAGGAGGAGTAGAAGTAGTAGTGACATAAATACTAAACGGAACTTCAAACGAGCGTGTTTCACCCTCCAACATTACAGACTTACTCCATGGACTTCTAACGTATACTCCATAAAACACATTATAAATGTTGTAAATGTGTTTAAAATAGAAAATTGTGAAGGTATTACAGCCATGCCAGGTCAGGTAGAATTAGTCTTTTAAAATTTTTATAACTTGATGAATAACAGGTCTCTGACAAATGAATATATTTTGAATTTACAAGTTTGTAACGTAGATGAAAAGATTACGTCTTTTTCTGAGAATATGATGAACACAAGTACCTTGGTCATAATATTTATATACAAAAATTGTTGAAGAAGACAACTGTGGAAATATAACTGACGACTTTGATCGATATAAAGTTAGTTGACACTTTACCACCGGCGCTAAAGGCACTTTTGTCACTGACCAGGTACTGTTAGTTGACGCAAAGTCGGCGACGTTAAGCTTCTGCTGGTGATTGCCGAATAGACGGCGGTAGTATCGTGTGAAACTCTCACTACATCACGTCTCGTCTGAAAATCACTGCCACACGTCTGTACATTACTATTTACTCTCCGCCATAGCTCCTCTTCCATAACTAACTATCCACGACATCTTGATAAGACCAGTTTTTCCCATACGAGAGAGGTACTTAGGGGAGCAGGTAAACAACCTTACTGGAATGAACGTCAGCTTGGGGGCTAATAATACCAACTGTGCCACTTCGTTTCATGCGGAATAATTCTGAATGTTCCTTGCATGTGATTTTACCACGGAGACAGTGAGCGTTTTGCACCCAGCTGGACCATTGGGCAAGCAGTTCAAGGAGTAGAAACCTGATAAAATAAGTCCCAATTTAACACTTTAAATATTTTCCTGACACTAGTTATAAAGGTAACTTTACCGATTATCAATTAATCCATTTTCAACCAAATTTTTATAGAATTAAATCGATGTTTCGTCACCATATTTGGAACTTCCACGGGTAGTAATTTATTCAAATGATAAATTTGGAAAGCTTGATTAACAAACAGAAACCGAAATGTATAGTAATCTGTGGACAACCTACAAAGGCAGCGTAAACCAAAATGTCTCCGCTGTACATCAGATCTGAACTTCCAGAAATGAATCCTATGTCAATACTGTCAGCTAAAAATGTTTACAATGTTCCCCAAAAGAACTCTTCCTAGTTCAGACAAGTAAAACGCAGTACCTCAATGAGACTTAGTACATGATGGTAAAGTATCTGTCGAAATGAGAAAATTAGTTAAACTGATTAGCCTCATCACTCCCTTCCTTAGTCATCAGTCTTTACAGCTCCTTTTATTATTATTTTCCAGGAAATATTTATCCCTTGCTTCTTCTCTTTGCAAAACAAATTGTTGGTTTCTTTTATTTCGTGTTATAACAGGATATAAAGTCTCATTATAATCCTCTCTTCAGTGGTCAATCTGATCAATGGCTTAAACTCGTCCTATTGTCTTGGTTTACTATACCTCAAAACCTGCATCCCTATAAAGAGATGTCTACAGGTTTTACAGTTCCGTAACCCTTTGACATAAAAATTTGTATGAATGAAAAGTCTTTTCACTTTAACAGGCTATCTCATGAGAACGAGTTATCAACTGTAAAGAGCACACAAGCCACTGACCTCGATACAATGTTTTCCACCATTCTCCTAACATCATGATCGTGACCTTTCCTGACATTGAGATGTCCCCCCGTGTACTGAAAACGTTATGAAGCTATGGAAGGCGTCAGGTTATAAATGTCAGGCTGTGGGGGCAATAAAGCATCACAATGAATCATCCTGCAGAGGTCAGAGCTAAAGTTATACCTTGTATAACCCCCACCTTCTAAGCTCATTTTAGAATCTTCAACGAAGGGTGAAACACAAAGGCAACTAAGTTCGCTTCACGATTCAAGTGTGACGTCTTTTGGAGCCTGGGATCTCAGTATAATTAAGTTGAACTCTGCTTTGGTAATTATCCTGAACGTCGAAACGATGAGCCGATGACCCAATTTAGAGTCATTAAATTAATTTCATTGTTTTAATTAATGTTGCATCTCATCGTGCTTTAAAATTTGGTGGATGTTACCACTCCACTAAGGGCTGTGCTGATCTGAAGATCAACATGAACCATGAATAATTCCTGAAAGTTCTGCTGCTTGCAGACGTAAGAATATGTCAAATGAATAGGTGTAAAATTTCGGGGCAATTCAGATAAGTCGTCAAGTGACTGTAATATATTAACTTGTAGTTCGTGCTCCTAATGAAAAAAGACCGGGGTAGCAAAATCGTTAAAGCGTGCAATGAAGTAATTCAAACCCATTTAACTTTTTACTCCTCTTTGTGCTACTAATTTGTTTACTTCGTGCCTTCGTGCTTCTTACTGACGATGTTGACCGAATCCTAGACCAACCAACCTGACAGGTGTATCGGTGATTAATTTCGCAACGTTTCCTTGCCACAAGAAGAACTCTCGCAACAAGTAGTAGTCTACAGTTAAATCTCGACGATTAATCACAAGTGACACTACATTCATTCATTGCGTGTTTGTGATTAGCATTATACAAGCGTTACTTTCTCGCGTGCCAGAAAAAAAGGCCGGGGAGAAAAGAAAAAAAAGGTATAAAAATCTAATTTGCGCGTCAAGTTCAATTAGGATCCGTGTTTCGTACAACCCCTTCCATTCTCTCTGCACACACTCAATGGACGTCAACGTGTTTAGATTAAGTATGCTGCTTCGCTCCGTTGGACTCGAATGAAATCGTTTTCATTGCACTTAGGTGGATGAAAGGAACTCCCAACTGGGACTGATATTAATTACACGTCGCCGGACGTAATTGAATAATTAAGCTGAATTTTTTACAACACTAATTATTTGATCGGCGAGATATGTCAAACTCATTGAATGTTTGTTGTCTTAACAATTGTAAACTCAATCTCGGTTCGTGTGGCTCTTTTACAGAATAGTGAGAATGGTATAATCACGGTTTACACATTCACGTCACGCCCCTCGACATTCATTCACTGTAAGCAATACGACTTTAATGAAATATGCACTGTAATGTGCTATACATTGGTAACACTTGATAATGTAAGTCAGATTTAACTTTGATGTATATACTAAAATTTTCGCTTCAATTTCTTAACTTGCGGAATGCTCCACGATTCTTATCAGTGAAAAAGAATTATAAGTGCATAATTGCACAAATCAGTGGTGACTCATGAGTTTTTAAACTTATCAGCTGTCACCCCAAAGAACAATTTTTACGAGGATAATTACATGATTTACTAAATACTACAATAGGCACTGGGTTGATAATAGCAATGTGTAACATTTCTTATTTAGTTTGAATAACGTGTAATAGGGACGAATTATTTAAACAGTACAAATATAAAATCAAATTGAAAAAAAAATCCTAACACAAAAGTATATTTGTCTTGGTACATATTTTTAATGAAGAAACTTAATTTTAGGAAGGAGCCACTTATTGCGTCAATATTGTATGCAGGATCGTGAAGTAATTTTTTCAGAGTTATGAAAGTCTTCAAAATGCCGCTCTTTAAATGAAAATTCTTTTAAATAATCTTTGATAAATTAAAATAAACCACAAGTCCATAAATAGTAATTTCTTTATTTATTTCCTGGAAAATGTTTAAATTGTGGATGGTATCATAGATTGTTAAGAATATCAGATATATTCTCCATGATTTTATTTATAAGACAGTAAATATGAATAGTGTAAAAAACTCATAAAACCTAAAATATAACAGAAAATAATATCGAATAATGAAGAATATGTCTTGGAGTCAATTTTAATTAAGCTATCAACGCTGATTTAGTTCCTCGATTTCGACTTCCTCGTGCTGAATTATATTGCAAAAAAGGAACGACTCCGGAAAATAATTCCTTACAAGTTTCTTAAGGATTCTTAATTGCTAAACACGGTCACGAATCATTAGTCTAATTGATCCACAATTCCAGTTCTGGAAGAGCAGGGCATAAAAATTATTCAGTGACTTGTAAAAACCTTTTTACCAGTTACCAAGTGTCAGGAGGTAAAAAAACATTTTATAAACAACTTAAATTTTACAGAGACATACGTATCCAATCTTAATTAAATTGTATATTAAAAAAAATTAAATTTAAGTTTTAAATTTAAATTGCTAACGATACTCGACTTTATAATTTCTTTACTTGCAACATGTTTTGGTCTTTTGTAAACAATTCGAATTTCTTTTTCATGACGTGTACGCTACAGTTCAGTTTGAAAACATTGGGTAATATAGTTCGACAATTATTCATTAATATTAATAAAATTGTTCATTTATTGATATCAAACAGGAAAGCACTGAAATAAAGAATAAAATAGCTCTCCATCCATATTTAAATTTATTTATTCATTTCACTTATAATGCTATTATTGCCAGTACAGTGTATTGCTTCACCACTGACATACAAAACGCATTCTGCTGTCTGATTATTTATAAACGATCAATAATTTTTACTATTTATTATAAAATTGTTATATTTTTCTTGTTTTTAAAATATTTTGTGTGACACTATTTGAAATTTTTTAATAACAGCCTATTATTTTCATTTCTTGTTTTAACTTTGGAACAATTTTTTACTATATTGTATACGTTCTACAGAAAATCCTGTAATAATAAAGCGGTTCATAAATTCACAGATTCTGTCGTGCCTCACCGTAAAATATTGTGAAAAATAATAAATCCAGAAAAGTGTATTTTTTTAAAAAATCTGTATTATTTATGTACGTAAAAAGTAGTATATTGCCTGTTCACAGTTCAAATAGTTACGCGTTCTCTGCTAAATTCGTGTTTTCTTTGTGACGATTTAATGTCTTTCCAAAGAAAAGATAAAATAACTTTATTATAAACAATGTACAGGCAAAAGTACTATTTTACTGACGTACAGATAATCAATGAGTGCAAGCGTTATGAAATGTTGAAATCACTTACATTATCTGATCCGATCGTTTCACAGATATCCTCGATAGCTGCTTGAAGGATAAGTAAATCTCCACCAGACTGATTTGAACAACAAAAGGATTTGTAACTCAGAACTTAATGGAGTTTCGCGATCGAAAAAGAAATCGCCGCCACGTTCGGCAATTAACGGATAGAAAGTAGTTCCGTCAAACATAACTCAAATTGAACCAACATATTCATAGCTATTAATCACTTTCTACAGCTTGTGGGTGCTGAAACTCAAGTAACGCCTACAGTACCTGGAAGGAACGACTTTGGTTTAAAGGAGACGTTCTGAGCTCATCCACAGTGCACTTTCCCCCACACATTGTATTTCGAATTACCACTTGTTTCCATGTTCATAAACGAAGATATAATTCGATATATATTTTAATATTATAAACAGAAATCACTTAATGTAAATATTCTCTTCATACCAGATTTTGACTAATTATTATACTACACGAGCTGATGCTGCCTCAAAAGTCTTCCATCTTTTTAAGCCCAGGGCTAGGTTAACATTTGTCGTGATAACTAATTCAAAAACTGTGTTCAAACGACACTCTTTTCTTGTGAACATAATCCTTTGACCAGAGGTAATTTCTGAATGCCACTGTAAAGCACAAAAAGCTTTCTGTTTCTTACTAAACATTAATACCCTATTATGTGGCAGAGAGGACAGAAAATCCCATTCTGACGCTGCAGAGGATCAGAGGACATCATATCAGAAAAAGGGTGGATTAAAACAAAGTCTTGGGAAAGTTGCATCTATCTGGAAGAACACTCCTTCTCCTACGCACACAGGAATCACGTTCAATACAAAAAAAATCAGAGAGATTGGCGGGGACCGATCAAGTAATTAAAATTCTACGCTGTTCTAGCTCGGAGGTAGTGTAAGAAAAAATAATAAGTTGGCTAGTAGACTTGGAAGGAGTAAGGAGTCGTGAGAGGAGAAGATGAGATGTACTAAGACCTGCTAATACTGACGTTCAGAAGAAACAGTTTCCGGTCCATCCATTGTGGAGAGATATTGGAGAATTCAATCACCTTGATTAATGTTCCATCTGAAAGCCAACAATAATTTGATAAACATAAACAATTCTGGCTAATCTACAATTAAGTGAGCTGTGGTTCATTTTCCCGAGAACAACAGGAACACATCCCACATCCAGCCAGAGAAGAACCTTTTCCTAACGGCCGTCAAAAGGGAAATTACGGAGAAGGAAAACTGTCGATTATTGAAAGCAGGGGGAACGCCGAGCCAACCCGGTAGCCGCAGAAGCTGAATAAACAGATGTGAGAATGTTTTCCACGGCGTCTGAGTTTACCAAATTCCTACTACACTTAGCACCAAAAACGTAGAACTCTTTTCTCACGCTATTGTCAAATATTTTTCTCTGGATCATGTTCGATTAACCTGAGGAAACTCTCGATAAACTGAAATTACTAAATGGTAAATTCAGAATTTAAATTGAATTTGTCTAATCGTTTTGAGTATAAGATATTTAAAAATAGTTTTCATTTACAATGTTCCACCCTTCAATGCCGAGGCACCTTTATCCATGCTAGGAGGTGTATGTACTGGGGTCGAAGACCTTTGGCATACGGTAAGTTTTCCCACTGGTTCCATTGGATTAGTCGGCCATTTGATCCATAAAACTGAGAAAGAAATGCTGAGATCGCACAACAAACTGCTCTCTCGTCATTCGGAAGGTCGTGAGAATAGTTCCCAAAAGTCAAACCTTTTTGATGCAGGTTTTTTAGAGTACTTTTCTTAAACTACAGCCTGGGAGCCCCGGTCAACACTTGGCTACCTTATTCTACCTTCGTCAATTCCATCCCTATGCTAATAAAGGGGAGTTGCCCGCTTGAGTATCACCCTTATTTAACCTGTTCTTCTTCCAATCGCTCAACAGCCCTCTTGAGGGCCTAGGCCTACCGAGGCGACTGCGGACTGTCATCTGGCGTGACACATTCCGAATTTGGGGTGATACGTGGTCAGTGCATCAATTCCCCATCAGCTTTAATCCCGTATTTAACCTGTTACTCAATAAAAAAAGTTGATTTAACATTAAACAAGGAATCAAAAATAATTATACTCAATATTTAATTACTATATTTTCTCTCCACATTTGCACCTACAACTACAAAACTTGAGAAATCTACTACATACAATTACTTGAATATTATTTATTTAAACTAAAACACATATTAAGAATTCTCAGCTGAAATTAACGCAATGAAACATAATAATATTACGCATACTTTAAATTTATTATTAATATTTTAAATACTATTTACAGTTTATTATTTAAATTTTGTTATTACATACCAATTATTAAACTGAATTAGTTACTGCCGTGTTTAAATTTTTTAAATAAATTTTTATAAAGAATATTTGAAAATTTCAGCAAATTCTTGAGGGGATTAGTATAACTTTCATGTCTGCAGAGAACGACGTCAATTAACATTGTGGACATAGTACGTATGAGACACGTGTTAATTACATATTGTTTCCTTTATTACTGTAATCCCTGCCCTTTGTCACTTGCAATATGTTGTGTTACGTATAACGGAGATTCCAAGCCTGAGGCTAAGAACGCTCCACAGGTGTAGGCAACACTTCGCGCACTAGAGCGTTGCTCTTCAATGTGAATATTTAAGTGCACACGTTTGTAGTTCTGTTTAAGTTCCTAGGTTTTGTAACTTTAACTGCACAAGTCTTAGCTGGAGGCCCTCTAAATTATAACGGAACACTTCAAAGCCAGCTGGACCCCCTTTCCTATCTGAATAATTTTGCATTAGTCTCGATAATTAGCACCGTTTCGCTGGTATTACACAGCACAGGGGCGCTACGAAATTGCAAAGCAAGCTTTCATTACCACCGCTTATTGGTCGTGTGTAACTGTTTGTGTCTGTATGTAGACCAATTACGTCTGTTGTTTCGAGCAAGCAACGAGGTAACCGTTTTCCTGGCGCACAAATTAGTTGCACGATTCTAGGCAGCGTAAAGGGAGCCGGATAATTGTTATCTTGGGTGTAAAGGGAAAACTAAGAGTATTCCATACTATTCTTAGTGATATGATACCATTAGTAATAATAAAAATAACTTAAAAGTTACACATACTGATATAAAAGAAGCTATGCATCATACAATTCAAACAAAAAATATTAATTTGTGCATTGTTCGTCTCGTTTATAAATTTATACATTTTATTATTAAACTATCCAATTCTGTTTCCATTCGTCTACATTTAGTAATTTGATCTGTTTCTTTTTAACCACTCTTCCAATTAACAAATGGCGCTTTCGTGGTCTTTCCGGGATTGATTTCCGTAATAGGGTTGAGACCGCTAATCACTCTTCAACACTTCAATTAATTGGCAGATAAGAAGATGTCTGATAAAGACTATCTACGTCTACAACGAGAAGGAAAACTTCCGTTACACGTGGAACGTTACTATCACTACAGAATCGCTGTTAGGACTTGCATTACTGTTTTTTGTAATATTCTTAAAATATAACATACTTACTTAACTTTACGTAAATATGTTATATTTTAAGAATCTAGTCTGATCAATGTTTTAAATAATTAATCAATCAAATAAGAAAAACAAATGGCAACATGAAATAATGTTTTTATTTTATTTTGGGTAACAGGCTGCATAAGGGTGATCCTGAAACAGGCAACTCCCCTTTAATAACATAGTAAGGGAATTTAAAAGGGGACATGTGGAGGTTAGCCAAGGGTTTCCTAGGGCCCCCGGGATTCCAGTGTTTCACCAAAAGAGATGCAGGGAAAAATCGTAGAGAACCTGCATCAAGTAGGTCGGGCTATAAATATTTATTAAATTTATCTCCAATATTTTATAAACCAACTGAGTAAAAATTTAATAAAATTTAAGTGTGTGGACGTTTACACGTTATAAGTGGAACTCCAGGCAATTTCCTAAAATTCTCCTGACTGGACGCATGTTACGCAAATTACTCCTCATGTAGAAATTCTAATAGCTTTCGTACACAATCTTACCTCAAAATCAATTTCACGTTTCAATTCCACTATACATTGCTTCCAACTGATTTGGCTGACCGGTCATTTGCTTGCAAAATTTTGTATTTAGTACCATACAAGCAAGGTTTAAGGAAGTAAAATCCAATTAAATCATTAAATATGATTTCTTAAATTTGTTCACTACATGCTATCTGCTCAATTTACCTCTCAGTTATCATTAATTGATAAATAGTTCAATTTTTGTTTTAAATTGCTAAGCAAGATTTCTTTTAAGAATATAAAAAATTACAAAACTTTGCAATTATTATAAGTGCAATGTACTCTATTTATATTTCATCGGTTTCTTTCATAACAATATAGCCGAATTTATAAGTAAAAAGTAACGTCCTTAGCTCTAAATTTTTATAGATTTCCTTTGGTACACATGGAATGGCATCCAGTCTACAAACTGTAAAAACTCTCACTCGTCTAATTTAATGGACATGGATGGAGATCGTTGATAGAAAAATACCGAGCACGGCCAGCTATAATAATTATTTACTAGCGTCGAAATTCAAAATTACTCGTTGTTATTGGAAACAAAACGCTGATGACACCATAATGCGTCATAATGGGTCACTTAAAAGTTCTACCCTTTCTCTCAGGGTTGAATATCGTGCCTTTAATTGCTATGAAATTATTTAGTAAATCTACTAATATATTGAACAAAATTACAATTTTCTGTGCCATAACACACAAGTTTTCCAATCAAACATTTTTGCGAATTTATGAAACAATAATAATAGAATCTTAATATTTATTCGTCTCCAATCAAAATAATTCTCTCTCTTAACCAATAGTTTCCTTTTTAATGTTTTCCATTTAGAATGCAAAACATTCTTATTTCCAGCTAACAGGACATGTCCAGAGATGATACCTCTCCCTTTCTGTCAAAGATGATCTTTCTTCATCTTCAAGATGTTTTATTTTTTCTCCATAATTGGGTCTTCCTCATAGTTAAATTTTGATGACACTTTGTAATTAGTTGTAAATCTACTTCAAATGACTATAGAGTATTTATTAATCCTAGGTTTATAGTACAGTGTAAGATATTAATTATTTTGTAATCTATAGGTGATTTGGCTGACCTCCTGTGGTCTAGTGGCTAGCGTCGCTTCGTCACAGTGTCCAGGGTTCGAATCCTGGCATGGGCTTCGATGTTTGTGTTGTCATGGTTTAAGATGACTGGCCAAGGCCCTCAATTGACTACAGAGCCAAGGAAGAAGAAGAATAGGTCATTTCAATGATTTATCATTAATCCCTTCTGGCCCTACTACATGCATGCTGAACACGTGACTTTAGCAACAACGGAACTGTTACAGGCCATATAATTTACACCATAAACAAATAAATTTTCGGACAGTATTTTCTCCACTTCTCAAATTTTTAGGAATGGAATTTAATTATCTATATGAGTATCATGACGGGTAATGCTGATCATCTCTGCGACCACCAAAACTATGAACTTGGCACCAATCTCTGTCATTTTAAATATTTCATAGTACACCGTTCACGTCCCCTACTTAGTCGATAAGAGTTGAAATCAGCCTCAAACTGTAAATCTCGAAAAATATTGTTATACCACTAATATAACTATGCACTCTGATAATTTTAATTCCGAAAGCATTGAAAAATACTGTTGTTTTATATACTAGTTATTCTCGCACGAAGAAAGGAAACAAATGGCACAACATGTAATATAATTTACTGTCATTTGATGGTAATGTTTATTGAGTTGTCTTTTCCTTTCACCTATAAATTTGATAATTTAAAATAAAATGAAAGGAAATAAATAAAAGTCGAGCAGTTTCTCTTTCACCCATTTTTGTACACTGAAATTGTTCTAGGTAGTATATTTTAATTGAAATAACTGTGAGTTATTTCGCGTGTCGCTCATGCATAGTTACCTATGTCAAGACTAGAGTCTGTTGAATATCGCGGCACTAGCTCACGATGATATTATGATGATTGTAATTAATTTTAGGTTACTATTATATCACAGATGGAAGCAAAGAAAGACACTCAATACGGTGAATGATTGTAAAACTCTCCTTGGGCGAGCACTTTATCCGGTCTGCTATTAGCTCTCATTGACAAATGGAGCGTGATAAATACTATTTATGATAATCGAAACGGCAGTGCATATAATCGCATTTCCCTATCGATACTACTGCGAATACCTGTCTCTGGAAAGGTCAAGTCGATGACATTTACCCAAGTTCGAAAGCAAATCAGCTGTTACCACTACTACAACTTCTTGTGTTGTTCCGTAATCGTGAAACCTTTCTCCACCCCAGTATTTGTAAGGACATAAATTTCAGTCTATAAATATCTACTGCGGGTGTTATTAACTGTTCATATGGTAGCATATACAGTACTCTGTTTCTAACTTATGTTCTATTCTACAAACCCATCGTGACTTAATTCCCCTTAGTTCTTTACAATATTAATACGAGTAGAACAATTTTATTCATAAATATCTATAGTCGACGTAATAATATTCGCTCCATGATGGTCATCAGAAAGTCTACTTAGATAAAAGTATATTTTTTAAATTTTAATTTTGTTTCTGTTTATTTTCCTCAGATAAAAAATTCTCTCATTAGATCTAATACTAATGGAGCTCCCAAGACGCTTTCATGTAATTGCTATTCTCTTTCCCTTTTATTATAATACATAGTGAAAGTAGTTATTACATTTATTTTTCTGAGGGTAGCCTTTAATTCGATAGCCCCTAGTATTTTTAATGAATTGTGTATGCACTGTTCTGTTGGCGCACATGTGCAAAATTACATGAGTACTAAACAGTCAATAGGCTAAATTGACTTTTATTAATGTAGTGTATACAGGTTAAATTAATTAATTTGAGTTCTTTATATTGTATGTTACGTAAAATAATTTAGTGTAATTGTTTTTGAGGTGTCCGGCTGCTCAAGTCATTGAATATAACATAAATAGGGAACGAAAGCAAACAGTCAACAGTTGTCTTCTTATCAAGGGATTAAACGATGATCAACAAAACACTCAGACTGTATAATACCTGGTAAAAATATTCTCTTTGTTCGACATCTGTAAGGATACCGTTAATGCTATTCTATTAAACAAAACAAGAGTATGGCGATTATGTTCTGTGTGACTTTCCTTTTATTCGCACATTTTATCCCAGTAATCGCCATGGTATCTGATAGTTTAAAAAAAATTATTTTGTATGTACATATAGCAAGTATGCGTACAATTAATATTAGTCTTTAAAAACTTACAGATATTAAATATGTTATTATGAGGCCACGGAGACGTGAAATTGTCCGTAACAACGGGGATTAGTTATATATTCAATTTGCTTTCAATTTTCCGAGATTGCTGAAAAGCAATCAAATACACTATTATTGTTATAAAGGATTAAAATTATCTTGAATAAGTGGACTAAATATAAATATAAAACTTTCTCATCTTCGTGACTACTTTTCCGTCTGTACTTATAAGATAGGAACGTTGACAGGAAATACAATAAATTCTAAACCTCAAGTAATGCACAAGATTACTCTCTATACATATAACGGATAATAAAGGCCATTTCACCATTAGGTATATTTGAAATTCAACGGTATTTGCTCATGAGTTATATATATATATATGTATGAGTTGATGAAGATCTTCCAGTGTAATTAATTATGAAATCATAACTTTGTGTTTTAAATAGGGGGAATCGTTGAAAACACAGTTATTTATTTTCGATTGCCTACAATAAATATTGTAGTACAACATAAAATCATATTGCACAGGACCTATGTCTGCCATTCAAGAGGACCTCAACATTTTCCAGCCGCCCATTGCCTTAGGTGCCCACTGATCTTAATTGCAGATAATGATCCGTTGCCATGGAGACAGATTTACACACGCCGGGCCAAACGCTGCGATTATGATCAGCTACTTTGTGAAACTCTATTTTATTTGTACCAAGTTCCCTCCCGCCCTCTATAGTCCACCTTACTGTCCACTAAGTCAACAAGGACCTGATTTTTCTTTTACTTCTCCACTAGTCTCCTTCCACTCCTCTGATCATTTTCTACTCCTACTCGTTTTCTTTCCATCACCCCTCCACTTCCTCCTCACAGCGTCTCGTGTGTGAAAGCTTACCGTACATATCTATCTTCGACGCACGTGGCCCATTTCGCCGAGATTTACCATTGACGGAGCTGTTTTTGTTTTTTACTCTGGCGCCCGTATAAATATAAATCTGGTTGCAGAGTGGCTCCAATAAACCAGACAAGATAAGGAGCGCGCATAGTAGTAGTGGTAGTGGAAATCGTAGATGATGCTGATGGGCTTATTTGGAAGTGCACTCTAGACGAAATCAGTGGGGACTTAACGTCTTCTCCTACTGAAAAGACAGTTAACGTTGACTTCAGTTTTAATTGGCCAACCTTTTCACCTGATAAGTTTATTTGGTCGTTTAAGCGCAGGCTTTTCTGTTGTAATATACTCATTAGACGTTATGAGGCCACACTTGTAAACTGAAACTAGTTTACGACAAAAAAGTGGCACACATAAATTCGGAGTCAAAGAAGTTTAACAACGAATTTATCGAAGTGGTAATGCAACCAAATTAACAATTTAAAATATATAAGAAAACAAAAAATGGGGAGTATTTTATTTGTTGATCATTTGATGTGAAACACCGAACCATGTATAAGGTATAAAATATTCATAAAGTGTAAATAAATGAGGCAATAAAGTTGATAGGAAACATCATCGAAAGAATGGCTATATTTTAATGCAATAGAATATATACGTTTATAAATGGTAGAGCATGAAAGAAAGTTGACTTATGAATTTTTGGAAGCGAAAAGTAATTTTAAAATGGCAGAGACTGAGAGAGGGCGAGATATATAATAATCGCGCAGTAAAATAACGTCATACTATCGCTGGCGACCTCAATAGATGTCGGAGATTATTCCAAAGAACAGCAACCGACGTCTCCATAAATCACACGTCGTAGCACCTTCAGATCTTAAAGTTTACTATTTTAAATTATGTATTGTATTTCTACTGTTTCTACAATCTTTAAAATAATGGTTTCTTATTTAATTCAGATTATGTACAAAGTAATAGGTTATCTTAAAATGGAATATAGGAGGCAATAACTATTTATATCACTATTAATTTTGCTCAAAGAATTGTTATTATAAAAATACAAAGCGTGTCACTATCGGTTATATAAGTACATAAAAATTATTTAAATTTTTCAGGGGGTTGACGTTTGAGGCAAGGTGATCATAAATATTTGTAAATGTGGACTACCGTGGCTCTATATTACTGAAATTGACGGGGTACATTGTCTCAAGACTTTAACGGGTCTTTTCAGGATCAGTCAGGAAATCCAGCTGCTCAGGCAACTCGGGCGCTGCAGTCTCTCGTTTTCTGGACAGTTAACGCGTTCCACTGCTTGATGGTCTTTCTTGAGCTTATTCTTTTGGTCTTAAATCATTGGGTTCGTTCAATTCATTTGCTACTATCAATACTATTCATGTCCAATAACTGCCTTCTCCGCCTCCACTGTTCATTAAATACTGATCTGCTCAGTTCCTTCTACTGTGTTCAAGTACTTTGCTTCTTCTACGACTTAACTTCCGCACACAATATTCGAACTCTTCATGATATAAGCCAGTGAGAATGAAATACTTACCCCCAGTGTATCTCAATATACTCGTTTGAAATACCTCTTACCGGATTAAACTCCAAGCAATGGGAATTCACGTTGTTCTGAGCGTCAGTTTTTCCCATCAATGTAGGGTATGTCATATCGTAATTCTGCATAGTCCGGAATGATTTTGACCAAGGAGAAGGGAAATCTGAAATTGGTGAATCTTCTGTTTCTTATTTCATGAGAATATTTGTTGAAGCTTATCATCAGTACGAAAAATACCCACATGCGTTAGACCACTTGTTTATTAAAAATATATTAACCTACTTATTATAGAACTATGATATCTTACATTTACAGAGACCACGTGCAGTTGATTTATGAAGACGTGAATGATTGTGACAAAAGGCGGCATTAGTTGAATAATTCAGTATTACTTTCATATTTTAAGACTCTATTAAATTATATTCCATATTGTAACTCGTTTTCAACATTGCAGTAATAAATTTCCTGCTGTCGCATGGTCAGCCAATGAAATTTTACATAAAATGCTTCTGGAATATATATATTTTTGAGATCGTGATCTCGCTTGTATATAATAATGATTTATCTGTAGTAACACCAGTTGATAGAGGTGAATTTATACCGTAACTTACGGCATACATTTCTATATTATTGAATGTTGATTCACATCCGTATTTGTGTCAGATAATCCAAGAATATAATACTACTGTATGTACGAAGTCTCGTAACTAAATGTATGGAACACTTTTCACATTATTCACACCAGAGAAATAAAATACTTAGACAAAGAATGATAAAATTAAAGGGAAAAATGAGCAGGGGCAAGAAATGTGAAAAAACACATAACAGTCGTGAGACTAATTTTGACGATTCACAGAAAGTCCTGACATGTGAAGTTATTAGATATTAAATAAATAAATGCATTAAACTTACCTCATTTTCAATATATTAATTACAATCTATCATAAATTTTCTGCGTTTCGTTTCATTTTGTGAGACTTCCTCAGAGAGCATATTTCATTAGCATCTTCCCCAGATAATATCAATTAAAGCGCACGAAACGTCGCAAATTAAAATAAATTGTAAGAAATATATTGACACTTGATGCTGTTTCAATCACTTTTTAAATTTTATTATTTTGTTTTATTTTAATATCAGCTTTTCTTATATTCTTTATCTACATCATCGAAAGTTGACTGTTACTGATCTCATGAATAAATATATACTTGTAACATTTGTTGTTGCTTAAAATATTATTAATATTTTTCACTAAAATGATTCTGTCACATTTTAGTAATCAGCTCATTTGACGTACTAATCAAATATCAAGTTTTCTATACATTTTTTAAATTCTAGGTTTAAAGTATCAAATAATTTTTTCAATATAATTTCAGATATATTCACTGCAGTTCAAACAACATTAAATAAATAAAAATATAACCTATGTTTTGTCAGAAAACAAATTTAATTAGAAATTGTTTACGATACCAAATTTTTCATAATTTTTCTATTTAAAAATTGATTTGAAGAAGTCCAAAAAGTTGAATGGAACGTTTTCTGACAAAAATAGCCCGTATTTTTATTTATTTAATATGCACTATAGTTTATTTCAATAGCTTAAACTAATTTATTCTGTTTCCCGTGTTGGTTCATTTCGATTGAAGCTATCGTTGGAGACAGTCAGTTTTGGAATAATACATATTTTTTATCAAAATTTTAAAATATAACAGCCGGATAAGTCCCAAATGTGGTAACGAAACGAAGTTGGATTTAAATAAGAGTTATGTCTGAAAAACTTGGCAATTAATTTATTTCATATGATTATTTTAATATTAGACGTTAAATTATATACATATAATTTTCCGTCAATTAACTTCTAACTTCATGATTGTATAAGGAAAATAAATGTATCATTGTTTAAAGGTGTTGAATTTTAAAAATATTTAAAAATTCCAAAGTTTTTTGTTTTTATAAAAACTTGGAGACGAAGTCTGTATGTTTCTTCATTCACGTATACATTTTCTTCTTCTTTTCCCTTGGCTCTACAGCCCATTCAGAGTCTTAGTCTACAGTCATCTTGCATGACACATTCCAAAATTGGAGTATTACATGGTAAGCGTATCTATTATCCTGCAGTCTTAATCCCAGTCCGTGACCATGACGACACAAACATCCAAGCCCTTGTCAGGATTCGAACGTGTGGCCTCAGTGTTTAAAGGCAGCGACGCTAGCCACTAGACCACAGGAGGTCGTGGCAGGCATAGTTACGAGTAATAATATTGCTCCTTGTAATTTTAGTGTAAAAACTGCGCCGAATCTTTCAGTTAATATACTGTATATATACTGGTGTTTTCAAAATTACAAATATTAGTTTAATTCAGTCGAAGCTTTAACTCATTTCCTTAATTTAAAAAAACGCGGAACAGGGAGGTAAAATTCGTAATGGTACCCGAGCGTTTGTTGAGCGAGGTTGGTGACAGTTTCGAAATTCACCTTGAAAAGGAATAGAAGGACAGCTCGATCGTTCATTAATCCTCACAGACAGCCAAGAAATTGACAACACGCGTCCTGGGTGGTGCGAAACTCAATTAAGCAACGAGGACCTAGGAAAAGCGAAACTAAACTAGACAAGGAAGTGACAAACGTAGGCCGAGAAGCGAAAGTAAATAGTATTAGACACGCACCTGGCTCTTTTTATTGGGAATTTCAATAAGGTCGTGAGATTGAAATACTACTATAAAAACAACATCCTTTACACTGTGATGTAGTGATGTTGTACCATAAAAGAGTACTTAACTGAAAACAATGATTACTATAGTTGGGAAAAAATTGAAAGTACAACATTATTCTGCAAGGAAGATATAAGTATGCCTTTTGCAGTTGCATTTTATCATTTTATAATTTTTGTTCACTTTCAATTCTTACGTGTCTCACACATCCGTTTACATGCGGCATTAATCCGTAGACTCTGTCATATAAATCACACAAATCCGTGTGGCGTTTCATTACCACTATCCCGGTAGCGTGTTCGAGACCCGACACCTCAACCCACGGTCACGACTTCTCGCGAACCCACTGGCATCCTTAGGCCATCATGTTCGTCGTCATTACCGTTAGGTTTCCTCGCACTTATCTCGTCTCGTGCTCTTAGCACGGCATCTCAACAATTTAGACTTGTGTTGGCTTCTCTCAAACAAGTCGCCAACAAACGTGTCTCGATAGATCTTAATGCCATTAGGGACGGAGCCGTGAGGGTATCAGCGGATGTTAAATTATATTAATGGCCAAGCCCTATGGATTGTTTTTCACTCATTTCTCGAAATAAATTTGTGCTATTTAAATAATTTTATTAATATTAATTAAAAGAAATTACCTGGCGTCAAATCAGAGGTAAATCAGTAATCGACGTCGGAGCAGAGTCGTGGCACGTAACATTATCATCACCCGACTTGTTACGACGGTTTCTCATTTTTCTAGCACAACTACTGAGACAAGTAGCGAATTATCTGGGATAAGTGATTTTTACGTAAAAAGACTGCTATAATTTTACAATTTTTAAAAATTATTTTGCCCTAAACTTTTATGCTTGATTTCAATTTCAGCAAACTATGTTGTCTATATCCTAAATAGAGAAAGTAGAAATTTCATATATAAAAATCATTAAAATCTGATAAACTTGTATCTTTTTCTCACTAAATTAAACAGGTCGGCGTTATAGCTCTATATATTCTACACAGAAACATTTGAGATCAAATACTTTTCACATATTATCGGACAGTTTTAAATGAATGATGTCTTGATGATACATTGAGCATTTTTATAATTTTGTTGACCCTTGAACAGTGATTATATGTTTAATTACTCTTTGTTATCATCGTGAAGAATGAAAATCTGCTGCAGTATTCTATTTTACGTAGGACAAGATGGAATTTTCGTGTAATTTCCCTAAGGTGGTTTCTCACGCACGTTGCCAGCAAGAGGGTTTCCTTTCCTGAACACGTGGAGTAATTAGACTCTCCTCTCTCTCTCACTCTTTCACTTGGCCGAGAGATTTGCATTTATCCCGTAGGCCTTGGCTACACAGGAGCGACAGGTTGGGTCCACCCTTGATGAAGAGCTTCCGGTGCGTGGCGCCAGAAGCAGCAGCCACCGGTCATAAGGTCAACGGCTCCCGAAGAGAATCAGGTGAACACCAAATAATAACTCTTCAACATCGCGAGGCGGACGTGAGGACACAGAGAAATTTTTCGAGGAAGCGATACGATCGGCGCAGCTACTGCCACTGACTGGCAGATCGATTGATTGATTTAATTCTCTGCTTGATAGATTAATTGATTTATTGCGGCTTACGGAATGTCGGTTCTCATTGCTCAAGAACGTACATTTGTGCTTGAGAGAATTATTTTCTCGATGTAATTACTGTCGATGAACTTGCGTGGGTCTCTAAAATATGGATGGAACAAAACTAGACAATAACATATGAACACCTACACCAACTCTAGGACTAAATAAATTTCAGTACAAGCAATTGTAACTTCTTGATCCAACAAAAACATTAGATGATTTCTATATGTGATTAAGACAAAAAATTTCCTACGAAGCATCTAATTATTCCCAGCTTAAAAACCTATATATATTTAACAGGAACTAGATCCATCTTCAATGAATCGTGGAAATTTGCAGTCCCTGATCTATTGAGGATCGTAAATTGTTGTTCCATTCGTATCAGGTGTGTAGGACAGAGAGGGATCGTCTGTTCAGGGAGTCGATCCCGGATTGGTCTATTGGTAGAGTATCAGCCAGGAAAGCGGAGGGCACGGGTTCGATTTCCCGTCCAATAGACGATGTTCAATCAATGAAAGTGTTATTAACTGATATTCCGTCATATAAGCAGGCAATCTTTAATGAGAAACAATTACTACGAAATTTGAATGGGTGAATGGCTGTTACCAAATTATAATGGTAAATAATTTATTATTTAAACCATTACAACCTCACAATTTCACGTCACATTCAATATTGCCACATAATATAGTAAATAGATTAGGTATCATGGCATGAACATAATACAGTCCTGGGTGCAATTTTACTCTAGATGGTCTACAGGAAATTATCCGTTGAACAGCTTCGTGCTCCCTCACGAGGTTTCTACGATGGCACACCGTGTTCATGTAGGTAGAAGGAACATAAATCCATACCAGCCTTTCATTACACGTAATGAGTTAAGTCTGAAATCTTCATAAACATCTAGCGATTGAATTTATCTACGTCTATTGCCGTGAAACACTTCACCTCGCCGCCACACAGAACAAAGTAACAGTAAGTACCTATTTGTAATGATTGGGAGACAGAAGAATATGAAGTCATTTTAAAATTATTACTATTACAGCAGCAGCTTCAATAGAAACGACGCAAAGAAACAGGGGCGCGATTCAGAGGTACAGATGACCATAGTAATGTAAGGCAGAGACAATAACACATTATAGAGGTGAGAAGATATATAAAAGGTTAAATTGAAGAAGCCTTTAGAGGATATTTCATAGCTCATAAAACGCCTGTTATGATGGTGATGGAAATAAATAATAGAGTTTCATTGTACTGAGAAAAATAATAACCAAGGCATTTAGTGTGGACACCTTCGGTAAATAATAATAACGCATTATGACTGTAGTGAAGCGTATGTCTTTTTACGACGCATTGTGATTCTCTACTCTTTTTTTATTACGTTAGTGTTGGTGGCGTAACATTTTGCTTTCCTTATATGTTATTAGTGTCTACAAGTTAGTACAATTTTTATTGTCATGTTACAATCAGACAACTTGTTACCCGTCGTCAATATAGTTGAAATTACGATAATGCAAATTGGGTGTTATATCCTTGAAACCTAATAAAAATGTGCTTGAAATAATTTTATATTTTACCTTTACTCTCTACCTAAAGAATCAGAAAACAATTAAATAAATGTTTCTTAATTATTGAATAACAGAAAATTTATCACTGAAAAGTATGAAAACTATCTGAATAAGTTAACAGATAAACAAATTATTACTCCTTTTATTTAACGTTACTAAATTTCTATCAGACCGAACGCATCAATCAAGTTTTACATTGTTAGTTAAATTTTAGATTTATTTATGTTGTAACAAATAAGGGAGGGCGGTTCAATTACTTTATTATGATTAATTAAATAAATGTATTAAACTCAACAGTTGAGAAACCTATTGTAATAAAAGAAAGGAGGGTTTACTTATTAATTAATATTCAAGTTATTATATTTAATTATCAAGGAAATTATATATTTGAGGGAGGAACAAATAACAGAAATAATTTTAAAATCAAAGTAGACATTCATTTTAACGAGAATAAAATTTAATTAAGGAAAATCATAACACCCACAAGAAAGTTAAACGAATTTACATGAAAACGGTAGAACATTAATAATTCACAAGCTGAAACTCTTTAAAATCAGGTCACATGAGGGTGAACCAAAATAAGAAAAGTTTATATGGTAAATAGGTATGACAATGAGAAATTAAGAAAATTTATGTCAATGGTACCGACAGAAGGCTGCAACTGTTTTCTCATTTTATTGTCTGCTTAGGGTTGACAAATTTAGAGGCGCCTCTTGTTGACTGCGTCAGAATGATCTGGCTGCATGGATGATGACGCGTAGAGCCAAAACAGTGGAAACTTCAACCAAAAATTCTACATCTCATCAGGACTCAATAGCTCCTCTTTCCCAGCGCCTCGTAATTTAATGAATGTCTCTGCGATTTCGCCCCATGTGGCCCCTATATTACCTCCTCCCTTTTCCAATAGCGAATTAGCTGCAATTTTAAATAGCATCCATTGGTTGGTATTCACAAAATTACAGCCAATAGGAAAAATATTTAGCCGCCGGATGTGAACTAGCGTCTTCACATATGTTTTGCGTTACTTACACAGTTAGCCGTTTCTAATTATCTATGCGTAGCTTCCGACTTGATGGAAGCAAATTTTTCTTGAATTAGGAAGTCATGTAATTTATTTAAGAGACTGACACCCATTGTCAGTAAAAGACCTGTGTCATATTGTGTGAAGAAAGGTCCGTTTCATTGTCCGAAGAAGGGTGTAGTAGTAACCGTTATAAAGGATACGACGCTTACATAAAAATATACTCCTCTGGCCTTCAAACTTTTTCTCGTGTACTTTTAATTTATTACATTGTCATATTATAGAGAAAAGAACTTTTTCTCCTCCGGGGATATGTAGTTTATATTTAATAAATAAATTGGTTGTTCATTAGTTATCATGCGTATATTTTGGAAAGAAGTATGAATTCAGAGGGATTATGATGTTTCTGACCAAAACACTGGAATCTTCTGTTGTGTGATGATTTGTGTCTGGTATGGAAAATTAAAGAAGGCTTTTACTTGATGTGAGAAAATCAATTAGTTTTACAACTGTGGTCCAGATTGGATTGATGCTAAATGAAAGCATTCTTTGAAACTATTACTCAAAATCTAAAACGCAATTAATAATAAACAAAGTACTGAGCACCGGTTAAAATTTTTTGAATATAAATTTTAATTATCACATAATTTGAGTACAAAACATTTTAAGGAATTGAGTTATATTCGAAAAGTAATATAGTACATCTCCGTATGATGCATAATTATTTTTATAAGGGATCTAATCAGGTATAATTTTAAACTCTGAAATACGTATTAATTTCTCACGCGCTCTGAAGTATAATTTTGAGGATTCACTGTCGTCTGCGAGCTGGATTGGTACGGTCAGCTAACATTAATTTTAAAATCGCTTCAACTAGGAAATGTAATGAAGAGTTTGAAAATGTATATAATAGACTCGTATACAACATTGTGAATTAAATAGCAATATGACATTTTATTCAAGTTTAATATAGAAGGAAGAAAAACGGCTCGTGTAATGGATGCTACGAGACTACTTCAGTAATGCATATTTGGATCATGAGACAATCGCGTAATTCTTAAACGTAAATAAAATTCACAGATATTTTTATGCATTTGAAATTATTACAAAATTATATTTTTTCATAAATTCTGTAGTTTTCTTTGAATGTACCTATAGTTACCTTCTACTGAAAATTGTATATTGTGTATCTGCTATAAAGTAGTAAATAATCATTAAAATATTGGAAATATAGTAGACCAAAATAAACTTCCATTTATTTTAATAATTAAATGATCTTAGAATTTAAAAATTAATTTGTAATAAATGGCAGTAATGTATAAGGAAACGTGTGTTTCTCATTCGCATTATTTTTAATTCACCTTCGAATTAATTTGGACTCTGTAAGTCGTGATAGTATTTTTTTTCCTTTCATCATAAACACCGAACACAACAACCATCAAAGATCAGATATTACTAAAAATATATGTATACAATAGAGGCCAGTCACAAAGGCGTAAGGTCACTATCGTCGTCGTGCTGCCACTTACTTGCCTAATATTTTTTCCTTCTTGTTATTCATTGTTCACCTGCACAAGAATTATTTCCTAATAAATGAATGGAGAATAAAAAAATGTAGATCTTACCGAAAGAGATACTGACGCCAATATTACGACAGTACAGATTAAGTCTCGGCGATTATTTAGGGTAACGCGTGAATGTAGGTCGAGATCTTTTGTACTGTAGAAGGGATCCTGTTTTACGGAACCTCGAAAACCCTTTCACCACTTGTTATTCTTCTGTTGTCTTGTATGTAATTGCATGTCTACCCCCTACCGTAACAAACTGGGAACTGTCTCGAGTTTGCTCCAACGATAGCCACATATTTTCTACAATCATTAGAACCACCAATAATAATGATAATAATAAAAGATTTGAAAAGGGTCACCATCCATAAAAACTCTAAAACAAAGATCCCCGCCATCTCCCCAATATACATATTAAAAATAATTCTCAGGGCCAACAATATTTTTATTATAACTTCAAATCCAATAGTGCTGGCCAAAGAAATTAAATTTAATTCTTTTGAGCATTCGTTACACTCTGAATCCACTTTTCCTCGTTCCATCAATAAAAAAAAGTGCAAACTGAGAAAAAATTAAATTTCCTGGTCTGTCTTCAGCTTGAGACTGCCAATTAATTTGTGTTTACTATTGAAGGAAAAGTGGCAGAATTTTTACATCCAAACGAACTGCTGTGTCACATGTTGGGAAAGCTGCTTTCTTTACTCAGGTATTATTGATCCCCGTCGATAAAACTAAACACATGGTGGTACTTCGGCCACTACGACATAAAGACAACCTTTGGAAACGTTATTTCACTGAGTATTCTCTGATTTCGTTTCTTATTACTCGCCTAGTAATTCTCCCATTTATGTTTGGCTTTGAACTACAAATTACCTTCAAATTCTACCTTTCAGTAAGAGTAAATACCGACTTACTATAATCTATTTATACGCAGACTCGTCGAGGTCGTTATGTGACCAGAGATGAAATCTGTCCTCGTGGGTCCAGCTGGTCGTTCTCCTTCTTTCACTCTTCTCTGTCCTCGTGAGTGGATACCTGAAGTAATTAGCGTAGAGTCAGTTTTGCACCTGCGTCTCGGTCACGCCGATTTAATTACGTCTTGGTGTGTGATTGCGGTTCGAAATCGTGACCGCCGTAGGGTGAAGTCCAAGGCGTGGGTCTGTTCGGTTTTGGAAGGTTTCTTGCGCAAGGTGCTCCCGCTATTGCCTCCGCTGCTTTTAAACTTTCCAACAAGTCAAACGAGAACGATCCGGTCAACAGAGGCTAGGCTATTAAATAAAAGGGCAATTGCATCTAAGCAAACCAATCACTGAATTGTCCTCGACATACAAGTACCTAATAATAGGTCCAATCTATCACGATAAACCATTCAACCAATCTTGAAATCTCAACGACTTTCGACGATGAATACTCAAAAGTCATTAGACCCATTAGGTTTCTCTCTGTTATAATAACACTTTACGATATTAAGTATCCAATGATTTAGGTACTTAAGTATATGTACGGTGCAGCAACGTCTTTTGGTATATACTACCGTACTGTAATGATAATCATACAACATGCGGAAATTTGGTGGTACGCAATCAAAGGCAAACTGCGTGAGGGAAGTTAAGGTTGTAGACAGGCGTAATAAATATTAGACTCGGCTGCGGGACTGGGGTTTTTCCCAAGTACCGTGAGATTTGGTGAGCAAGGGTGGCGTTTTGCTCCAAAAACGTCGGTGGAGAGGGTCAAACGGCTCCTCCCAGAAACAGAAGAATTTTTATTGGAGAATATCGAGTCATGCTACCGACGGAATATGAAATAAGAAAGTGGGGACAAATTATTAGAACTCCGTGAAAAATGAATTTTGGAGATTATTAATGAGGACGTTGGGTTTGAGATTATTAAGGACGTAGTGAGTAAGTTTGAACATTTAATCAGATTATGATTGAAGGTTTAGACTGAACTTAGAGTGTAGATGAAGATTGAGTTTTAAGAGGGAGCAATAGGAAATTGGAGATGTCCTAGCCGAGGACATTTAAATAACGGAAGGAAGGCGTGATCCAGTCCGGAGTTGCAACGTGCACAAGTAGATTTCCGAAACGCTTTCCCTTATTTAAAACGGAGTCTCTTTTCATACAATGGTACTTCTAGCCGTTCTCATATAAGAGCCCTGGAAAATTTCTTACATTTATCATTCTTTTTGTCGATGGCTATCTCGTTGGTAACAATCTATAATCTGATATTAAATACCCACATATTTTGAATATACTCCTTATTAGCTCGCTGTGTTGGCATAACCATTTTTTTGTGATTGGGAAAATCCGTTGAAAAATTTTCTGCGTCACTTCATCGGTTCAAATAAAAACAGGTTTCCTCGTCATGTAAGGATTACGAGTATTTGGCTTTATAAATTGATTGTTTAGCATATTTTACATAAATTATTGAATAAAATTTAAAATCTGTATAATTTAGTGTTGTTTATGAACTTATATGTGTAAAACGTAATTAAATGTAATTCAAGATGGCAATAGAATAAAAAGAATACAATAACTTAAGCAGAAACTGTTTGTCACCTCTCGATTCTTCCTACGTCTTCTTTAGCCGTTAATCGGTTAAGCAAACCGGTCTGAAAAGGGAAGGACAGAGGGACAGAGACGGAAAGAAATAACGAAAGAGACAGAGAAAATTTATTAAATGCAATACTCACTCTCTCTTCTCGTTGGTGTGTTCACTTACTTGTTGTTGTATCTATCAGCCGCAATTTCACGGGCCAAGACGAAAATAATACGCTCGATCCTTTATCTGGCTAACGAGCTTCTATTACTAACTCGATCCCTGTGTGTGTGAGAGAGTGTGGGTCGTGGTCATTCATATTGTGAGAGTGTTACACAGTGGCACGTTTATTGTCTCGAGTGTCCTGCTTTGCATATCTAAAGAGAAAGAAATACCCCTTCCTTCAATAAACGCCTCACGGGGTATCTGCTCTCGTTTATATATTCAACGTGGATTGATCTTGCTTGCCACATTATGATTTACTGGACCGAGAGGAATATAATTCATATCAGACACTCACCTATATATATATACATTTTATTGATATAATTGATCATTATATAAAACATAACTTTTAAAAACGTTATTAGAATTATTTACTGAAATAAGTGTTTAAGTTTCATTTTTTCATTTCACTAAAATGGAAGCTTTATTTGATTAATTCTTAAATAATTGATTTTTGAAGATTCGGATAGTTATCACTTAGATTAGAGTCTTGATTTCATTTCATATTATTCTATATTATTTATTATTTTGGTTATTGATTGGTAGGGACTTGAACTATAACATTTGTAATAAGTGATGAAATGTGTAAGTTTATTAAGGTTGTTTAAATGATAGATTTAATTTTTATTAAAAAACAAATTTTGATGTTAAGTAAATAAAAAAACATTTACTAGATAATGACGTGCGATTTTACCAACATCTCAAGGAATTCCGAACCGTGTTGATCATGGATTTTCATGTAGAAAACTACAGAAATGTGTCCTCTGTGCGATTAACTAGCAAATACATATCTATACTTAGTTTCTCATTTTATTATTATTAAATATAGGTTAAATTACTAATCATTCTCTCATACTCGTGTATGTAATGCAGTATCTAGATCCCTGATAGATCACCAAATTCTTGAAACATTACCTGTTATTTATGTATTTTGGAGGAGGTTGTTTTTTTTTGCTTTTGGTACCAAATTCCGACATTTTACAGAATTGAATTATTTCAGGACTACGTTTTATCCGATTTCATATCATCTTGACGGCATGAGGCTTTCAACTTTGTAAATTTTCTTACATATTAAAAATAATCAAAAATATCTCGTTGCAGTAAAACAACTGCACATTAACAAAATTTTGTGTATAGAAAGAATCTCATTAAGTAATCGAAAAACTTGTGCTAAAGATGAAATTCAAGGAAGTGTTAACAGAAATTATAAATGAGTCATCTATTTTATTAGGACTGAAAAATTCATTTTATAAGGTTTCCAGTAATTTAACACGATTATTGAACTTTGAACAAGGTATTATTAAACAAGTAAACACAAAACTGATCGACTTCTATCGTGAAGTAAAATTCCTGTTCTATTCTTCTCAATTAATGTATGTATCCATATATTTTAAGAGACGTTTATCTGTATGTAACTGCTTCAAAACTTTATTAGATATTTAATTAAAGAAGAATGACAGAAAAAATCAGGAACACAAAAATAATACAATTTTAAAATATATGGAAGTAATCTCCAATAGATTGGAGCTTATCTACACTTATTTAACAAAAGAAGTTAACATAAAATAAAAGAACAAAATACTCTCCCCTATTCACTTCATTTCCCTTCAAGAAACTATTAAGGTTATTTTTAAAAGTTCTTGTATGTGGAAGATTCCTCTAAAACAGTGCAACAGGTAAATTTCTCCAATCATTTAACATTCTGTTTAAGAATGAAAATTCCCCTATGTTCGGATTTTTTGCGGTCAGGCTTTGACCTTAAATTTGTTTCTTCTAGTTCCTCATTTCTTTAAACTGCTTCAAGTTTATAATGCGGATGGTAGAGGAGGGGGAATAATTTTCCGTAGTTTTTTTATTCAGCTTTATTCAGAACAGTTTTTACTGTTTATTTAAATTTTGTACTATTATGCTTGAATGATAACATACCCTCTGTAATTTCTATTTTAATCGCTTTAGAGAAAAATTGTACTATTCTGACACCACGTATTGAGTACACTAAAGTCGTGAATGTTGTAGGAAAGGTTATTGTGTAGCATTATTCGAGGGAATAACTAATTTTCTTCTTAACTCTTCGGGACGGAAACCAACAATTACACAGAATTAGCAATAAATTTTGAAACTATAATTATAACGAAAGTGAAATCACGGGAATGCTGAGGCGGAATTCCGTCTTTTTTTATCCATTCCTACTTCCCCAACGGACTCCCCTCTTCCCTTCCCTTTCTTTCCCGGACTCGTATAAGCGAGAGTGAAGTTAACCTCGGGGCGCCGACAGAGCTTTTTTTCCCTTAACAAGGTTCGATTTACGAGCTAAATGGACGAAAGATTCATCCCCTCCTTCCTTAACATTGATAAAATAATTAGGTGCGAAGTAGAGATGAATATGTGAGTAGGAAAGAGGAAGGGAAAAAAATTATATCCAGACATATAGCCCCTAAATGGTTAAGAGGGTTGCTTCGCTGCGGGGGGTGCGTCGGCATTCCTAAAGAAAAAGGAAGGAATGAAGAAGGGAAAGTCACTCTTCAACATCGCAGCGATCGGAAACTTTCCCTTGGTCCTCATCACAAACATAATAAATAATGAACTGTAAAATAATAAGAAAACCTATGTACAATTTTGGTATAAACCAATAAAACTAGAATTTTATTAATACTGCAGACAGTTATTTTGAAAGACATCAATTTCAATTTTTGTGCGTAATTATATTGGATTAAGTTTTTAGTTCAATAATAATGACAGTATCAGTATCTTGCCATATTAATTTAATTTGAATTGTATGTTAACGTCTGTATCGTAACTATATATAAAAACGATGCTATGAAAATTAACTGCAAATGTACTGAATAATGATTCCAAATTCAATTTTAAGTTGAGATGAGTATGTGTGGTTAATATTTTTAATATCAAATATTCTATATATGATAGGAGTAAATTAACTTTACATTTATTAATTGATACAATAATTTCTTAGACAAATTCTTTTTACGATGCCGGCCTTTCCTTAGGATTTACATTATACTCTTTATACGATATTTACAAAATTAAATTACTTACAAACTAACATTTAGAAAAAATGAGATTTATTCTCGTATCTTATTTAAGAGACTTTCAGCTGAAGTCGATTAGAAAACAGAAACCCTGATCGGAATCGGCAGTACAAGGAAATCGGTAGAAATGTTACAAATAGAGTAACTACCATCAACTGCTCTGTTCTCAGATCCCGGGCCAGTCCCAAATAATTCTTTTAAACTTCTGCGTTGTAAAATGAACACCTTGCTCATTTAATCTTCTTATCAGCTTCCACGATTAAGAGCATTCTGTCCTGGTTCACTCAACAGATTCAAATAATCTCTCAATCCTGCTCTTAGTTACTCCCCCGTTCCCCTCTCACACACTCCACGTATCTCTCCATCTATCGTCATAATTATAAAAGGCATTGCGAATTAAATTAAAATCTATTTACGTCTCTTTTTAATAACTTTTCCCCCACGCCATAGTTTAATTTCCTTCTGTGACGGAGGCAAAATCCTCTCCAATAAAAGCAATTTACCTTTATAATTTGGCAAGAGCCATTCAACCCACTAACCACAGTTGTTTGGGGAAAATACCAGTCCTTGTCGCAGCCAGGTGTCATGGAGTCAACGATTTTATAAATTTCAGATCGTCGCCAAACAGTCTAATTTTCATTACCCTGTTTGCAGTTTTCTTCAATTTCTCTTAAATTTTGAGGGTGGAGAGATTAAAATGCAAGGAACTTTCGCAATCCTCAGAAGATGCGTACTGAACGAAAAGTTGGTTTGTGACCATTGATTAATGACACTTGTTAACTGAAACTCTATTCTGATTAAAAATAAGTATTTTTTGATGCATTTGTTGACAATACTGTATAAATAACATCCCAGCTCAAATAGGCATTTCTCTTAAGAGTCAGCTGTTCACGTTTCCACGTTAATTGTTGTTCTAAAATGCACCATGTAATTTGTTTTAATATTTGGAATTATACATGCATTTTATTAATTTAACATTAAGTACTTATTTTTTATGTTGTACCATAGAGAAAATATATTAGCTGGTCGATGTCTCTGTCCGTCCACCATCAATATTGATATGACATTGTGGAAGGTAATGGATAATTAATTGTTCTATGTAATCTTAATATAACTGAGGTTATCAGATTAATATGAAGCAGACAGAAACAAATAACCTCAGTTTTATACGTGACTCAATTATAAGTAGGAATATTAAAATTGTTTTCATAAACAATTTATTGATTAATTAAATTTTTGTAGCAAATACGTGTATTAATACTTTCCAGAAAGAGCCACAATAAATTAATCTCATGGGAAATCCTGTATTGGATAACGACAGCAATCCTGAAACGAATTATCGAAGTCAATCAAGATTCCACTCTATTTAACAATCACCACGTATTAATTAATGAGAAGAATTTCCTTATTGGAAATCAAACCACTAGATATACCACAGACCTGTTTATAGGAGAGGGAAAGATATTATGCTTAGAGACTATTAATTTCATGCGTACGATATAAAGATTCTCACATTTATCAACAGAGCTGGAAAAGGTTCTGACAAGGTATTTCAATAAACTCTCAACGTGCAGTAATTATTTCCTTATACGTCGTCACTAGCACAATTACACCAAATTATCCAGGAATTACGTTTATCTGTGTCGATCCGGGTAATATACATACCGAATCCCTGAACTAGTCATTGCTGTAAGAATATGCAAAACCCGTAAAGGTGTAAATTACAGGTTTTGGTTCCGCGAGAACATAAATCGACAGAAATTATACCTGGTTGTCACGGGCCTAGGCATACTATTACGAAATTATAAGAAATATTACTGTACTGTACTGAATTTTTTGAAACTTTTATTAAAGGCGTAGTGTATTCCGTACAATGGAACATCTTCATTTTTTTAAACCCCTTAATAAATCATTCCTTTTTTTTCATTAATTTCAGTAACCTTTATACACATTTTCACAATGCTATGTGAGTAATCCTGAATTATCCTTATCGGTTTAAAAATTCTTATTTAACCTTTGGATAACAGGAATTGCAAATGTTTTGTACAACAAAGCACTTTTATTTGTGAAACCTTGGCAAAATAATTACATGAATTACATGCTTTCACGATGCAGTAAGGAATATTTTCTAGAGTCTTCTGTCGTCTTCAAAGAGAAATTATTACCACATGCCATATCCTATATCTTCTACATATTTGACTTCGTGATGTTTATCCGACTCAGAGACTTCTGGTGCGGCTATATTTTAGTTTATGAACTGATTTGAGCTGCCTGTCCCTCTGGAAGTTTATAAAAAAAAATTTCAGTATATAGAGAAGCAACAAGGTTTACGAAACGTTGTGAGGTACTTATTTTATTAAGTAATTTTATTCAATAAGTTATTAAGTAATTTTCTTCTTAACAGAAAGAAGAAAAGACGCACAACTTTATTGTAATGTTAAATTTTTTTAACGCTTATAGTATGTACTTAAACTTCTATTGAAATGAGGTAAAATTCAGATGATCCAAGATAATTTTTTGAATTTAAAATCTGGGCAAAGTGGCGTATTTTATCACGTCTGGCTCGGTTAAGAGGGATTTCCGAATGGCAAGTGGTATAGAGGATTGCCGTATCATGAACCGTCATATGCTGTCCCAGGAAAATTGAGGAAAATGTTGTTGGGAGAGAGACAGTAGTTGTGGAATCGTGGCCGAGAAAGGAGAAACTTGCAAGAAAATTTAAAGTTTACTGCGGACCTATTTGGCAGCCTCATGTGACGAAAGGAGCATTTATAAGTCAGGTGAAATTAAAATTAAAAGTAGAGGAGAGTGATTTATTGTTTACTGTGTGTCTGTGAAAGTAATCTCCAAAGGAAGAAGTTGAATAACGGAAACTTGTACGCATATTTGGCACTCAATAGTACACAAAATAGTACTTTAGGAGAAAGATGGCATCTACTTTAATTAAAACATTAAATAAATATTAATTAATGTTATCCTGTTAAATAAACTACTACAATCCCAAAACGATTTAGACTTATCATGAAAAGAAGCCATAAAATTAATAAATATCATTACACAATTTTCCTTCTGTCGTGTCATATTCCGAAAGTTCTGTTTTCGGACGTAATTACGTACAAATTAAATGCAAAATTGAGAACGAGATACACGCAAAAACTTGCTCAATAAAATCTCCTGCGAGAGGAAGAAGGACTATATCAATGCGGCTCCTTATTCACCTGTCAGGGAGCCGCTCCAATTAACTCGTCCTTCAGCGATCTTATTTTAGTAATTACAGAAGATAATGGTCGGTTTATTTAGTTATGACTATGCACCACCTTGAACATCTCGCTAATTCGAAGGAGAAGAGGGGAGAACCAAACCGTTAGCTTTGATAAGGCTGATGGATATCGCGGCTTCCAGTTAATTGCACTGGCTTCCATCCAAGCTCATTACGTTACCTTCTCCTCGTGCTACCTACTACGAGTAGCAGTAGATTAATTCCACACATAAATTAATTAATGCCCCTATTTTAAGAAGGGAGACTTCTCACAGTAGCTAATGCTATCAGCAACGCACGAGGCTTCTGTGCGTGATAGCTAATTTTCCAAAGTAACACCCGTAAAAGTAAATGAAAATGTATATTAAACAAATCATTATTGCGTTCATATTTCTAACATATATACAAAAATTAATAGCAATTAGTATTTTAATGTCAACTTAAAAAAGTTAACGAGGTGATTATTCTTGAGGTACTAAGATGAACATGAAGGTTTATAATGGGTTTTAAATAATGAGTACTACATATATATATCTGTAAATTAGTTAACTTTACATTTATAAATTGATATGATACAATTTGTTAACCAAATTCTTTATATGAAGTCGGCCTTGCGTAAGGATTGACAACAAACTCTTTTTACAATATTTACAAAATTTAAATTACTTATAATCTAACGTTGGATTTATGTTACAGCTAGCACCTCTTGATGGTACATGAATCTGTTCAGTTCATCATTTCCTGTATACCATCCAGATTTAAAATAAACCTGTATTCAATAGATGCCATTACCACTAATCAATTTACAGCTTATACAATATTGAGTGTGAAATTAATATGTGAGGATATAATGGTTTGAATAATATATATTATATAAAGGTGGAAATTAATACATTAAATTTAAAATTAATAATTGATAATGTATTTATTTATAACCAAATTATTTTTATGAAGCCGTCCTTTTCTTCGGATTGACAATAAACTCTTTGTACAATATTTTTAAAAATTAAATTACTTACAAACAAACATTTTAAAACATGAGACGTTTTCACAGTCGTATTTAAGGGCCTTCCCACAAAAAGAAAATCCTATCCGGAATGGACAGTACCAGAAAATCGGAAGAAAGGTTACAGAGTAATTACCGTCTTCTGCTTTGCCTGGAACTCGCCGATCGTTCTCAGATCCCGTGCCGGTTCAAATCGATTCCTTTAAACTTCCATGTTGGGAAATGCACACCTTGGTTATTCAATCGTTTTATACGTAGGCACAATAAATAGTATTACACCCTGGATTATTCATTTTACACAATTCAATCGATTGAAAAAGTCTCTCAATCCTGCACTGAGTTACCACACTTCCTATCTCTATCACTCACACTCCAAGTCTCTCTCTCCATCCATTACCATATTCATAAAGCACATCATTGCCAGTTGCCAACCTCCAATTTACGACTTCTTAATTATAATGCACAAAAGACAATTTCTGTGCCGTTTTAATATATTTTCCCTACTACTAGTATTTAATTTCCTTCCGTGGTGGGGAATAAATCCTCTCTAATCAAAAGTATTTAACTTTAGACTTTGGGAGTAGTCATTCACCCCACATATCTCCGATGTTTAGGAAAAATACCAGGCTTCGTCATTCTGTAAATACTTCCTATCAACTTGGAATCGCTCACTTAAATTTTCGAAAGTATTTCTTGATTTCTGACAGGCTGAAACAGTTTATCAAAAAAATTTTAATTAATAAAGCTAAGTTTTAGTAGCCACATTTTGTTCAGAAACGTCGTTGAAAAACGTTGAGACTATTCCTATACTACAATAATCGTCTAAGAGATCGTTGAAAGAATTCGTTAATTGAAAGTAGAATTAAACTGACGAATTATCGGAACAAAAAGTCACTTGGATTGGGAAAGTTCGCTGACAGCAAAGATTGTTCTAAAAAGGAAACCAGATCATATGATCACTAGACTGTCTTTATAAAAGTCTTTGGCCCTGGAAGTTATAAACCTAATGTCGTCTACTGGCACAGTGGGCAGAATATAAGTTTGTACTTAAAGTCGCAGTATCCCGATCGTAATTGAGCCGGTACCAATCTCCTCGAAAGTAGTTTCTGAACAATGAACCCCGAGTGTGTCGACACGGAAAACACCCAAGCTGCAATTAAAGACCATAATAAGATCGGCTGTGGCAACAAGTTTCTCCGAGGCGTACTCGTAGTATTGTCTAGTGTTTCTCTATCCGTCTCGTTCTTATCGTTCGATCGGATAGTAGAATAATTGATCACTAGAAATTGTTAAGCAGATTACTATAGTTTCCATTCGATAACTTGTAATATTTTAACTATCCGATTTTTAAAGCATAGCACTACAAAAACTGAACATATGAGGCGCCATACCCAATTATGAGCAAAAAATGAGAAAGCTAGTAAACGATATTAACTGCAGAGAATTTCATACTTATACAGGAAAGGCAGAATAATGTTTTATTTCTTCATTAATCTGTTGTAAGAATTATTTTATTTTTTCAAATAACTTATCCAAGTATTTGTATTGTGGCAATTAATATATATATATATATATATATATATATATATATATATATATTGTAGCAGATCCGTCGTTCCTCCGTATTCGAGGATTTCTTAATTCCTTTAGGGCGCCAGGTATTTTTCATAAAAACACCAAAAATTGCTTTTAATAGTTTTAATTTCAATCAGAGCATGAAAAAAATTATATCTGCAGGGCGTGGTCATTCTCTCGTCGTCCCGCCGACACAACCTGCTTCTCCCATCACCCCATGACAACTCTCAACGTCTCGCCAGACCACATTGTTGGCCCGGGTTGCGTCAGTTCCTCAACAATTGCAACTCGCAAGCTGGCCTGCATTGTTCATCGTAACTTTTCATGTTTCTCCGAGGCGTATATATATATATATATATATATATATATATATATATATGTCCTTTAAAACAAAATTATTGTGCATATAAACGGAATTTTTAGGAAGATTTTAAAGTTCGCAGATGAGTGCTTTTCTGGTTTTCTCTATACTGCTACTAAATATCCTATATTTTAGCATGTTTTATATATTTTATACGTAAATAATACTGCCAAACAGTTTAAACAAATTAATTGCAATTTATTAAACGACAGCTTATATCATTAATCTTTTACAGACTCAATATAAGGATTTTTATCACCAAATGTCAGGGATATTCTTACTTACGAAGTGAGATTGAGATATATGTTTGTTTGCGAGTTTTTTTACAATGTAATACCACGGTTATACCTTACTTTGGAAGTGAGCTTGTGATATGCTTGTTTGCGAGTTTGTGCGTGCGGGTGTGTGTCTACGTAATCCCCTTGTCAGCACATTAGTGCGTTAAATTGATCACATTAAAGTGCCGACCACTCTCCGTACAACAAGAAGAAGGAATGTTTTAATATTTGACGGATGTTTTGCCGCTGGGAGTATCTTGATGAATTGATTGATTAGCATGATCTATCCATCACTCACGGGCTCAGTCGGCCTACCTTCCTCTCTCTTTACTCTCTCTCTCTCTCCTACTTACTTAATGGTGCCGGTTAAGCCGCTAGAGGCGTAGTTGAGCACATGTTTGAGTGTGGGTGGAAGAACTCCTGTCTTTTTTCTACTTTATCTGATGCCATTGTCATTCTGCATCAAGATGGACCAGTTTCGCCACGTAACATGTTTCGGTAATGACAACTCTTGATCAAGCGGAGTAACTCATTCCTTTGTTCACTTATCGGACATAATGGGGAGTTAAATCTCCCTCGACAGTAAAGATGAAAAAAAGAAGAGGAACGCATTAATCTTGATGTGATGTGTTACAAATATAATAACAATAACAAATTTTGAATCGCTCTCCCGTAACGAGACCCGCTTTGTACGTGGGAGAGAATGGAGAAAAAAGTAATTACTTACTGTATTTATGAATACGCCCAATGGAGAAAATGACAATGTTCATTATGTGCAGTGCTTCTATCTGCTTATTACCTGCCGCATTTGATGCCGAAGAAATCCATAGAGGAGCTTTCACTTGGAAGATTGGGCTGACGAGGAGGGTGGAGCAGGTCCAACAACCTGTCGGTTAGACACTGGATCAGTTTATTGATGACTCTTGACTGCAACTTACCATAACAGAGTGTTTAGGCATCATTACACGTTTAAGTATAATAATTATATTACAAGTAACCTGCAATGAACGAGATGTATAACCATAATGTCAGCTTCATTCAAGAATCTTTTTACCTAATGAAATACCATTCAGTCACTGAGCTAAGATGTAGAAATGTTGAGGAACAACTGCAAATCCAGTGATACGTGAAATGGATGTCGAATGATAATTTATCAGAATAAAGCCCTCTGTATGTTGATTGTAACGTGTATGAATTTTTAACGGAAAGTAATTCTAATTGATTTGAAATTTGATGAGAAAAATTTAGGACTTCAAAATATTTACGCACACAAATTTCATCCTTTCTTGTTTTGTGACGTGTACTGAGTATTTTTGCTGTCCTAACTTTCGAAAGTAATACTGAACAGTAAAAAATATTAACTGTTTTTTATTTAACAACAACTATGCATAAAAAACCTTGAAACATTCCAATAATTTGAGTATAGGAGTGAATAACAGCACTTATATTAAGATCTATTTAGAACTCATTTTAAGTATAATTAAAATAATTAACTAATAAAACACTAAATTTGTATTTTAAAGAAAACATATGAATAAGAAAAATTAATTCGAGTTCATAGAATCCACCGTGGTATTAAAGCAGATTATGGCACGTCAATTTTTGATAAATAAGGAAAAATATAATGTTACAAAAAACTTTTTTGTTGCGTTTTAGTAAAATTTGAATAATAGCTTACATAATTTGAGTTAACCGACTAAACAATTTATTGCAGGTCAGTGCTGCCGCGAAGAGATCAGCAGTAGTTTAAAAGAGAGTTTCAGATGAAGAAGCGTGTACTCGTTTTCCTGTTCAATTAATTTAATTTGAAGTCAATGTTGATTCGTCGAAGTGGACGCTCCGACAATGCAATCACTTTTTACTGAAGATGTTGTTTGTTTTGTGTGTTTTTCACTTGACAGCTCTAAGGTCGGACAAGCATCGCCTTGCTCTACACCAGAAAAGTATTCACAATACCGGGATAATTTTATACAACAGCCTTCCGCCAGAGGTTAAAAATAGTACCTACAAAAGCTTCGTGAAGCAGAGTAAAACTATTCTTTTAAATGGCGCGTTTTACTCGGTACAGGATTTTCTTAATCGTCCTTCTAGTATTTAAATCAAGGTTCCCGCAAAAAGTGTTGAATGAGCTGCCTTATAAAATAGCACATCACATATCTTTAAAATTTCTGTTCAGTTTTTTCTGCTCTTTTGTTTGTTTGTTTCATGTATTGCCTGGAGCTACGACAGAGGGAAGGACAGTTTCCTGGTCCAAGTAGTTAAAACTCCATTGGGTGTTCCTCAGTGTGTGCTTGTTTGTGTGTCCGTGTTGTGTTTATATTGACTTTTGTCTATATACACTTTCTTTTACTAATTTATTTTAAGTTTATTTGTCTTTAATTATGTACATTATTTTGTTCATTTTTAATGTATGACGTATCCTATTTCCTCAATCGAGGATTAATGGAAACAACAATAAATCTAAAATACGTAGAAATTTGTTGTGAAGGTTTGGAAGTTTTAATAAATTTGGACTCTCTATTTTAGCATTTCATCCCTTTTCTTTCCCTCTGCATATTCGTGTAATTATGCACTTAACCTTTTGCAAAAAAAATATAACTGCAGGTAATGAGTATCCCACCTGTACTTGGTTTTATTGGAAGTCATGCCCCACTAATCGGAGAAACATCATCATAGAGTGAATGGGAAGAACGAAACCAGAGAGCGGAGAGAGAGAACGTAACACGAGGCAAGACGAGCAAAATTATCACTTTGGCGCGGGCGCGTGATTTTCAGTGTGAGTGGATGTGCTACTTACCACCTAGTTAGCGGGTGATATACATCTTCGGAGCAGGAGGAAGCAGGGAGAGGGGTTCGGAATTTTAGCCGATATATCACAGAGGCTTCGGTCGGCTCGCAAAGTGGATAATTACACCAGCGCGCACACACACACCTGTCTTTGGCGCTTCCGATGGTGGGAGGCCAGACTGCGAATTGTGATGGATGTGGCTCAACCCCCTCCAACAATCACCTTCACCACAAGCGCTAAAATAAAAGAATTCGCCTGGAGCAGTTTAGCGTAAATGACCCGCAAAAAAGTGCAGACGCCGCCTCAACAGCAGCTTTTGCTGCGCACCGTAACTAATCGATTAGCGATTTATCGATCCGACAGACAGGTGATGCCCATTTTGGATAATTAGCCTAATTCGACGGTTTATTTCAGATAAAGACATATAATAGCTAACATTTAAGGTAAATCTTATGCTCAATTTCAATACGTTTTTCCGTTTCCTTCATTGTGGATGGATTCATTAATCTGCAGGTAGTTCCACGAGTGTTTCTCAGCACTCTAAGGCATTGAGAATTCCATTCTTTACTTCACGTTTCTTATGACCACATTAGGGGTTTAATTATGTAACATATATTTTTGTGGAGACTTACATCATAATAGGAACCCGTTTCGCATTAAAATTTCGCATACATAACTTATACATAATCTCTACAGGAGACACGCAGCAGTAATTAGAATAGACGATCAAAAAAGAAATCCGCAATCAAGAAAGGAGTAAGACAAGGATGCTGTTTAACTTATATATAGAACAGGCGATGAAGAATGTTAAAACGGAGTATGGAAAATGAATCATACTGCAAAGAGAAAGAATAAAATCCTTACGCTTTGCCGACGATATTGTAGTATTAGGGGAATCAGAAGACTTGGAAACCATAATAAATGGCATGAACGGAGTCCTGGAGAAAGGATTTAATATGAGGATTAATAGAGGAAAACCAAGGTAATGGAGTGTAGTTTGGGGAATAGTGAAATAACAAACGGTGTTAGATTTGGAAGGGATATTTTGAAGGAAGTTAAGGTGTTTTGCTACTTGGGAAGCGTAATAACTAGGGATGGTAGAAGTACAGTAGACACAATGAGTAAGATAGAACAGGTAAGGAAGGCTTTCGCGTAAAAGTGGTTTTACTTACGGGTAATATAGGTGAGAATATTAGGAAATCGTTGCTAAAAATGTTCGTATGGAGCGTGGCGTTATATGGGATGGGACGTGGACGATAGGAGTTGGGGAAAGAAAAAGAATAGAAGTTTTTGAAATGTGGTGCTGTAGGCGAATACTGAAAATAAGATGGATGGATAGAGTAAGTAACGAGGAAGTTCTAAACAGAATAGGGGAAAAGCGATCAATATGGAGGACGTTGACCAAGTAGGCCACATTTTAAGGTATGAGGGTCTTGTAAAATTAACAGTAGAGGGAAGTGTGTGTGGGGAAAGAACAGAAGAGGGAGGCCAAGGATAGAATACGGTAAATACATTAGGGAGGATGTGGGTTGTGCTACTTATGAGGAAATGAAAAGGATTGCGCAAGATAGGTTATCAAGGAGGGTTGCATCAGGCCAATCTTAGGACTGGATACCACAACAACTGTAACAAGTCGCTTATTTAGATGTATTAAAACGTTCTTAATTATACATGACACAATTTTTACGTATGATATAAAATTCAAATACAAAAATTATAAATTAATTTTATTTAAATAATAAAACATGAACGGATTCCTTTTCGTGGAGTATCTGTAGACACTCATAAATAGAAGTGTTTTATTAATTATACGAAAAACGAGAAATGTTATGTAGCCAAAAGGAATATGAAATCCAGTAGTATATAACGAAAATAATTCTGTTCTTACAGACCACTATGAGAAAAACAAAGACGTAACACAGCATGTAAAGAACGGGGCTCCTTAAAAATGGTTCGCACTAGGAATTTGCAAACAAAGTGTTGCATTTTAGGGTGAATTTTTAAAACAGTTTCCGTCTGTTAGTGCCTTTAGCTTCTTCTGAGTGTCTTTTCTCAAGACGCCACATCCAATTATAACTGTATTCTATAATTCATCAAGAAGAATTTATCGGAGATACTTCACGGAAAATAAACGAAAAACTAGGAAATATATGACAAAGTTGTTTTATAAATGCAAAAGTAGCAAATATAATGCAATTGCGAAAGGCTGTCAACAGTCTTTGAAGTTCATATTCTCCGTTTCAAAGTTAGTAAGTTAGTCACGAACGTTGGGCGCTCAGTTACTGATTCCAAATTCAGGCGTTGAAGGGTTTGTTCGCTCATTGATTTCTTTGCCCTTGGAGAATAGCATCGCGCATGTTGTTAGAGGGGCTAGGCTCTCCAAAATGACGTAATTGAGCCCCTGGGCCACCGCAAGCCAGCCAGCAAGTCTGCCTACTGTTGATGAACGACGCCAGGTACCACGGCGGACAAGCGAATCATACGTACGGCCCTTTAGGTCGCCAGCTTTGTGATTTGTGAGGCCCATACGGCACAGAAATCCCCGGAAGGGAACCAACTCTTGCCATGGTAATGCGATACAACAAATCATCGCGAAAATTGCAAAGCGCTTTCTCTCTCCATCTCTCTCTTTCTCCCTCTCTCCTTCGGCTTAGCGGTCGGAACGTAAAAACCACGTTCACCATGTACAATTTTCCCCGTAGTTTACACCTCGATCGTAGCAGCGGGAAAAATAATATGAGCTGCGCTTAGCACTTAACCCCACAGTTAAAGGATGGAATAAGAATAAAAAAGAGATTGGTAGGCAGGGTCCATGAGCTCATAACAACACACGTATGTACACTGTGCAATGCTGTTGTATACGAGCCAACAGGTGTTCCTTTAATCGCTGTATTTCTCCATCTTATGGAGAAAACTTCTGTCCCCTCCCCCTCCCACACCTCACAGGTCACATTCCGCAACACTTGGCAGGTGTAGCGAATTGGACGAGTAACATTACCTGCACCCGGTCTATCTACATCGTTTCTATGAGTATCACGTGTCATGAACTGGATTGTTCTGAAATGAATCATGAAATGATACATAATCATGTAAGCGAAACAATTGAGTTTGATAGAAATCAGATGAGACTAAATTCGTTACCGTTTAATTTAGAAATAAAATATATTTAAAACTAATTAATTTGTATTGCCAAAATCTATTCAAAAACAAAATCGACAGTAATCAGCCTTGGCTCCTATTTATATAGCGCCGCGTGCCAGTCTCATGTTATTAAGCCTTTCGGAAAATATATTAACTACTCGTAATTTATTAATACATAAATTAAACATACATTAAATTAATAAGTATTTAACACTAATCAGGACTAAGTGGTGATTCAACTAACAAATGCGTAAAATAAAATCCTTTGTTTATAAAAATCAAAAATACGTGTTATATATATTCTTCAAAAGAATCGAAACAAGATTATTTATAAGAACTACATCTGTTACACACATTCCATGCGAACCGGAAACAAATAAAATCGGTGTAAGACACGAATAACACCCCCAGGGGCTGAAAAGGAGGGGGGAAGAAATTTTATAACATTCAGAAACTGTCAATATTTCTCGGGGTCAGTGAGATAGATAATTTTTCTCTCAATATTGTTTGTGTTTCATTTATATCCCATTATAATACGAGGAGAGCATCCATAGGGGGTGGGGCTGAAGGTGCGATACGTATAAATAATAAGAAAACAAAAGAAAATTGTTGTCAAATACCGCTGGTATTAATTCAGACATTAAACATGCTGGTTAAGTTGAACTTAAGCCTATTAGAGTGGGATGTAAATGGAAAATGTAGTCCTCAGTTTAATTATTTTTCTGCATCATCTCACATTATATACGATTCAAGATAGCGATAAGGACGTAAACTTGTGCTACTAATTCCAGACGCAGGAAACAGTTATAAGACGAAATCTCGTCCAAGGTTAGCGTTCCGGCATTTGTGTGCCACATTTATATGTGTTTGTTTTCCGAGAAAAAAAGGAGAACTAATTAGTTATTCCGTAAAGGTAGCCGGCGGTTGATTATTTTAACAGTTTCCTTTACACCTGTCTGCAGCCTGACCAGTGAAATCACGATCAGGATGTCAGCCATTCGGAGAGAAGATAGAGAAGGAGAAACAGCAAAAAATGGGGAAGTAATATACAGACAGGTAACGAGAGAGAGAGAGAGGTCCATCTTATAGTGCTTCACTACTTTACTTATTTTTAATAAGTTAAGTTGCATAATCAGAGATATTATGCATAAATTTAAATATATAATAATTTAGTTTGTTAGCATTATTTTTATTGGGTACAGATGTCTTGCGAGTCACACCCAAGACTGCCGACAGGTAGTTTTTATTTTAAATGCCGCTTCCAAGGTCCAGATTACCCATGCAAAATTTCGATTATAATTGGAAAAGACAGGCCCCATCCCGATTATGAAAACCATTATTGAATACGCGCTTTGCCTCCACATCTTAAAAAACTAAAATCTTTATCCTTTCCTATTTTTTGGGGATTAAACAGGTTGCATGAGGGTGATCCTGAAGCAAGAAACTCCCCATTTAATAGCATAGGAAGGGAATTGAAAAGGGGGGATGTGGAAGGTAGATTGTTCTTTAATAAAAGTCAGCTCTTATTTCAGATCAAAAACCGTGTGATTGGTTGTAAAATCTGCAGGGATGAAGGCCACTTTCAAGATGCACTCATTTTTGGCAATTATCTGATTTCATGGACGTCTGCAGATGATATTATTTGAAGAAATTTTTTGATAATGCTTATAATATGAATTTTAGCATGCTACTCCTCAAATGTGGAAACCTGTTCAAAAATTTACTGATTCATAATCATGCCCCTTTTCTCTCAAGAAATGATTTAACTTTGTTGCTTATCCCGTGTCTCATGTAACTTTGTTTATCATTTATTTACTATGCTTACTAATATCGTTGTAATGTTGTTGTAACACTTAACATAGTATTTTATCTTTCTACCGTTTAAATTAAATAAACTATTTTCCGTTTTTAATTCACCAAATAGTTTTGAACCAAGGCGTAATGTGTTCATAATTTAAGTTCTTCTGAGGAAGTAAGCATGAGACTGAATGATTACAAAACAAATTAGGAAGGAAGCTGAAAGAACGGGTCTCACAGCATTGATACAGAATCTGGTTTTCTGTGACCAGTCACGTTTTAAAATTTTATTTATTAGACTTTACTGACTCGGTGACCGTCTCTTTGAAATTTTTTGTAATCAACATCAGATATTTGTCATGTTTTAAATTTTTTTATTATTCCTGAAGACATTAATTTCGACGTAATCCCATGAAGCATTATTCCACTAAATAATTATTTCGTGCCAAGTTCAGATTTAGTACTGAATCCTCCACGACATCAGTAACAAATCAGTGCAAATTGTTAAATAGAAAATAATCAAAAATAAAAATGTTTGGCAGATTAATGGATCTTGTTCATTTAATGGAGCAAGTGAAAACGTAATTTGTCAGTGGCAGTAGTATATATAGTGGTTTTGAATGTAAACTACACACGTTCAGAAAAGTGATATATATCGTCGGGAGGGGAAGGGGACATATTTATTGAACTCCTTCTTTTTGTAACGTACAGAAACATTAATCCTAAAATTAGATTAATGAAACCATTCTGAGACTTTTAAAGCGACTTAAATGTGAATAAGTATTACAATGAGGACAACGCGGAGACTTCTTAGAATATTTTCCTTTTAGGTAGTGAATAATGAAGTGAGGGGATGTAAACACTTTGAAATGAATAAGGGCGGGTATTATATTTTAAAATGAAGAATTATTATAAAATGTGTAAATCAATTATCAAAATACAGTATACTACAATTTTATCCCTTTGAAGTTACAAGCCGATTTTTTTAATGATAAAACTAAATTTACAATATTCATGTGTCTTCTCATGGAACAGAACTCAAACACAAATCCTACTTAAACAGTTAGCTTAGCATGAATCTTTCCGCTTGATTCAATTCTGCCGCTTCCTCGTAGCTCGTATTTTGCTGCTCCGGACTGGATCACGCCTTTGTCCCGTTGTTAAAATGTCTGTTCAATTTATAACTGTTCCCTCTAAATATTCAAAAATTAATGTTCAGTATTATCTTTGCTCTTTAAGTTCCCGATCATAATGTTCTGTCAAGTCCTGTCTTAATCATCACGTGCTTAATGTCCAAAATCCATTTTTCTTGGGGTTTTTAATGCATTTTTCCTCATTTCTTTATTTTATATTCCGTCGGTAGTGTCCAGTCAAAATTATTATCTGTCCTCTCTGGGAAGGGCCGTTTGCCCAACTCTATCAACGCTTTTTCTAAATTTTGACATAAGATCTATCAATAAATTTCTGTTTTATTAGTCTTCCATAAAATTTATCATCTTAATAATTAATTTACTAGACTCTTTTCTCGTGAAAGCACGTCCAATTTTCACTTGAAATTGATAGTGTATTATTATAATTTTTTGCTTACACCCCAATAACTAATTTTCCTCTGCACAGATTCCGCGAAAGAAGTTTCTTGTTCCTCCGAATACCACTATTACATTCTCCACGTGGTAATTACGGATTTTGTTTTCACATAAAGCCAGATTAGTACCTGCATATCATTACGAAGTTCCGAAAAGCTTACACCCAAAGCAAAAAACTGTCTACAAACCACACAGCTAGGCCACATGAGTAATAATTGAAAGGCAATTTAGCGAACCTGGTACCGTTTAATATCCTGTAACCTTTATTGTCTTTCCATCTCCATCCACCCGTCTCTATCTCTCTCGCTCTGGAAAACTAATTTGTGTTCTGTAACTCGAGCCGTTATTTTATCTGCGCAGATTGCCGTACGATAGCGATCTCCATAGATCTTCAAAATAATAATGGCTCATGCCACCACGACAACCGCAACAACCATAACACCAACAACACCGAGACGACGATAATAGAGGGATGGGGAGAAGGTGGGGAACCAAGTAACGGGTTCCGAGACGAAACACTAAATCTTTGTACACGTTGTGCCCTTGACGATCGTCTGCTCGCCTTGACCAATATCCATCAGCGATTTAAAACGAACGTTCCAACAAAAGACTATTTTGCAAATTGAATACAAAGACATTTCATTTTTATCACCAATATTTATGAAAGCCGAGTGTATCATCATAGATTATTACATTACGCATAGTCAAACATTGTTCATGTGACACTAGCATTTAGTTTGTGGTATTGAGATACTGAATGAAGAAAGAACTGCATTACACATACTGCAGTGGCAGAAAATTTATTTTGAGAGAATGTCGAGAATTGTACCACGTCAGAGCCAACCTTCAGGAAGTCAAGAACTTGTAGCTGAATTTTAAATTTTACTTTTACTCTGTTACATTTGTTAATTATTTTAAAAAATTTTCATTTTTCATTTCTCAAATAATAGATAAATTAATACACTTACATACCATTTTGAACATTTCATCATTAAAATGACACGGGTTATTATAGTGAAATGGAGTTGGAGACAGATATTGAGTTACTTAAATTAAATTGAATTTTATATAAAAAAATTGTAGTAAAATATAAAGACAATTCTGTTATGTCGGTGTGTTGGTAATATCTTTCATTTATCAAAGAAGAATTTGGGTTTGGAGCAAGGTGATTTATGTGTATGTTTGGTGAACCCAAAAAATCGTTTTATTAATCTCTGGACACAGTCGAATGGCACGCACTTATGTTAATGTATACGACCGGTACCTTAAAGATAACCAAGCGACTAAATTTTGATTGTAATATGAAGATATTGCCCAAATTTCTATAACTATTATATAAGCTCTCATGATATGAATTCTATGGTGAAATTAGAAATTTCAAGTCCCGAAGAGCGCAAGAGCTGTTACAAACAATTACTACTTGCAAATTGGTCCATATTCAACGGCATATGTTCAGCAGGTGCAATCCATTCATGATTACTGCCATGAGCTCTGTTTGAGAGGCTTCGACCCTTTATGTCTGCGGAGTTCCCATATATTTTTGAAACTGTATGGAATTTTTATTCGACAGGTATCAGTGCTCAGAATTTTTAATGGAAAGCTTTATTTTATTTTTGATTTAGGAGAACCTCTTCTTTCTTTTGGAAATATTTACAGTGTGCTGTGACGTGGACGAGACTAACTAAACATGTCACATGACCCTCCTTCATATGGCAAAGTAAGCTCTTCATATGTCGTAACTGGAGACGAAAATGCAGAGAAACGCACATAAACATAGTCGAGGGATTTAGCACACTGATCTCGGGTGAGAAGAGTCAAGAACGCTGACCAGTAAAACACAACAGACAGGTTGATTTACAGTTTCAGTTTTAACAAATGGAAATTTTTAAGTATATCATTGCTACAACACAGTTTTTTAAATACAAAATTGAGGAGTCTCTTAAAACATTCTGACAAGAAGCGAATCAAGTTAGTGTAACAGTGTTATACAAACAGACGCCGATTACAGTGTTCAAATAAAATAACTGTTTAAAAATGTTAATATCTGTGATACTTAAGAGACACATAATCTTGCACAACACAACAGATACCATTTATGAAATTCCAGTTTATTGTTGTCAACTAATAGGCCAGAAGAATGTAGTTTGAGGACCTCATTTTATTGTCTTCTACGTAATTGTACATAGGTATAAGGAAGCTACGAAGTCGGAAACATGCCAAAGTTAAGATTAATTTTACATTTGTAATTCATAACTGGCAAGGATATTTATTGCTGTCGATACGCAGGAAGGTGCACTGTCAACGTCCGTGACGTTAAATGTTAACTGTCGTCTGCAGGCTTTTGTAAGCTATAAAAATAAAGTTTTTCGACTGTTTTTATTACCTTCTACGATAATCTTGTTCTACTGTGTAGTTTTAAATTCCTGGGCTTTTAGATGGTTACGTAATAGTTACTAAACTAAGATCAATATGCAAGTAACAGTAATTTTATCACCCTCCAGCGATATTTTAATTCTTTTAGATGGGACACAAAATGTTAACCGTCACCTGTGGGCCGGATTATTAGTACTACTGTAGCGTCAACAATGTTGAAACTAAGAGATGTTGGGAGAAGATAAATTACTTTGGATATGTCAGTGGTTCTGTCCTGCATATAAAGATGTACTAAGACAACAGGGCCAATCACTACGTCACAGGCAAGGTTTTTCTTGACGGGTTGTTGTCACGTTTTACTGTGTAATACAGCCATCGTCTGTTTATAGAGCCTCGGGCAGCTTTTGCTGCAGAATTGAAATTGGTAGTTCCTATATGGTAATTTGAGTACGAGTTGAGGAAAGTTTCACCTTTTGTCTGTGTGCTAATTTTATCTCCACTCCTAAACACGTCAGCCTGGCCAATAACCGGCTCCGTCACTCAGTGTTAATATTGCACAAACTTATCTAATACTTACATCTACCTTTGAATTAATTTCATTACCTCCTGTCACAGATAATAGAAATAATAATATGGAGATCTAGAACCTGTATGGTAGGATATGCTTCCCTCGCCATCACTACACTAAAATTGAGGAAAAAGTTAATGATTTGATGTACTCTTTAAAACTGAGAATAAGATTAATAATTTGATGTACTTATTTAGAGGAAACAAAGTACAATAATCTCAGCAATTCATTTCAAAAAATGTTTTTCTTTTTAACCTTTGCGGACATCAGGATGATTAATAATGACTCTGGGAATTAAGTCTCTTAGCTGTGTTAGTTTCATGTCATCCATGCAAAACCAATGTTAAACAACAACAAAAAATAAATCACATGTTAAAACGTTTCCAAAACATACAGAAGGGCGTGAAAATAGTACCCAATAGCCCGACCTACCTGATTCAGGTTTTCTGGGTTTTCCTTGCATCTCCGGGTAAGATCCTTAAACTCGCTACCTTTTTCTACCTTCCTCATCCCCCCTTTTCAGTTCCCTTCCAATGCTATTAAAGGGGAGTTGCCTGTATCAGAATCAACCGCATGTAGGTTGTTACTCACTAAAAGCAATTATCAATCGTAGTACTGACTGGTTTCAAACAATCCCAATTATGTGCAAACCTGTTCAGCACCTCGGTCGTTACAGTAATGTGCTAGTGAAAACTCTAACAAGGACAACCAAATTAACTTTCTGTCCGCTGTCATTAAAATAAAATCTGGCCTTAAATTCGCTACCACCATACATAGAAATTTACTGGCACTGGATAAAAATATAATAAAGTTTATATAATTTAGTTGAAATTTTCAATTTATATGTGAATCTGCTACTGCATATCACTGCTGGAAGTTGTTCAAAGGGGTGAATTTAGACAACTTGGAGGACCAGTTGTCTTCTGCATTTCTTGAAATAAACATTCATTACGTTCATTAAAACAATCCAATATTTTTATTATTACACTGTTTATAGTCGCACTAACATCGAGGTTGACTTGCTACTCAGTTTAATTCCTGTCTTTGTCGGGTATAATCAGTCAGGGAATTGTAATACAATCAGACAAACACCCAGGCCCCTAGCAGGAAACGAACCCGTGTCCTGTTATGCGAGGCTGAGAAGGTAGCCACTAGACAACAGAGGGGGCTAAGAAAATTTTATTTGCTGTACGACCTGTGACACCGTTCTGTTTGAAGGAAACATTTCTCATTTTTCCGTTAGGCACAGATTACGAAACGTAAGCAGTACAGATTTCCTTACCTAATTTTATTTATTTCTATAATAGTCTCATGGATCCAGTTAAATATTGGAAATGATGGGGGGATATTAATTAATGAATTTAATAATTGGGTTTAAATATATACATTTATTAATTGTAAACACAATAATTTTAATACGGGTAGTGCGTGTATATATTATGTACAAAAATAATTAATTAAAATGGGATTGTATTAAAGGTTTGGGTGACCACGTGTAGCAGATCTGTTCGTTGACGAACCTGAGTTGTTTTCATAGGCGTCTCGCTGTAATTTCCGTGTTGACAATAGTACGAAGTCGTTCTGCCAAATTGAGGAAACTCCGCTTGTTCCTCTTTCTTCCCTTGTTGTTAAGACCTTTCTTCCCTGCTTCCTGGACTGATCAAAGCATGGTCTCCGCTGCCACCTCACCAATCTCCTCTCTCCACCACTCTGCTGCCAATCTCCTTTCACCACCACCTTGTATCACCAGCAATCTCTTTCTCCACCACTCTCCTTCAATATTCTCTCGCCATCCCCTGCAAAAATCTGTCCAAAATTGTCTCCGCCATCATCTTTAAAACCTTGTCCCCACTTATCCGACACCTATCCCTAAGGTGGCAGGGATGGATATTCTCCAATCATATCCCTTGTTTCATTTGGGGAACACACGCCACCCGGTCACCAAATTCCCAGGCAGATTAAGACATTCCGAAATGGCGACGAGGTGTCCGAGCTTTATGGTCCAGGTGTCAGCCGCAGTCCCTTTGTTATTATTCCGAGCCGCCAAGACGGCGCGCGGAAAAACCCCTTCTTCCTGGCAAGCGACTTGCTCATGCCGGAATATTTCTTATTTAAGTTTCCGTAAATAATAATAAAAAATTGGACGCGGGTTCTACTGCGCTACAATATATTGACATCACTGCAACTGATTTTAGGTAATGGCAAACCGCTGTAGTACACTAAAGATAAATTTACTTACACTGTTAGTTCTGATGAAACGTCTTGAATAGCTTTGCATTGCTAGCGTTATCAGGAAATGAGTTTATTCCATTGGAACCTTCGTTACTGTTATTATCATTATTATTCCTCTCAACTACTGCGTTTAATTGCGCTAATTCCTGAGAGTCTATTCCACCAAGTCTGCTGGACGTTTCCATTACGCGCCTGGATATATACAGAGCGCGTGAGTTTTCCCTTTCCTCTACCCGGTAATCACAAATTTGGCTGGGCAAAACCGACCGTCTGCTAATAGCCCTTAACTCCCGCTAATGAGTGGCTATATCACGTGCAGCGACGGCCGCTTGCAATTTACAAATAACGAGGAGGCCATTACATTACAGTGCTCTTGCGCTGGTCGTTATTAAATAAAGACCGCACGCTCGTCTCTACCTAATAGCTATATTAAAGGGTGTCTCTAATGACACGAAGGAATTTTTACTTGTTTCCGTAGCAGCAGTAGACTACGTTGGAGGCGAGGCACGTGTTTGCAAAGTGAAAATAACAACAACAACAAAAAAGACAACTACAAGGAGAACGTGTAAAATTCCCAATACAGACATCGAGCGATTGCGAATAGTGAATTAGTAAAGCACCTTTGAAGAACTGACCAACGACATGATCAACAATTGGTGTTATTTCAGGGATGATTTGTCAATTATGAGGATAATGTAATGTTGCTTTTATTTAAATGATTTAGTGAGGGCTGGCAAAATAATTCGATAAGCAAATGGGTTTTACTAGAGTATGAATGACCAGTGGACGAGTGGAAAAAATCGCCTATATAATGTAGTATATACCGATAGTGTCATATTCTACAGGAACGTGTACATAAACAACGAAGAAGGAAAGTAAAATACAGGCAACTAAAATGAAGTTCATGAGAGAAATAATTAAGATCAAAAATAAGAAAATCAGGAATAAAATTGGTTTGATAAAAGTACAGGAAAATACAGTGATTAGTTGTATGCCTCACCAAGTGCTCATTAAATTAAATCAATTAAAATTAAAATTTCATAACAATAGATTTATTTAAAAAATAAAAGAAAAAATATATTTACAAAAGTAATGATCTAACTTTAAAATACAAATTGCCGGCTACTCAACATGTTACTCTTAACCCAAGGTGTTTTAGGTTGTAAACTCTAATAATACCACAAATGAGGAATTTTGATCAATAAGACAAAAATTGAAACTTATCGTGGCAACACTCCCAGGACAGAAACTTCCGAAGGCTAACCAGTACGGGAAATGAAGACCAAAAATAATGAGAGCATAACACAAAATTAACGAAAATAATCTTGTTTTATTCATTTTCAAGTGTTGAAAATTATCAAACTTTGTCCCGAATGATGTGTTACATGTGGTGGGCGTTACACGAACTTTTATTTTTATTCAGTTCCCAAGAATTAATCGCTGGTAGGGTTGCCCATTTTTATCAACGGGACACGTTAAAATTGGATTATATTAATTATCGAAAAAACAATAAACGACATTGTGTCATTTTTAAAATCATATAGCATACTTGAACTGCTAAATTGGAGACATATGAGACATTAATTCTTAAATTAGTAACAAAAATTTCTTTAAAGGAGTAGAACATTAGAAATAATTGATAGAAAATTCTATTACTGAATATATGAGTTATGCTTAGTAATAGAATAATTATCTATTCTTCTATAATTTCATTGCTCATCAACTCGCTATTCCACTATCAATTAAATTCAACATTCACTCTTGTATTTTCTCACTGTCTAACTATATTCAAACTGTTTTGTCGCTATCAACGTTAGATATTTGAATAACCGTCAACGTTTCGTCAAATAATTAAGAAGTAATAGGCATATGAATGTATTCCAATGTTAAGTAACTACATTCTTTTTTAAGAAATTAAAATCTAGAAAATACACAGTAAATCATTTCACAATCAAAACTTCAGTTTAAAAATTAATTTTCTAGTTTGCGTGTAATTATTCTTAAAGGCGATCTATTCAATCAGAAATGTTTTGTGAAAATTAACAAAACTTATTTTCCGTCAAGATTGTTTTAGCTGCTGATTACAGAAATGCTAGACGTGTTAATCCAGGTTTATTTATTCTAATACACTCAAACAAAACGCACGGCTCCACAGATAAAGTATTTTACGAGGTGCCATAAATTTTTAAATAACGTTGTGATGAAATTTTTAACTAAATTTGGTATTAAATCTCCACCTGTCTCTCTTTTCTTTTTTACTATCTCTCTACTCCGCGGGCGTAATTAGCATGTTTAACAAGCTTCGTTTACATATGTAAATTGGAGAAGGAACCGCTCCGAGGCTGAAACCTACTCCTTCGTTTAATTTATGCTCAACATGCCACTATGTAAACAAAATATTAATTTCTTACACACGCCGCGTGTAGTCTTCGTCACCATACAAGTGAGACCATTCTGTCGTTTCTATAAAGAGTGTATGAAATCAGCCCTAAAATGAGAAATACTTCTATATTTTTATCGTTTCTGCTTTGATCAAGAAAGAATTTCGCAGATCAGATGTGGTTCCTTATTTCGTCCCCTTTTCCCACCAAATGCAATTCCTATATTTCTCTTTAGTGTTCACCATATAATGTATATTATTATGTAAAATTAGCCGCGTTTGATTTTTATCGCCTTCTACAGATTTGTTTTCTGTCGTTGAACAATTCCATACTTCGTTCTGCTTTCTAACTTACCATTTACAGATATTTCTGTTCGACATAACAGAAAGCTACATATTTACCTTCATTTGCGTAACGAGTTAATGGTAATGCCAAGACACAGGTTCCTATAAAGAAATGGTCAGTGTTACTCAAAAATACAAAGCTTCAACGGCTTTCTAACGGAGAAGTGAAGGAAAAGACAACGAAACGGAGATACGTTTGGCCATGGGTTTTTTAAAAATGAACACGATAGTGCACTCATTAACTATTCAGAAAGGGACGAATGGTAAATTAATAAGGTTTCTGGAATTTATTATAATGTTTGAAAAGAGAAATAAAGAGCAAAATGCAAAGATGGTGAAAATTGTGGAGTTAAATTTAGAACTGTTTACGAATACAGTTCGTCTGAGAAAAAAATTACGTCGAACAAGATTGTCATGTTAGGATCTTCTGAAAAATAACTATAGGTAACTTTCATAAATTTCGAACCACTGAGCGTTGTACTAATAAAATAAAAATAATCGACAAATAATATTGTTTTCTATTATTTAGTAAATACTCAGTGACGTGTGCCCCGAGTATTTTCTCTCTGGCTTTTAAATTGAATGTCACTGAACATTACAATTTACAATGTATTCATTTTAACTATTTATTTATATAATGTATAAATACCATATTGCTTGTCATACCAACTATAATATCTTCGGATGAGTTCTCTTCAATACGTCAAAAAAAAATTGGCGTTCCCTTGTATCATCAGACAAAGAAATCAAACATTGTTCCCAAATGGTCAATTTTTTATTTATGTATTTAGTATTGTTTTGCAAATTTGTTTCCATTCACCTAACTACATTGGTTCCAGATTGTTAATATTTAAAATCGTTCATGGATGTTTCCGATTATTATTTGCTGGTAAAATAACTGTTGGCAAGGCTCCTGGTCGTAATATTTTGAACAGGTGACAATGCGACTTGTGCTCAAAGCCTTTGTTATTGTAATGAGCCAATACGTGCCTCTGGCTACTTCACACCCTTGTTTCCTACCACCTTCTTTCCATCCACCACCACCGTAGGCCCTGTGCAGTAAGTTATTCAACGTCGTAGGGGAAGACTCCACGTTTTTAAGCCTGTCATTACCAAGTCTAGACGCTGCACCCTGCAACCCTTGACAAGGTTGGACCAGCAGATTGAAGGGCGCTTCCAAATCACAGACTCGGGTGTGATTACCCTCGAAGGAGAGGAGGGGGTGTGTCGCAGCCGGCAAAACACAAAAAGCTTACAACCCCTTCTCTATCTGAGAAGCAATATGGATTTCTCCCTCTGGCTGGGTGGCTTTAAATCGGCCTCATTTAAATCTATTAGGGGTCTTCAACGTCGGCTAATGTGATCCGAGGACAAACCGCAAAACCATTCGTCAAGTGATTATTACGACTGTGGGCGGGAAGGGTTGCTTTGATTTTCCTTCACACCTGCACATCCCCTCCTTGTTAGCAAGCAACAAGGCACGCTTTTCTTTCACACCCCCTCCCAACCCTCGAGACAATAAGGAATGCATCGGAACTGAGGCAGTAATTCACTAGATCATAATAACTGTTGCAGAATGTATTATGAGAAATTGACACGCGTGAATTCAAATAAGTGCCACGTTATGAATTAAACGTACTGAAATTAGTCGTTTGTATTCCATTACGACTATTACTAGAACGTTTAAAATATCTTCGTCTTTCAGGTGAATACTGCCTGGAATTAGTTGAATTAATACATTAATAAATTAGCCAGTGCGTCAGATGCAATTAAATAGCTCACAAAGGAATAAAATTACACGACGCATTGTAATAGCAATGCTAAAAAAGTTAATGAAAATTATTTTCTTATACAAATTATATAAAAAGTTTGCTATACAGTTAAGTGAATATAAATTATGTAAGTCAGAATAATTACTTGAAATCTAATTCGTGATATGCTGCGCTCTTCCAAAACAACAAATTTGGAATGAAATAAAGATGGAAGCGAAAGAAATGTTCCCATATACGATTTGTGATACAACTAACAGTTAATATTAACAATGAAGAAATTTCTGGTGAATTTTAAACTACATGAATGAAATAACCTACACTCATAAATTTATTTTATTAAATTAATTTATCGTTTCTGATAGAGCTAAGTTGCTTTGAAATTATTCCGGCCAATAATCTTTATCATAATACGTTAGTTTTATTTTATTAACTGACATGACGTCGGTAGCCTAAGAGCTAAAAATGCGTTCAATAATATTTTTGACGCAGTGTTCACTCAATTTTGCTCTATAATTTTGGAACCAAGAAAACTCATCACGTGTCAATAGTACCAAATGATCCCCGTTCTGCATTACACATCAATGAATAGATATAGAGCTCAAGTAAATAATCCTGTTGTATGTTTAATTATTCAAGAAAGGAACTTTAATTAAAATCAGTGACAATGATTCTGAAGATCCATTTAATGTGTGCGTGGAATATAGACCACTATTAACGCTCAAATTACGGATTGGATTAGAAAAAATAATTGAAGTATATAAATTGCTTCATATATTCAAGTCACTACAAATATTCTGTCTGATAAAATATTAAAATATTTTTCTTTTTACTATTTCAACTATGTATGATTATATTTTGATCTTATTAGTATTAGATGTTTCCCCAAACTGTCTGGTGCATCTCATGACATTTTAAATTTTTAAGGAACAATTGATTTTCTGTAGACAGGTATTAGTGAATAAAACCTCCATTAATCAGTAGTACGATTATCGACTGTAATATAGAGAGATACAAGTATTTAATATAATATCCATGTTAAAAGTTTTTAATCGTTTATTTATAGCTCTGGTACAAATCGCAAGACATTAACAAATAATGAACCATTTTTTGGTATTATTAATATAAAAGGAGATAGTTACATTTTATTTTTATTATTATTGGTAACTTCTCTCGTTTATCATAAATAGTGGCACTCATACAATCAAATCCTTTGAAAACCTAATTTTATGTGACCAATGTGATGATTTATTAAATAGGAAATTTTCGAATCTTAAACCAAATTTTCGATTATCAGTATCAGTGTTAATGAATTGATAGGCTTTTTCATTGAGTTATTTTCCAAAATGGCAGGTCGATTAATCGTCAGCTGCCATTATCAGCATGGGAATCATATATAAAATAGTTAAATGATTTTAGTCATTTATAAATCAAGTGCTCATCTCTTCTACTTAGCTTTGTGATTTGTACATGTGATTTTATTTTTTTCAGAGTTACGAAGTAACGTTTGCATCAAGGTTTATTGACCATAATGAGTCTGTAATAACTATCCATACTACAAAGGGATTTTTGCTGGAATGTGGAGATTAGTTTTGTAAAGGAATTATCCTTTACTTGGAATCCAAAGGTAATCATTATTTTGACATTTTACCAAAAAGGAGGTTCAGAAAACCGTCAAATCTAATAATCAAATATGCATTTTCTATTCCCACACCCATTCGTCTTCACTAGTATCAGTCTCCCATGATAATTTTAATGGATATTTTCCATCAAAACAGGAGTTAAACAGAATTTTGTGACCATTTCATCAGTCAAAACTTATAAATGCTCCAATCAACAAATTATCCCTGTTAGTGACGAAATTATATCCCAGACTACTTGGAAGAGTTTCCTCTGAGGTTTTAGTGAATATATCCTTCCAAAATTATTCGTTTTGCGTGTCCACTGACTTCTTCCAATTTGTTCTCTATGTTCCTTTCTCTTAACATCCCACGTTCAACCTGTTATTCTCGACTTCGCTAACATGACTGTGTAATTTATTTTGAACTCCTTTTATAATTAAATTACTTTTCACAAAGCTACTAGTGTCCACACACATTTTCTTCTTTAACAAGCGTGCTGTATTTTCTCAATGGCTTTTGAAATGTGAATGCTAATTTCCTGCCCACTTCTCTGCCTCTCTTCCTCCATCTATATATTTCTGCATTAAATTATTTTGGTTGGCGTTTCTACTGGTGGCTAAGTGGCGAAATACGTTGTCTACAGATAGTTAAAATAATAAAAATAAAATAGGGCTGTAGAGGACCACTGACCGTTCCTGAGCAACCTGCTAATACTATCGCCCTTGTCATCGAGCATTACTCCACTTCACGCGATCCATATGGAGCAGTAGAGATGGAGTGGACGAGTTTGTGTGTGTGCGTCTGCTCCCAAATTTAATAAGAAATGTGTCGCCTGTGCTATAAACATGATAAACGGACGGTCGTTACAGTGTGGCACCGTATGTGTGCGTGTGTGTTGTGTGAGAGAGAATAAAAGAAAGGGCGAGAGATACAGATAGATGGAGTGGGGCGGGACCAGATACAGATCTGGAAATGGTTTTCTCTTGATTGGTCCAGTGAGATACGGGACGCCGTGTTTAGGTTCACAATTCAAAGTTGCGACATCGGAGCCAAATCCCTTCCCCTCCTATTCATCGCCCCTGTTTCTTGAGAGAAGTTCTTCTCCCTATTGCTGTGAGATATGAGGGGAATCCGTTTACACACTGATACTTCAGTGTAACAGTAACAGAAAAGAGATCTCTGGATTTTGATTTGACGACGTTTACAACGGCTCTACATTCTCCTCAAATCCATTTTTGTCTTAGGAACATGAGATATGTTTCTAGTTATTTCCTCAAAAGCTCTCTCATCCGCACTTCTCTACCAACAGATTCATAGTCTTCTGACTATTCACCTGACACTTAACAGCTTATAAATCTCATGTTGAGATATACAGAAACAATCAGAATATTTATCAAATTTCCTGAATAATGAATATTCTCATAGAAAGTTTATGTATATAAGTTATAAAGTTACTTATCGAAGAAATCAAAGACAGGTTTCCATATTTTTACAATAATTCATAATTGAACTATAACTACTTCCGAAGCAATCCCATTCAGTTTCAAGTTAAAATTTGACAACCTTTGGGAATGAGAAAACTTTGTAGTTAACGGTTTGTTTATCATAGGCACTGTTTACGTGTGATTATTCCTCCTCTGATCACTTTTCAATGAAAACTGTTACTCTTTCACCGAATATCTTGGACGTACTCTACTTGTCAATGAATTTGCACGAACGAAATACTTTTAACTTCTTTTCTGTGCTAATCGGAGCATAAAATCTATGTGACGAGGAAATAACGTGGTTTACAAAAATGTAGATAATTAAGAGGTGAATTTATCCCCATTCAAAATTTGACGCCATTGAAATCTTGACATTTGTCAACTCCTTGAGTTAACGGTTATATTCTTCTGCCGGGGTTCGAGCCATTCGACCGTGTCCAGAGATTAGTTACACGACTTGCCGGTGACATAAAAATAGACAGAAATACACCAGTACCGCATAATAATTAAAAAATACCAAAAATTCTCCATTTATTATATTACAATGTATCTATAGAATTAGGTCTCTAAAAGGCAAAGACTTTTAATTTATGTATTTCAATAAGTCTCTCAATCCATTATACGTTTTAACACTAGACATATTTCACTAACCTGATAACTTTAATGACAAAATTTTCCAAATGTGATTTATCTATATACCAATTATTACTTACTGGTAAAATATCGCATAAATTGTTTTTAAATTGAGACCTTACTCAACGATTGTCAGTAATATTTGTCTGAATCTTAGTAAAGTATGTTATTAATTGAAAAATTCCACATGCTTGACTTTCCAAGTAGTTTAAAATCTCTCCAGTTATTTTTCCTTCTCATATTACGTCTGTAGAACAGACAGCTGTGTTTTGCTCTTGGGTAAATAATTTGTTTGTAATGGAACAAACTCTTAGATGAATTGCTTTTTTATGATACCTGGTTCTTGTTGTAGTTCCGTACCTTGTTCTACCGCTTCAAAGAAAGGTACTACTTACGTCTGCCGTTTGATTGATTTTGTAATTTCCTAAATAATTCGTTTCAGGTATGTCTGTATAGCTTCTTTGAATTTGTATTAAGGTGGAAATACGAATTAGGAATCGCTGCTGCAGTGAAGGTTTAGCTTAAGATAACGAAGCACAAAGTACCTGTCCCCCTTCAGCATCTTTACTAAATTCAGAACCTAAGCTTGTATATTGATGAGTTCTTCCATTAATATTTCAATTCAACTGACATTTAAAAATTAAGTATTAATAGCAACACGGGCAATGAATTAGAAAACAGCTATATTATTAAAGAAACTACAGCCCCATGATTATGTGCGATACGTTGTAACGTATCTATGTAGTTATTTGAATAATTTAATTGTTTTCTGAAATATTGGCTGTCTTGGTGTTTATTTTTTTATTTCCTCCTCCGTATGTTACACTCAATAACAAACAAAAACTATTGAAGTGCCTTCTTGTCTTTACTTGTAAGTTGGACAATAAGTAAATATAAGTTATCCTATCTCACCATCCTTAACAATTTTTTTTTTCAAACGTGTATAAAAAAACGGTAAAGAGTGCCAAATTCAATTACATGTCTGTGTCTGTGTAAATGATCATGAATCGCATATTGCCTGTTGTGAAGAGCTTGGTAGTACTAGTAAGTGAAACCATATCGCACATCGTCAGAAACAAAACGAACGACCTTTCACATCGTCGGTCGGAAAGGATAAAGATAAATAGTAGCAAGAAAGGCAGGCAGAGACACTAAATCACGACAATAGAGCGAACCCAGCCAGCTCATTACAGTAAAGCTAGGCTCTCGTTACACGCAAGACAGACCAGACAGACCAAGTGGGGTTTTAATTCCTGGAAAAGCGATCACAATGGCAGAAACTATTAGCAGCGGCTTGTGTGGAGAAAGCCGCGTGGACCTTAATGAGCTCAGACTGACAGTCCCTTACAGCGATCCTTTAATAAGCGGCAGCTTCTCATATCTTTGTAAAGAAAAAGAAAAATCCCTCTATACTTTATACATACATGGACGATAACGAGCTCGATCGAGGAACTTTCCATCCCGTCAGCTGGTAACTAACACTCTCGTAGTTCACACACACATATATATATTTTACTTATGCACACACACACAAATGTTGTGACGTACTGTGACCAATCGGAAGGAATGAGCGTACTTTACTCAGATGCAATAAATGCCACAGCCAGAAAATTGTCTAGTCTTCAAACGAAAATGGCTGTAGAAGAGAAAACTTTAATAGGCTGGAGTGATTTCAAAATTATCAATGTCGAATAACATTTTTACATTTAAAATAAAACATATTCATTTCAAATACCAAGTGGAATAAATTTGCTTTTTCCGTTGTCAATACTGAATATAGCTTCGAAAGAAAATATAAATACGTCAATTAGGCTAAATATATCATTATTTTTTCTTTAAACGTCTGACCTTAATGACAGCATTGAACTGAAAGAGTCTATCTCTAAGTCACTTCTAACTTCTCCACTTAAAAGTAAAGGCACTGTAATTTACCGTCAAAATACTTAAAATGAAGGACGGAACAAATAACTTTGAGGAAAAATCGCAGTCTATAGCAGTGATTTTAGCGTGTTGTATGCGAAGTTCATTTGTGGCCAGGTGAATGTGACGTCAGCTCCATTCTCCACCCGGGAAATCCTAAGAATCTTTAAATTTGATCTCAGTATAGAATATGGATTTATCATTCATGATGAATTAAAATAATTCTCACCTTACAATACACTCCACTACAACAAAGAAACTCCATTGAATTGCAACGCGAATTTAAAATGAAAAAAAAAATTGGGATTTTTATATACAATTACTTAGTAACATTTATTTAGTTACCTGATGAAGTCCACAAATATGGATTGTTTTGCTGATAATTGGCTGTATTGTTTGTTTATTTAATATTAGTTTTCGTTAAGTCCATGAAACAACCTGGTCTTTAACCTTTCAGTTTCGCCGTTGTCGTGGGCGCATCTGTGATTGGTGCCTGATGTCCGTCTTGTCCATTTCCAGATGGTAATTGTCACCAAATCAGCCTCTTGATCAAGTATTCGCCGTTCGCTCTTCCGTGTTTTGCCTCTCTAAGAGGAGCAATCAAGAATTTGACCAAAGTTCCACAACATATGTGCCGACTCATTTGGTCGATCTTCCTGGACCACGAAATTTCATTGGCCCAGATTCACAAAATTACCATCAGCTACAAGTATGTTGTGCCAAAAATGCGGCGTGTAGTTTTTCTGTTCTTATTTTCAGGTCTGATAAGGGTTCTGTCACAAAATCCTTGAAATAGCTACGCACCAGTGGCGTCTTCACCCTACACGCTTAAGCAGATCGGCTTCTCAGCCCTTGGTTATGTGTCTGATAAGGTAAAAGTAGTTCTAAGGCTCTAATTGTATCGAAATGAGATCGTATGTATTGAAGTAATTGTATTAAATGAGCCAGTCGTAGAGAAGTCTTGGGAAAAGTGAGTCGGCATCATGTTAAATGTTACGGAAATGTGTGTTTAAACGGCTGATTAGAATGAGATTGATATGAAGAGTCCTTCGTTTGGCGTGTGTCAGTCGTGCGTGGGAGAGGCACGTGTTGTGGTTTGCCGGCTGCATCCCATCACCTCACCTGCCGATGGGGTCCATATATCATCGTCACCATGATGCGCGCGCTTCCCCGCCTCATTACTGCTGCTCCAGGTGTAGTCTCTTCGCCCCCCTTCCACCAACAGGATGGTCTCTTCTCAGGAGCTGGCTACTCATTTTCTCGTCTGGCTCGCTTCAGTACATATTCCCCATTCCTGTCTGGCCTTTACCCGCAATAAACGTTCCTATATTACTTGAGTGGACAGATTAATCTGATCTTCTCTAACTAACATTTCTACTAACTAGTTTACTCTTTTATTCCAATTTCACTAGTTCTTTTCCGATTCTAACAAGGCGAACAACTTTTACCGGAACGAAAAATGAATTCTGAACAGTATTTTAGAGAAACTAATTAAATGGAATAGGTTTAGGACCAATTTTAGACAAAATTTTATTTAATGTAGCCGACGTATCGTCACCATACTCGAGACATCCCAGGTAATTTCTTCAAATATTACTACAAAAAAATTAGAAAATTTTATATTAAAAATTAACAAAATTTCTTAGTAATAATAATGCTTACAACTTGGAAATTTTGATGAAAAAAAGGAAATCAAAGGTACTTTCTAAACTAAAAACAGCTTCAACAGAAATGCGATACAAGAATACATAGCAATAATTTAATACAGACCGATAAATCTAACAACGTGTAAAAGTGTATAGTGATAAAACGGTGGTTTAATTAAACAAAACCTTTGTCTGTAATTTGTCTTAAATGTATTGGAATTAATTATTTTAAAAACATGCATTAATTTATCTAGAATCTATGAACAACCATAATAAATAGCGAAGCTATAATTCATGTGCATGAAAATTAAATATACTGGCCAGTGTTGGAGATTATGATTTTAAATTTGTAGTCAAAATGTGTAGAACTATTAATCACTGTCTCCTTTTTTCGTGTTGCCAAAATAAGTATATTTTATATTTATATAAACTTTCATCCATGCTATCTAATATAATATGCTTCCTACCATTAAAACTTCAATTTACCTTCTGCATTTTTGTATTTTCATTCAACCTTTCGTTTGTTCTGTTTTACAGTTTTGGGTAGTCCGTCATCTTTCAAACATATATCTACATGAATAGTTCGCACCTACTAAGGCCGAATTTAATCCTCACATTCGTGAATATATTTAATTACACTTAAAGAATTTACAGAATAACACTATTTTTTCCCCACTAAAACAAAAATACGTTCACAGACGTAGACGTCAGGATTGATCTCAATCAAAAGATTAATTTTAAACGCTCAGTTAAAGACATTGTGTGAGAAAACGCGATTTTGCTATACCGTGTATTAAGAAATTATAGTTTTGAATTCGTTATAAATTTATTACATTAAAATGAAAATGAATTTAATAATAAAATAGAGAAGTGTAAATAAAAAATTAAATCCAAAAATAAATTATCTGACATTAAGTATAATAATTGAAATACAGCAAGTCAACAACACAAAATTATCCACACGGTTTCTTTTCTATTTAATAATATAAGTCTGTTATTTACTTATTTTTGAAAAAGAAATATACTCTATAATTTAACTAAATATTGTTGATGTTGTGGTATTCAGTCCTAAGATTGGTCGGATGCAACTCTCCATGTTAACCTATTATTATTGTTTTTAATAAATTTGTTTATCTAGTTACCTGATAAAGTCCATAAAGATGGACAAAAGGTCGTAATTGTAATTATATTTGCTAAATAGTTATTAAATATATAACTGACTAATTTTACTATATTTAAATTATTAGAAACGTAAATCACAATCGTATGATACCACCTACCAATATAATTTTGTGAAGAGAATTTTATCGGTTAATAATATTTACATCAAGATGTTAACACGTAACGGAAGGCAAACCTACGACTCAAGAAGACAAAGGAAATATATGACAGAGACTGAATTGACCTCCTCCCCATTGTAAGGACAGCTGAAGTAGTTCAGAGAGTCAGTGAACATGAGGACGCAATTAAGACAGTAGCACTCGGTTAATTTATATGCTAAAGACCTACATCGATGCGTATCAATGCATTCACAGAGAAAAATAGGCAATAAAACCTTGAGACAAAATGGCACCACTAACTCCTACACCACATAACGAAGTTAGAAACCTCCCTCCCTGAGATAGGTGAAACATGTGTAATGTGTGGAAGGACAGGAGATAGAGAGAGAAAGAGGGAGAGTGTGTATTGTTTTCACAGTTCCGCCTCATAAAGTTACATATCTTAGATTGATTGAGTCATTTGCGCCTATCTCTCGCAAAAACACAAGGTAACTCTCAAATAGCACATTTTACCGTTTTGAGGACCTTAACAAGTGGGTCCACCTTGACATTTCGGAAGATTATTTGGAAAAGAATGCCCATAAAAGAGCAAAACACGCCTATAGAAACATAAAGAACAAACTGAGTCATTAAACAGTTGCCCTCATTCCTTGGGCTACATGATCATCTTATTTTACTTTTCTCTTACGAAAATGAACCTTATTTTTGTGCTACGGAATATTCACAACTATACGTGCATTTTTTGCATGAAAGTCTTGGCCTCTGAAGTATATTTGCAGCTTACGACAAGACTAAATTCTAATACAAAAATAAACAATTAAAACATAAATAAATTACAAATCAGAGCTACAAGGAAATTCGATCAAGGAGAAATTAAGTTCTTCGTTGTTAATTCCCATTTTAGCAATAAAAAGGAACGTAGAATTCTACAATTCATAATTTATTTAATTTAGCGTGAATATTTTTTGTCGTGTACTAATTCAAATTAAAAATAGTAATAATTTTAATGATTTCGATTAATATGGTGATTATTTTTCCGCTTATCTATATAGTCTGCCTGGCTAACTGTCCGACTGTCTGTCTGTCCATATATTTGTCTCGAATAGGTTCCGAAATGTCTCAACGAATTTCAATGAAAATTTGAGGGCTTAAAAAAGGAAATTTACCTTAAATATTAGTGAATATTTCATTTCGATAATGATAAATATAATATAAATGAATATAAATAAATAAATATATATATATATATATTAATTCTACGTAAACGTTTTTTTCTTAACGTGCGTTAAAATCTCCAAAATGAAGGTGGGGTTTCCAATATATCTGCTTCAAACTGGCTCAATGGATTTCAATGAAAATATCAGGGATTGAAAAGGGAATTTTTACTTAAATTTTCGTGTACGTTTCATTTAGATATCTTGATGAGTTCAGAAGATATTAATATAAATATTTATAAATCCATTGAATTGCTGCCCGAATTGTTCATTTTTATTGGCTCCGAAACGTGTGATAGCGGGACCTGTTCTAAACCAACTGCGAGTTATAAGATTTGCCCTGTACACCGTACTTTTTATGTATTCAATTAATTCAACTTTATGGAAATTCTGTACCTGTTGTTTCGTTTTTAGGGCAAAATAAAAAGAACTATTTCGGTGCGAACGATAATATGTGGATTTAATTCTTTAAATAGTACATCAATTCTTAATTTACAAGGTATTTCGCGCCTAACCGGCAAAATAGACGGATCAACTACTTTATTCTTAGAAACTAAATTCATTTTTAATGTGTTAAAAAAACTCAATTTTCTTACGTGTGTTTGTATGTATGTTCTGCATAAAAATTTTAACTCGTGGGGAAATTTCAACCAAATTTTGCACACGTGTTTCTTGCGACAGAAAATCAGCTCTGTTGTGTTAAGATACATATAGGAGCGGGAGTGGAGGGGGCGGATATTTGAAAAATTTGCAAAATTAGCCGATATTTTCATAGAATAAATATTTTTCGGGGTCAATTACTTTCATGGTGTTCTCAAACCCTTTCAACGTGGGAGGAGAGAATTCATAGGGATGGGGTTTGATAGGTGTCACTTGAGGGCAACAAGAAACTTATCGAATTTGGTGTCGAAACCCGAGTAATTTGGGTCGCTGAACTTGATTCTATCATTTAGAAGGTCGATTAAGTTGAAATTCAGCCCCTAAGGGCTATATGGAAGGGTAAATTCTTCCTATAGTTAGAGATGGAGTGGAGGGTGTGCAAATATATAATTGGAAGATGAAACAGGTGTTATGGGAGCTACTGAAAAATTAAAGCAATAAGTAACCGATTTTTTCCAAGATTCTTGACTATTTCTGGGTTATTTACCGGGTAACGTCGGGCACACGGATAATTATAAATATGAAAACCAGCCAGATTTTCGACAGACGATATTAATATTTATTTAAAAAATCTACAACGTTTTGTCCATACTTGTGGACATCCACAGGTAGGTAGACAAATATTTTAGGAAACATTTATAATTTTAAATACAGAATATGTAGATAAAATATAAAAAAGTATAGCTTTTAAATTATAAAAATAAATAAAACGTACCTACAGAAACCCATATACTCATGTGGCTAATTTTGTGGGGTAGAGATTAAAAATTAAATTATTGTAGCATTAACGATATCGCAAATTTTGTTTAAATTCTTTTATGATTCTTACTAATATAATATTTAGAAATATATTCTGGTCTCCGTCGCTGGGATAATCAACCAAAGCACTCGGACTGTGAACTGGTGGGCAGTATGGGGTCAGCAGCTGATAGTTCCCCCTTAGATGGTACAGATGTTACGAAACTCTAAACCACCAACACCATAGTTTTCCCCTCGCCCCTCCCCTTTTCTCTCTCTCTCTCTCTCTCTCTCTCAGTGTTACCGTCTAGTCCTCGTGCGCATCTGTTACGAGACAGAGGCAGGTAAGGTGGGAGAGAGAGCGAAAGTGAGTGAGAAACTACGCACCTAGCAACACAACAATGCGCGAGACAGACAATGGGCGTACGAGAAACAAATGAGTTCCGTGTGAGCGCTAGACGTGTGGCGCCAGGCGTCTGAGGGCCTTAAAGCACGCCCATCCATGGACGCGCCTCTCCTTAAACTGCGAGTCCTCCACGAAAACGCGAATCCGGCCAAATGCTTTCATCCGCTCTGGAGTTCATTCTTCAGAACAAAGTATTAGTCAATTATTAACTCTAGTTAGACTTATTTTTCAAGACCAGGAAATCACATTTCAACCGAACGGAATTAATGCATAACTTCTCTCCAAAAGAAGTTCAGAGAATCAAAAATTGCCTACTGTTTGAGTAAATTTATAAACTCTATTTGACAGCATTTATGGAATTAAAACGGGGGGAAATAATATTACGAATCTAAATGCTGAACTTCAGTAGCATAAACAAGGAAAAAAAGACGAAACGTAAACTAAAACTTTTAGGGAAGTAAGACGGCTTTAAATTATACTGGTATTACGTGTCACGTTAATAACAATTAACTATTCCTCTGTAGTGAAGTTATAACATTGTTATAACTGAAAAATTATAACACTGAAATTTCTGGAAACACTTACTAGTAAGTTGATACTGATTTCATACTTATTATGACCTTTAATTACCGAATATATTATTAGTGTGATAAACTCAAATTATCGACTTAATTAAAAGTATACCTTGCGCCTTTGAAAGGAGTCATTCACCCAACTCCACTTCTTTTGAGGAAAATACCATGTCTCGCCAGGTTCCTCGGAATCTCAATGAGTTCCGAAAACCCAGACTGGCGCCGAATTGTCTAGGTTTTATCACTCTTTCTGTAATTTACTTCAACTTCTCTCACGCCCCTTGCCTTTTGTATTGTGCCATCAAATTCCGTATGTTGTAACCTAATCGATGCAGAAAAGAAGATTTTAAAAATAAAAATTTGTATGGAAAAGATTCATAAATAGGTGTCATTAAGTCCTGCAGCCAAACTACGTCATTCTATACTGATCGATTTCATTGAAGAGGGAGGCAATAGTGGAACAGGTTTTGAGTTGACCACGGAAGCAAGGTCTAACAACAGGAAGCAGAAACAGAGAGAGGATCGTGAGGCGAGACACTTCGGGCGTGTCTTTTGAGGAAGGTCAAGACTGGACGTTGATTATAGTGCGATTAATAGTTTACGAGACAACGTCTATATATAAAAGGAAATATAAAAAACTTTCTTTTCTTGGCAGCGCTTATCTGTGTGATTCAGTTGTCGACAAGTATACCGGTTTTTAACTCTGATATAATGCTATCCGGATTATATGTACACGATTGTTGAGGGAGCTGGATTAATAAAGCACCGTTCTGTAAGACGAAGTAAGAACATGCATTCCCTTCTTTCAGTGTGTGGTTCAGTGGTAAAGTATTCGATACGATTATTATATGTATTTCCTTCATTTTTATGTAAGTTTAACCTTCGTGTTTCCTTTTCTCGTTCTGATTATAAAAATTTAATCAGTTTTCTCTTTCTAAACAACATCTACGAGTTTGAGTAACACGTGCGTAAATAGTCTTTTCTAAAAATAATTATTCACTTCACCGATTTTATGCACCCCGTGAGCCGTATGTGATGCGCAGTAGGAGTAGATTGGAGATGTGGTGGAGTATTGGCTCTAACATTCATTTTAATTTTACGAACTGAATATGCAGAAAACAAGAATACATTTTTACCACACCGTGTACTTATCGTCTCATAACTTTTACAGATTAGGTTTTTTTTTGTCGAGCAGCATATCTGAACTGAACTAAAAATTTTCCTTGCATCAATATTTTCAGAATAAATTTACACTACAAAGTTACCATAACAGTGTTCTGGCCTACATCCTCCAATCAGTGGGCGTGCATCGTATTTTGAGACCTATAGCCAGTCTTACCAATTTATTATAATTAAAAAATGTGTCTTCATGTTGCAATCGATGTGCTCCTTTGGGAAATCTGTAATCAATCGTCGTTCTGTTAGATGTATAAAATAGGAGTTGTTCGTCCGTTCCACATCTTAGAAGTACAAATCACAAATTCAATATGAAAAGTGACACTATAGGGCTCAAAATGAAAATAGAGCAGTGAGTGTGAAACTATTACAAATATAAATGTACTAAAGAAATCCCAGAAAGGAGTAGAACTCCTCCCCTTTATATCTCTCTCTACCTCTCTAACTATATACTTATAAGTTTCTTCTGTATTTATTCTACCTTCCGCATCTCCCCCATTTCAATTCCCTTCCTATGCTATTAAAGGGGAGTTGCCTGTTTCAGGATCATGTAGCCTGTTTACCCAAAATAAAATAAAAATATTTACAGATCATATTAAAAAATATTTCACGAAAGGTATCGCCAATACGCTGCTGCTATTTTCACGATGTCTCAATTGCAGATATGCGGGAGATGTATTCCAAATTTAGTTACGAAATTCGGGGCGGCGCCAGGTTTCCGTTGTTGGATTGGGTAACGCGGGCATTTGTCAGAATGGATACAACGGAGCTAGAATCGTAGCGTTCTAAAGCTGTTGGTTTTATGCGCTTCCTAAATTGGAAAGCTACACGGATGTTGGTCCAAATAAGTTGAAACCGTAGTTCGGTAATTTTAGAGTATACTGTATGAATAATATTGTACGTTGAAAGCGACAAATGGTCACATCAGTGTAAAGGAAAGAGGTTATTGCTCTTAATTTAATTACCTTGCTCTAATTATGTAGTTTAAGAATTTATTAAAGAAAATGTATTTGATATTTAAAAAAATAATTACATAAATATGAAAAGAAGTGATAAACGGCTGATCTGCCGGGATAGATCACAATTGTCAGGTAAGCATATGTTTCTTATTGAAAGTAACGAATTAATAGAAGCCTTAAAATAAGAACTATATCTCAATATATATTTATATACTGTATATCGTAAAGCTACGAGCTATAGTTGACACTGGTGGTCAAGGGAGTGTATTATATGAATATATGGAATTAGATTTGATTTAATAGCTAAAAATACGCAGATGAAATGAGTTATATGTTAAGACGTTAAACCAGAAGTGGATTAAAATCCACCATTTCAACATTTATTTTCCTGGTCCAGCAGATAAAAAACAGTGTTAGCAACACTTTCGTAGGAAAGCAGTACCAGCTAAAGCAGTTTGCAGACAGTAAATTACAACTTCGAGCACTTTAGATCATTTTAACCCCATATTCACATAAATTAATTTCTACTAAATGACCCTTAGAGCCGATCTCATCACAACCCAGAGGTCCCGTGGTTGAACCCAGGTATGGACTTACTTGGATGTTTGTGTCGTCACGGAGACTGGGGTTAAGAGTGATGGAGAGTCGATACGCTGCCCATGATCACACCAAATTCGTAATGTGTCACGTAAGATGACAGTCCGCAGTCGTACTGGCAGGCCAAGGTCCTTGATGGCTGAAGAACCAACGAAGAAATCACCCTGAGATACCAAAACGTGACATAACTCTAAATAATTATTTTATTTATTTTTCGTAAACTATATTTCAAAGAAAATACAGTATGTAATACTAACATTAATCAATTAATAAATTTCACATAAAAACTATGAATATCAGAACTAATAACTTCAGTAATACTTTATAATTATTTGTTCAATCCTGCATAACGTTGCATCAAACAACACAAAAGTATTGAGAGCATAAAAAGCTAACTGAAACGTGACTAATTCACAGGAACAAGTGTTTTGATCGTGTTCTTGATTAAAATGGATTAGGTATTATTGAGACGGATACGTGGTGACGCAACCATTTCTACTCTTCGAGTATATTCGGTTGTTGTGATCGTATGTGATCTGGAGCTGTCATTCAGCACCTTCAGCTCATGAAGGAAAACAAGTTGTCTTGAATAATTTAAGCACGTGTACGTCTGTGTGAGTGGCGCCATCCTCAGGCCCTGATTAATGGTGACAAGGCAAGGTTGGGAATGCCTCTAAATATCGTATCTGACCGACCAGTACTTCGACTTGACCGTTCAAGGACGAGAAATTGATGGGTTGCAGCTCCTCCTAAAAGTCCTGCTCGTAAGCAACCCGAGTAGGTACTGTCAAGTGGCTCAAAAGCTGCTTTAGCCAGATCTATATATCACATACATATTCAGTAACATCATAGATCTTCTACATTTACAACCAAATTCCGGTGGAAAGAGGGGACCATTAAACCAAAAATAAATCAAGTAACATTTTTAGAATTTCATAGAAGTAATTTTTTCTATTAACGCTTTCCACACAAGCGTGTATAAAGACGATATTAGTACGAGTAAGTAGAATAGTATAAGAATCTGCTAATTGAATACAATGTAAATCCAATTCCGATGAATATTTCTCTACTTCCTAGACTTCTGAAATACAAGTTCCGGTTAAAGGAGAATGCCAATGTTTTAACGGCTTGTCTTAAAAGGAAACTCGAAACGCGTTTCGATACACGAATATAAGAATTTTAAAAAATGCAAATCTTTAATCAATTAGGATTGAGATATGATTGGTGACGGGACCGAGTGCAGCGATAATAGAATGAGAGGTTCTACATTGAGAAAAGCGCTCAGGTAAAAATATATATGAAATATAGATATTTTTCTTTGTTTGGTCACACAATCAGCATTTTACTGATCCAATCCAGGAAAGATGTTTTGGCGAAGGACAGTGAACTTTGTAGCTGTAGTGGGACCAAAGTATCAGAAATGAATACGCCATTCGCTTCCTTACAATCACTTCATAATTGGCAGAGTAGAACAATTTTGTATAGAGAGCGGAAATGTTTAATTTTTTGAAGTGTTTGAAGAGCATTCATGAAGTCATGCGGACAATTGGGAAGAGTAGGCAAAAATCCTTATATTTAAATCCAGAGTAATAATTTTGTTTGCTACGGCAAAGGAAGGATAAAACTAGGTCCTACTCCGAAAAATTAAATTCTACTCTGAATAAAAATTCAAACCATGACCACAAAGAATACAGTACTCACAGGAACAAAAGTTTATTAAATTTTATTCCTGAACGGCAAAAAAATAGTAAAAATAAATTTGATATTAATTTTTAATTATGATTCTCAGTTCAATTGTTAAGGCAGAAAACAAATACACATAATTACTTATTACAAAGTAAAGAAATAACCTTAACTATCAGGAACTTTATGCACAGTTAATGTATATTTTTTAAATCTTAATGATAAGTATGTGAATAACACGTCAATTTTGATGTAAACATTTCATGATAATATAATGATAATAATAATTTTTCACATAAAATAAAATTTTTAATTTAAATAAGGGAAAAGAAGAACCACAAATGATTTAACATGATCTTACCATCAACTCCATACTGTTATAAAGTGATTTTTAAAGGGTAGATAACTTTTATTAATTCCGTTTAGAAGTTCTAATTACTTCTCTGCATGCCTATTATTTATTTATAAAACTTTAAATCTCTTAACTTCATACCAACTTAATATTTCATTCTTGATATGTTTTCAGTTTTTTTGTGATTTTCATCAATCCTGTGCCATAATGTTTCATAAACCCTTTTTTTCTCTTTCTGTTATCCTATTCCTTTAACCGCAGAACACGTTCACGTTTTCCGACGCATCGGAGTGAATTTCCAATTGAAGTGGGTCATCAGATTTTTCATGTTGAACCGAAATAATTATTAGAAGAGCTGTGAAGTGGTTAAAGTGAGATAGGAAAATATGGACAGCCGTGGCAAACCAGTCATACGAGTCAGAACGTTGCGCTTAAAAACAAGTATTTTATGTGCACAATTTTTTTGTTCGTCAATTAGTGCCACATGAATGATGCCACTGAAACTATGTTCTTGAAGCGCAACATCGTCGTATTTTATTAACGGTCACAGTACCTAACGTACTAGTTTGCTAAATGTAAATGCGCGTGTTATGAATCATTTATTTCATTCGTAGTACTGTAATGAGATTTGCGGAAACGTGAATATGCAATTCAAGGATATTACAGTTATAAAATAAGAAAATTTTTGGTTAAACGTGTTCTGTAAAATCAGTAAGCGTGACTATTGCACTGTTTTTAAAAACATTAAATTGTGCCTCTCGATTTATTTACGAAGTTTATATAAAAAATTATTTAATCAAGGTGGTTATCAACATTTATACTTATTCTTTTAACCACAATAATTTACATAATTACGAGAATATAAAAATAATAACAGTAACATTCCTACATATCAGGATGCTTATATATATATTAGTGAATCTAAATAGTTTCAATCGGTGAAAATAATAGCGTATAAATAAATTAAGTGTATAATATTGCAAAATTTCAGATCTTATCACTCACGATTTACGAGGCAGAGTCAAAAAGTAACTTCAATGTATAAATGTACAAGAGAACTGAATGTACTTCATCACTTGAAAGCATCGTCCCCATTACGTTCAATGTAGCTCTGTCAGCGTTTCATCAATGTCTGGATTCTAAGAGAGAAGAATCCTTCGGAATGACTGCGTAATCACTCGTCCAGAACGTATTTCTCCTCATCGCTACGGCAGAATTTCTTGAAGCCTGTGTCCTCGGAAAGTGGTCCAAGAAGATGACAGTCGCTCGGTGCTAGATCGAGTGAAAACTTTTTGTATTGCTGCATGAGCGGATCGTGGTCTCACTTTTTCATTCTGCAAAACTCGCCGATAATGAGAAAAGCGTGACTTTCTGGACGGTTTGGAGACTTGAATCGATTCTCGGAAAGATCAAACTATTCGCTGTTCACACAGCGTCAAGGATTGAACTTTTACAGACCCAAAGAGCGTCAGCATCACTTTACACACAGACACAGTTTATCGACACTTCCTGGACGATGATGAATGCTGCCACTCCTTCCTGCTTCACTTGGTCTGCGGCTGGAAGTTGGGAACCCAACATCCATCTATACTAATTAAAAATCCATCTCCCTCGGTTTCATAACGTCGCATGAGTGTTTCACAGACATCGATTCGTTGTCCTTTCAGTTCGCATGTGAGGTGTTCTGGCGCCTAGCCAGAGGAGATTTTGTGTTACTGCAGCTCTTCGTGAATTATATGGCGTGCGGAGCCATGACTGATGAATGGAGCGAATTGCATCACTTACAGTTAACACTCCACTTTGGCGCTGAAAAGACACAGAATTATACATATATAGTATCTTCATGCCTCAATAAATGCTCTTTCGTCCTCAATACCCAAAGAGTTCATTGCCGCTCTCTAATCCTCTCCGGTGCAAGTCTTTAAGGGCGTCGCCATCGTGTCAGCGACATTCGCGCTCAGTCGTATGTTCATCGGAAGCATATATATTATACTACTTATTCCCTTGGCTACCTTCCGCATCCCCCCTTTTCAATTCCCTTCCTATGCTATTAAAGAGGAGTTGCCTATTTCAGAATCACCCTCATGTAGCCTGTTAACCCCCCAAAAAAATTCTCATAGGTGCAACTGGCTTTTTATTTCTGTATTAAAGACTTTTTGAGTCTTCCGCGCACATCATGGGGGCTGCGGGAGTTTTCTCGCAGGCGCTTCAGCCCAGAGTGACTGTGGGGCTCACCTGATCATGTCGGGAATTCCTCGCACTCTCTCTGGGTACTTTTTATCAAAGTTCTCATATGCCGAGACACCTTCACCTATTTTAGGAGGTATATGTACCGGGGTCAAAGACCTTGGGCATATGGCAAGTGTTGTCCGCTGATCCCATTGGATCAGTCGGCCAACTGCCTCCTGAAACTGGTGGAGACACGGAGAAGGGAATGCTGCGACCCCACAGCAGACTCGTCTCCCGTCATTCGGAAGGGCGTGAGAATAGTACCCAATGCCCGACCTACCTGATGCAGGTTTTCTAGGGTTTTCCCTGTATCTCTTTAGGTGAAACACCGGGTGGGATCCTCAAACCATAGCTCGGGGGCCCTAGTTAACCCTTGGCTACCTTGCTCTACCTTCCGCATTCCCCCTTTTCAATTCCCTTCCTATGCTATTAAAGGGGAGTTGCCTGTTTCAGGATCACCCTCATGTAGCCTGTAACCAAACAAAAAAGTCTTCCGTGCATGTTCCAGACAAGGGCGTTGTTTGAGGTCGTCGGTGTCTGGATTGGTGAATAATTGACCTGAATACTCTCCTCACTGTCAGACGTCTTCGTGTAAATTAACTACTTTGTATTGTCTACTGCTGTCTTCTTACCTCCATAAATACTGAATAAATTGACCCGAACAATTACAGTCATTTTCAGGAAGTCTCTAGTTTTTAATAATAAGCATTCCTCTTTGTGTATGGCCAGCTTTCAATTATTATTTTTCATCTGATGATACTTGACCTAATTCAAGCTTCCCTTTTGTCGGTACCAATCCTCAAATAAAACAACGAAGCCCCTTGGCACATCTTCCGTGTTTCCTTGCTGAACAACTTTACTTCATATGATGTATCGCTCTCTCTATTTCATGTAAATCTCTAAGTCACTGAATTGTAAAATACTTAGTACAAACAGAACATACATAGTATTTGTAATTATTTGCAATTTTTTCCCTTTAATTCTTGAATGAACTTGGATGAAATAATACTGAAATTAAATGTAATGAACATTGTTATGATTGGGCTGATTTAAGTCATACCTTTTTTATTTATAATATTTTGCATTGAGTTAATGAAGTAAACGCTTTCCGTCCTCGTCATTCTACGACTTTGTTGGAATCGACCCCTCCATTCGTGCCAGGTTTAAACAGGCACGTGTCATAAGAGCCGATGAAATTCGAGATGGCTCTACTGAGCAAACCTCATCAGTTCTCACGCTTTCATTTCCCTATTTCCCCCATTCTAATTAACCCACATATGCAGAGTAGAGCGTAAACAAGTGCATGAAAAGCGATGAGTTTCAGATAACATGATGTTAAATTAACAGCAGCAGCCATCGCCATCATGGGGAAAAGGAGGACCTGACCAAACAACACGGTGATTCAACGGCTCGTGTTTGATCAGCAGGTTCTGTTGTCTATTACGATCGCCCACATCCTTACATAATAACTCATTATTACTATCATTATTTCTGTCGCAGAAATAGCAATAACCGGATCTCTCTACTATCTACTGCCCAACCGTGACCGATTTCTTCCGCACCTCCCTATAATTTTTTTCTTTGCAGGTTTCTCTATCGCAGACTAGATTCATTAAGCGGTCCAGTATACTTCTCTTTAAGTACCTTGGACAATTATTCATAATTATCGAAATAATGACCAAAAAAGTCTGTGATACTTCATAGAAGTAAATCATTATGTCGTTTCAAAAATTTATTTAAAATATAAACATAAATACTGAAATAACACTCAACGAAAATATTAACAAAGAAAACAATAACATTTTTATCCCTTATAGTATTGAATTGGCATAAAAATACAAATGATATCATGTTTAAAATTATTTGTTAGTTAATATTTGTATTAATCAACGTTTTTATTTTACTCGACAAATTATTGTAAAATTTTAGTTCAATTCTTTCAGTTTTGGAACTTTCAGAGGTAAAACCAGAGGTTATTGATTAATGCTCTCATTCTCGAAAGCAGTATTAAAGATTTCCACCAATATTTATTAGTGTTCATGTTTTAATCAATACATTGTATCTCAATGTGTCTATGACTGTACTGTAATTGCAAACTACGTCTGGTTGGGATCTTGTTTTCTTAAAAAATTAAATAAATATCCTCTCTAATATTTTTACCGTTTACTTCGTTGATCATTTTGGGTATAAAGTATGGTGGATGTTTCAGGAAATGCCCATGATTGGAAATTTGTAAAAAATTAATTCTAAACTTTTCTTGGATCTCCCGAGTCATGATTAGTCTACTGTACTGCATTGGAGCAATTCAGTTTTATTTACGCAATGGAAAACATTTCAGGATGAAAGGATAAATTTTATGAATGCAAAAAATGGTTTCTTTAAGTAATCCTCTGAGCTGTTAGATGTAAAGTACATTATCGGTTATATTTTTATATTATTTTTTAATTTACTCATATATCGTTGATTATAGAATAGTATCTTCAGACAAACACCATAGAACTGTCTTCGGCATCGTCAAGTAGTTTTATTTTATCTCTCTTGACGTGTAAACACTTATGCTGCATAATTTATAAGAAGAAGTGAGCGAACATGAGAGATGTTTGAAGATGTGAATGACTTAAGTACGAGCGTAATCGGGAACTTGTGTATAAGTACGTAAGTGAGCAGCGTACCATTAACGATTGCGCTTCCATAACGGGTTTTAATTACGGCTGACGGCTCGTTGCTCTCCCTCGCCCACTTTTCCGGCAGGTTGCAGAGGAGAATGAGAGAGAGGATCGAGGTCGCTCGGCGTAACTCAAAAGAACAAAGTGCTCATCACCGCTTCTCCTTCCTGACAGACGCAACAAAGACGAGCGGCCGCCTGTGACACAACAATCGGCCTTTGTTGATCGATATATCAATTTGGAGCGAGTGTAATTTACGTATCGCTGACCGTCAATGTCGTCGCCGCAGATTTCTGCTGGATCACCTATATAAATGAGGGAGGTACATCCTTGCCGCTGATTCCATGTATGGAAGAGACGCAATAGGGCTTCGAAACTAACATCATAGATTTATTCTGTTTGCCAAACCCGAATAACATGGGCCAGTGGAGTTAGCTGATTGTCCCAAGACTTTCGCAAGTCGTACCTTATTTCACACAGTCGGAAAACCCTTTCGAAACCAGTCAAAACCTTTGTAACAAATACGGGTTTTAACTGTTATAAAATTTTAATTTATTCTCTAACAAAATTATGCTATAATATTTTATTTAAAAAAATAATAAAAATTTAGTTTTTAATTGTGTAAATTTAGAAAGATAAGAATGGAAAAAATTTCTACGGGACCCAGGATTAGAACTCAGGACCTTCCGCTTCCTGAGAAGCGGGTAGTGGGATGTCCTGGGTTCGAGTTGACATTTTTCCATTCTTATCGTTCTAAAATTAATAGTTGCAAAAATATCACGCTAATTAACATGTACCTCATATCAAATTAATACCGTTCGTTGTTAGATAAAGAAATTATCTTTAAAGCACAGGAAATATCCATTAAATAACATAAATACATATAAAAGTGGGGAATCAAATATGTGCCCTTGACAATAGATTTCCCTCATCTTTTCATATAGAATTTATGAGCCGTGGCTTGGAATAATTCGTAATTTTTTTCTGAATCGTAGAGCGTAATTATGTCTTGGAATACATTTGAAATTAAAAATGATGTATCTTGCTGAATTGTATACACGTTGCAGTCTGCGCATCGGTTAGGAGGAAATGAATCTATGCATGGCTTAAACAACAAAATTTCATCACGCTCGGAAGAAATTTATGGGGTCTAGTAGTACACTCTACTCCACGCACTTTTTTCTATCAATACTGTCAACATCACAGGCTTTCCATGGCATTAGAAAATACTCCAGAAGGTGGTCTAAATCAGAACTGGGAACCATAGAAAAACTTAGCATTTTACAAATGGAATTGAAAAGAGACCGAGATTAATATTGTTAAATAATTATAAATTTCATTTCCTACAACTTTAGGGACACAATGCTTTAAACCATGATTCAAGACTTGTTCGATTAACAACCACCGTCCTTTTACTTGTTCGTGGGGCGGTCGCTCCTTCGAACTCTTGTTCAATTTAAATCCACTGACACAATGAAATGTCTTTATGGTTTATTTCTAAGCATGTAATTCCTTACAAGACGAAACAGTTTTTCTGGAATCACATCTAAAGTTGAAGGTGATAAATAGACGTATTCGCTTTCTACAAAATGTAATTGATGAAAAAAATATAGTATTTAAGCTGTGGCAAATGAATCTCAGTCTCATACACCGAGGGAAAATAAATAATGTGGCAGAAAAACCAATAATTGTGGATTAACAAACAATACATAAAAATTTAACCTTAGAAATTTTATGTTAATTATATTAGACGGAATGATAAAAGACGTTGAACGAGTTTATGACACAGCAGTTATCTTGTTTCATTGTTTCAGTCAGGCGGAAAATATTTTAGAAAAAGAGAAATGAAGGAAAATTGAGAAGTTGTATAAATTAATTATTATAAAAGAGAATAAGATGAAATACAAAATAATAATTATAGGCTAACATTTCGAATAGTAAGATAATGACATTTCATGCGCAGAAAGTCTGAAAATTTGGTACTCTCATCAACGTCTAGGTTAAATAATTAAGGGCCATTGGTATGGAACTCTCTCATTCACTGTGAAGTGCCTAACGTCTTCAAGCATAAACAAGATGGTTTCTTTAATTTCAAACCTCATTCAATGTCAAATAAAGGATACTATGATGATGTCACCTGTGAGAAAAAATTAAAGTGAGAACCATCACGAATCAAGAGAATGTTGGTCCATTTCGATAACTTCTGTCGATTCGCCTTGCATAGAAAATTTAAAATCACCGATTTATTACGTCTGACAATGTAAAGACAAGTTAAGTATAGATATTAAAATGGTAGTGGACGCAGTATTATCTGCCGTGTATCTGGTGTCTCCCAAAAATGTAGTGGAAATCCCACTCCCTACCACCGAAGACGAATTTGGACGACGAATCCGAAGGGTTGGGCTGATGCCGTCGTTATATAATATTTCCCCAGTTGTTAATTTTATGCAGGATCGTAGCAAGCCGAAAGTCGCAGATATGAATCTGCAAAGTCCGTGGTGATGGTCCAAGGACAAGGCTGGAGCCGCCGCGATCAAAGACGCGGCCTAAACGCTTCTGACATCGCCGATCGAAACCTGGCAAGTGCACATGCACACTCAAGTCCTGTCCTCGGGAATATCTCAAAACCTCGTGGAGGAAAAAAACCAATAAATACACTCATGCAAGATGCCGCCACACCTTTACAGGAAACCCATCACAAGCTCTTCGTAATCTTGGAGCCCTTTAACTGCAAGATTCGACGCAGTTTTCACACCAAAATTATAATGAGCAATTGTATTACTTGTAACCACATCTGCCAGAATTAATAACCACCATTAAAATTACAGATATTAATCAGTTATAAATTACATGATGGGGAGATGAAATACTCATTATTCAAGCTTTCGAAACAGTACCATTATACGTTCATACATTTTATCGTCTAAATCGAAAATTCACGACAAAATAGATTAATAAATACGGAAAGGTTCCGGCGGAACTCCACACAATACGGGAGTTTACTTTTCAAAACAGTTACCAATGCATAATAGTCAGTTATTGTTTTTTAATGTAATTCTATGTTTCAGTCAATTTGTATTGATCAGATTCAAAATTTGATCAAGAGCCTGATATCCTGAATTTTAACCATTATTCTAGACTTGACGTGTACAAAAGGCTTGAATATAATGGTAAATGCATTAATAAGTTAATGGTTCCCTCTTTCAGAGCTCACAATTTCAGAATGATTGCTTCTTACTAAATGGCTGACCCTATTCAATTGCTTTTAACATACTTTGACGGTAAAGTTAAACTAATATTTATAGGGTATTATTCGGTAGGCAAAAATCCAGGAGATTTCGAACCATCGGGTGACGAGGAAAAACTGACTATACCTCTCGGCGAGGTGTTCACGTCTCAGCAGAGTTTTGGCTGAGTTATCGTAATTTGGTTATGCAGCTATTGTATTTGCTTCCTACTAATTATTGAAAGCGTTTTCTTCTTCATTCTTAAATACTTCTGCCTTACCACTTTCGACCAACGCTTATACATCTCTCTTCATTCTACTTCTTCTTCCACTTCAAACGTACACTGATTATTTCATCTCCCTATGGCCTCTTCCTCTAAATTTCCAAAATAACTGTTTCTTCTCTCCTCTCCTACTTCTAACTTCAGAATCAAACTGATTATTTCACCTCCTTGTCACATCCCAGCCAATCTGTCATTTTGCCTTCTCTATATAAACTACCACCTCGCGTGACGTGCCTTCGCCAATCGTCATTATTTTCTTTGCCAAGCGTTATATACGCACTACGAAGGAAGGGGTAAATCGTGGGAAACTTCCATGGGTCAATATCCCGTAGTAGACTAATATCTTTAATCTCCTGAACCAAATTAGCAAGAAAGTTTCTTCGCGACAGTCTGCCGTCTTTCTTATGCTGGATTTTCTGCGTAATCTACGTTTGTGTCAGAATATTCTTATTTAATTTTTAATAAAATACGAATTAAATTGTGGATGGTCCTCCTGACCTACAATATACATATTTTTGTATAAAATTAATGTTACTGAGATTTATAATCAAATTCTTCTTACCGGAAGAAGACTACTGTTTCTTAAGAACAAATTAATTAATTGTCCATTTAAATATTAAAGTGTACGCACATCTTAATTTGATAATAGTGCAAATAATTTGTTTTATATTCATAAACGGCATTTCTATCAAATTCAGTTATAATACAATCTTCGCGACGATTTGCCTAATAAATAGTTTCGTCAATAATTGTCTATAATAATGCCGTTAACAATGCGACAAATTTGATGTTTAAGGAGAACTATAGTCTAAAGGAAAGTATGGTAACAGTTGGTTTGGTGAGTTAAATTACGCAGATGAAGACTCATCGCTGTTTCGGTAGATGCTATATTATTTAAGAATTTCAATTTAACATTTTGAGGTTATACTTGATGCAGACCCATCTTTAAAATGTATGGTTTGGACATATGAATTGAAATTACTTTTAGTGGGTGGAGTTTCTTTCCTTCACAGCCAGTGAGAATTACATAAACGCACTGTGCCGACGGCGCTTTGCGCGGTGTATTCAGAAATAACCTCTAAAATTTTATGACGAAAAGTTGATTACGTAACAGTTTTAATAATAGCGAACAATGAAATGTTTCAATAATGGTAGGAGAGTAATAATCGTTTCTATAATGATAATATAGCTCACGTGTTATATATTAATTACATAAACATGATACCTGGCTAGTCACAACTTCCTGTTTCAACCTTATCTACGTTATAATAAAATCGACGAGTTATATATGGGGAAGAAAATACTTTGTTCTTGTAGTCCAAGACGTAATCTCATACCGATTCGGTTGCGATAGGCACGCATCGACTCACCTAGAGATCTGTCGACCACGAGAGATCGATCGGCCCGAGCTTTATTTCGATACTATCACCTCATCACCACTACAACGGAGCAGAAGAAAAGGAAGAAAGAAAGTTCTACGAACTGTAACTTTCGCCATTGATGTAATCAGATATATGCGCAGTTACATACAACATTCAACACTTTTAATTTTGTTTTTACGTAGTTTTCCAGTTGTTTTAAATAACTTTGTTATCGTTTAACCCATGCATAAAGTCTCTAAATATTTCGGATTCCTACGAAAAGCTAAAGGAAAGTACTATTTAAAACATTGCTACTCTTATATTTGTAATTGGACTGAGGCTTTCCGATAACTCAATAAATTTGTCGCTCTCCAAATTTAATGAAAAATATTTAATCCCTTTGTCGATAAACGACTTGATTCTTCCTAGTATGCTAACATTTTTATCTCAATAAATTAATCAAATTCTTGGGTTTTCCTTATTTAAAAAATTTCTGTTTCAAGTGTTATTTTAATAAATTTAATTATTTTAGTTAATTTTAAAAGAATTTCGTATTAACTTATGAATTTGTCATAAATTACCTTGTAGTTGTTCATCAAATTCGGTAGTCCTGAACAGCGTGCTTATAATCTAGTTAGGAAATTTAATTGGTTGTGTACAGGAACACCACTAAAAGGTTACTTTGAACTGTTTCTGTGGTAATGCAGTGTATTACATAAAATGATAATTTGTCCTCATTAAAGTTGTAATTTTATAGGAGCCGAGAGAGAATTTGCCTTGGTCTTTTTTGCGCGTTAGTTGGAGCAGATAACTTAACCGGAAGTTGGGGCTCATGATACTAAGTCATCCAAATAGATAATTTGAGGTTGGAAGGTTGCGAAAACTTTAAAAGATTCAGAAAAGGTCTACCTCTTCGTTGAGTTTATATTTTTCTGATTCAATGAGATTGATTGCGTTTCTCCTGGTGAGGTTAGTGCACAATTTGAATCCCATTCTGCATGGGATACATTCAATATTGAATGTAGCTAAAATGCGACCACGTAGAAACATAGCCATGTACGTTTCAGAATCCCTTGCAAAACAATATTTGACATTTGGAAACGAGATAGCTTTTGTGGAGAATTAATAAAGCTATTTGGTAGATTATAAATAAAATGGTCCCGGACGTTGCAGTAGAAAACATTAAATTTTGTAATATTTTAATAAATAAAAATAATAATGATCATATTCCGTAGATCCTGTAAAGAAGCTAAGCTTCAAGGATGTGGAATGGTTCAGGGTGTACATTTATTACATTATTTTATTGTATAAAAGATAAATATACTTATAACAAATTTTTGTATTATAAACTAATTAATTAATCACTCTTCTCCGATTCTTCAAAAAATTCCTTTATTGAATAGAAGGAGTGGCTAAGCAAAAATTCAGTCTTAAATTTACCTTGATTATCGGACAACTGTTTAATTCTGTGCGGCAGTCTGTTGAAGATATCCCTGAATAATGCACACCTTTCTGTGCAATTGACAACAGAACTGTGGAAGTCTGAGATTATTCCATGTAGTATTCAATTTTAGACTTGACTTGCGTGGCTTTTTTAGCTTCTTAGGTAAAGCCGTCTTCATCAGCTATTATTGTGTGTATAGGGAGTGAGTTAATTCTGTTATTGTGTAAATAAAATGCGCCCACAAACCCCATTTAGATAAACCGAAAATGTTGTATTCACAACATAGTAACTTTCTCTTGGATCTCCTCTAAAGAACATATTGGCTCACCGTATTTTATGTACCGGTAGAGTTGTAGGGAGAAATAAATAACAACTGGGTCCAAATAATAGAGTGTGTTGACTGAAACTAACACTCACTTAACGAATAGATCTAAAGCGAAATAAGCTGGGGAGAGAACTCGAAACACGAACACACGGATAGACCTTCTCTCTTTTCAAATTACCTACCGAAAACACAATCTGGCAGCCACCAAACAGGACATTATCTTGCGCCAATGATATAGTGGACCGTTTAAAACCTGTTTAAAAGGCGCTCACCTTTTTTCGCCCAGAGACAAGTTCGGCGAAAACTCTTGCACGAGCACGCTAGCTTACAGCGAGATAGAGAGACGAAGAAAGAGAGAGATAGGAGAGAGAGATTTATGGCAAATAGGCGGTCGGGACGTATTAAGTTATCGCAATAAATAAGCGTATAAACAAGTGGTTTTGTGCGAGCGCGTGTGTCGATTCGCTTGGAACACGGCACGTGTCTGTCGTTCCTAGGAGGACCCGCCCTATAAAGGAGAGAGAGAGAGAGAGAAACAGACATTGGGCAACCTGAAGCACGAACGACGGCGAGAGCGAACCCAAAACTTACAATTTGTGACACTGTTAGACATTTAACCTGGCTACGTTAGAAAAGTAACGAAGTCTGATACGATGTAGACGTAAAGTGTGCTTCGAAACAAACACACGCGCTTGGATGGGAATGTATAAAACGAAAACTAACAAGACGGTTAGTATATGTGGGTCGTCGCCAGGGTCAACTTAGGTAAGCTGAGGAGAAGGAAGCTGCGCAACTTAATGTTAAAAGACAAATTAAATAATTTCCGACCGATTTTTACAGACAGTTTTTATTTTTTATTTAAATGACGTTTCAGCGCAAATAATAAGTAATAGCTGTTTTTAAGTGGTGGTCATCTTTTACTGGGTTGAAAGACCCACATAACAGCAACTCATGAAACAGAAGAAACCAGAGATATCAAAGAATAAAACAGAATACGAAACATTTTAAATAACTAAAGAAGCAGCTACGTATTCAAAATTGAATTGAATTTTTAGGGAACGACAAATAAATTAGTGGCATTAAAACTTTCATATTTATTATATTTTTACACCATTGAAAAAAACTCGTTTATGAAGTTTAAAATTCCACGCCTAAATTATTTCTATTTATTACATTCAGCACTTCATATTTTTGTTTCGCTCTCGAACTTGTGGGTTAACAGTGAATCTCGGCTTGGATGAAATAAAATGGGGGAAAGTTAGTAATTAGATAGTAAATTTTACTGTCTGATTGACCAGTTGTTATTTAAAACCTATCGTTTTAAGTGTAGAGAAAAGATAGATATGCACGTTCTTATACAATACAAATTTTATATCATTAAATAATTTTTTATTGACTGCTTTTCATGCCAAATATTATTAATTGCGGTAAAATATTTGCACTGGTTAGAGGAAGACACCCTTACATGTTATATACTCTATTATATCTATCCGTTAGATCATTAAATAATAAGCAATACATTCCTCTTAATTGTAGGTTGAAATTTAAATGGAATGGAGAACGTCTCTGCGCAGTTACTGATGTCTAGGATTGTCAAAAGGACGTAACTCGTCCGGATTGGACGAAATATTGAGCTGATATGAAGAGCTTAGTCCACTTGAGCTACAAGGAAGTGTTAGGTCACATACTATTGGGAATAATTGAAGATGAAATTAGTTCAGTTACTAAACGGAACTGCTTTTTCTACACTTACTGCCTGTATCTCCTTTTGGAAACAGGTTATTTGAGAGTAGTCTACATTACGGCCACTTCCCTGTAATAGCATAGGTATCAAAGGGTTAACTAATGCCTCCTGGCTATATTTTTATATGGTTCATGGAAAGTCCTAGAGAAACCTCTATCAAGTAGGTCAGACTATCGATCCCACGCCCTTTCCACGACAAGAGGTGGTGTTTACTTTTAAGACGAAACAACTCTTGCAAATATCTGCGATTAAAGAGCGTTCATACACATCGCATACCTGACCTTGCTTCTACAGCATCTCCATCGTAGGACTAGAAAGTCAATAAAGACTAAATAGTGTGAATGAGTATGACTACCTGGAATATGTTGCCACAACCCGTTATTTATATAATAAATAAAAAGTCCCCCAATAGTATTTCACAATTACGATTGAAACGCAAATTTTTGAGAACAGTAGTCCATAATATATTTTTATTTATAACATTTTTAATGTTAGAAATACTTAAAATAATTTGTATTGAGCTTAATTGTTGATAATATTGATGTTGAATTATCTGTTTGCATATTGCTTGTCTGCTGGGCTGTCATAACATAAGTTTGAAACAGTAAAATGAGAAAGCTTACTTCAATGGTTGTCCCCTTATAGTGTGAAAATTTATTTAAAATTAAACACAAGTACTGAGATGCAAAAAAATGTATCACAAAAATTACTGTACATAGAAATATATCTGTTTGGATAATAAAAAAACAATTCTAACCGACATTAAACGCATAAAAAATATACCATAAAGGTTATAGAATTCAACGCTATTTAAATTTAGTTTAAAGAGCAAGGAATAGTCATCACTGTTGTCTTACGGTCGGGCAGATACCCATTGATGTCCTCTAGCAAAATCAACCATTGCCGCGTGCTCAGACACCAGAGCCAGGATGATTTTTAGACCTCCGTAATTTCAGAAAAGCGTCTCCATATTCGTCTTTTATAGTGATCACAGGAAACTGACTGTAACATAAAAACTAATAACAATAGACTGTCCAAAAGTTTAAGAAATTTAGAAATTTTAGTTGCCCTCACATATCGATGTCGAACGGTTGGGTGATCTCACAGATATTCTCTGCACGGAAAGTTCTAGAAACTCGCCTTTTTGCTCAACCTTCCGCATCCCCCCCTTTTCAAATCCCTTCCTATGTTATTTAAGGGGAGTTGCCTGTTTCAGGATCACCCTCATGTTGCCTGTTAATCCAAAAAAATGGACTATAATGCGTCTAAATTCTAACAATTGTAACAATAATTAAAAAGTCATTAAATGTGTGTAAATAAGAATAAAATGGGAAATAAACTTTAAAAGTAATGTAGTTACTTGTTCATTACAAAAAATTAAACTAACCAGAAATAAATTAACCTGATCTGATTAATAGTGAAACAGGCTGCAGAATTCATCTTGATTACTGGGATTTTCTCTTTTAAGCAGAGAAAGGTAGCTCGCGTACAAGTAAAAATGTTTATTTTAAGGTGATACACCCAAACTGAGTTTAGATACTTATGGTCTCCAAGATTTGCAGTGCCTTAATTTATTGATCCTTATTTTTTCCTTAAAGCTGAGGGACTTCCTTAAATGTATACGGTATTTAGCTTTGGTCTTGCTTAAGATGTTTGTAGGCAGATTCAGCTCACTTTTTACGTAATTAATTCAGTGGTCACCTTATCCCTCTCAGTTATAGCGCATATAATTAGGCATTTCTTAAGATTACATGAACTACAATGTTAACAAATCATTACAAGTGATGATTAATAATGGCCAGGTTCATAGATCAATGCATGTTACGTAGACAATATAAAAATCGTAATTTACGTGGTGTATCCAGTTGACCTCAGATTGTTTCTCAACAAGTACTGTAAACGACGGATAATGCGTTACTTCCTTAATATCAATAAAATTTAAAGATCGTGGCAACCATGAAGGATAATCGCTTTTCTGACACACAGGTGTTTCACTAAAGAGGTTATCTCAAAGGAATGCTAAAACTCCATTCTCCACAAAGAATAAGAAGCTATTTAGGTAAGAACATTCGAACCAGTCTTGGTCATCATTCCGGATTTTTACACTTTAAAAGCAAAGTGTTTCGAATTAGTCTCGGTCAAGGTAAACATCCCGTGAAAAATTAAACTGTTACTTAGTAATATTAATGTTGATCGGTGAATATTCCCTGCCCTCGTGCCTTTCTTTTTCCAAACGATCTGAGACGAGAGGTTAGTCTGTTCTCACGGTAGGATATTATTACAAAATGCTTCCTTTTTTTACTCCTCGCTGAAGTGGACCTGAATTATGAGCGAAAGGAGACGTGTAATTGAATGGGTCAAGTTAGATCTATCTCCGTACCTTCATCACAGCCTACTCAGTCCTCTCCATTTCAACCTGCCAGAAAGAACGATCATTCCTCGCCTTTTCTTTGGGTGGGGCGACATAGAGTCAGTTTACCTGACTTCTTATTCTTCCACAGAACACACCGAGTATTGCCATTCATCTTGTCCAGGTTTCTCAGTCATTTTTATCTCTTTCAAGGATACATTCTTATTATTGCCCCTCCATGAGCTAACTCTACGAAGGCTGTTGCGAACCATGGTGGAAGGATCAATGGAGATAGTATTATTTCTTGAACCTATAAAATTTAGCTAGATTCTAATGATAATATATAATTTTATTTGTCATTATTAAAGCTGTGTTTAAAATGCATTTCCACGTAAATTCGGTTTCACTGTCTATTTATGCAAATATCTCCCATTTTTCATTACAATTTCATGTTGATGCATATCATTGACGACTTTTGGAATAAGTTTGCGAATTTAGTAGCACCATCATTTTCATATTATTAACAGGACGAATTCAATAGTATTGTAATAATAATGGGTGGGAATAGGGTTTATTTTACTTAATAATTGATTTTTATTGAACTCCACAGTTGGGCGACAATATTAGTAATGTATGAGGGTGAAAGCTTATTTATTAATTATTTAATATTATATTCTCCACGTTGGTGGATAATTGTAAAAGATAAAAGGTTTTAATTTATAAGTCATGAAGGGTTCTAAAGTAAAAAGATTTAATTTATAATTCAGAATTCAGTAATAATAAAATTTAAAACAAGAGAATTGAATTAAATGACACACAAATAAAAACGGTATTATTAATGAATTTATATTGACACCTGTAGGGTGAACCAAAAGGAAGCAAGGTAATTCACGGGAAATAAGTCTGGCAATGTGAACTCTGTAAAATCAAAATTAATAATACCCGCGTTGAATGCAGCTGCATTATTTCGGTGCCTTTTGCTCTGGTCTGCTTCGGTCTGGTTTGGAAGAGACGGCTAAGTCGATTCTCGTTGGATAATCCGGCTGCATCGATGACACTTTTGGCGAAAACAGTGGTGATTCCTGCCTAAGATCTCAACACCTATTCTCAATTTTGATTATGTCTCGTCGGAAGCTCACAATTTTCTGTTCTTCACCTCAAAATCTGTCTCCACGTAACCTCTCCGATAATCATAAATTCTAACCATCACTTTCAGTAGCCAATAAGCTGCAATTTACAATAGAACCCATTGGCTAGTTTTTGAAAAATTGCAGTCAATAAGAAAATTTTTAGTCCCGGATGTGGATTGGTGCCATCGCGCATATGTTTTGTATTAGTTCGGGCCAATGGGCATTCCCAATTTTTCACGCCAAACCTCCGACTTGACAGAGGCAAATCCTTTAAGAACTAGGACCTTCATTGTTCATAAAAGCCCCTTCCATAAACTGAAGAAAGTCTCATTTCCGTTGTTCACGCACACACACAAAATGCCCTGCAGAATACCTCGAAATTTCAACTTGTATTAGATGCGCAGAAGGAGATGTAGAACTCCACAAACGCGTACTTTTATTATGACTACAAACTTCAACATAATCTTAAAATAATAATCACGATTGTTTTAATTAAAGCTTGATATTCCTGTACCACATTATCTCCAAAATCATAATTGGCCCAACGATCGTATGCACAATCATGTACTGTCGTTATTTTAAAAATTTATCTTTCGCACGAACAATCTGGAATAAATTTTTCCTCTCTTTGTGGCTATTATAAACGAACGAGATCAACGCCTCCGAAGTTTTCAGAGATTGTGAACTTCACACAAGAGACAAGAGAGTTTAATTCGGTTATATATACTTGACAAATATTGCTTCATCAAAATGATAAGTTAATTGTTCTTTTAATGTCATTTTTATCGCGTTTTGTTTTCTATTGTGACTTTTAAAAATTAATCCTTTCTTCATCTCAAAATCCATACTTTTTATATAAAAAAACTTTCATTTTTATAATGATTATAGGAAATTAGTGTGTTCAAAGAGAATCTTCAGGAACACTTAAAAGCACTATAAAAGAAACTGAGGCACAACTTCCTTCCAGTCCCGCATAACCATAACGAGAATTTTCCCTTGCGAACCTGCGTACGTGCAAGTTGTAGATTTCTCAGATATTCCGTTCGCAGGAGTTGTTGTAAATGCGGCATATCTAGATCTGCTGTGTGGAGGAAACAAGTTCTACGGTACCCTTTTACCTTTTAAATAATACTATTAATTCGACAAGGGCAGGAGATCTAGAACGATCAGGAAGTGAAACTGTATGGTTGGGTCCTTACTAATATCAGGAAGGAAGAAAACTGACAATTTCAAGGGAAACTATTTTTGCTTTAATATTTCATATATCATTAGATTATATGATTGATGTACTCACAGAAGATGAGAAAAAGAGATCATTAAAACTTGAAATTGGTGTTTAAAATGACTTGAACTGAAAAGATAATTGTCACTAACGGGCAATGAAAATGAAGAACCTATTACAATTATTATTAGCAAAATTATAAGGCAAATATCTGATTATTGATAAAGCTTTAAAGTAAATCTTTAATCAATACAAGGAGGGCGAATAATGTTAATAATTGCACGAAACATCTGCAGAGAACAAGTTTGATTTAAAATTACGTTGAAAAGAATGCGAATTCTATACAACGAGAAATTATTTTTAGTAATAAAGACATAACCTTGAAGTTAGTGGATATATGATAAAATAGACCCACTTAACTAAAACTTTTTATCATATGCACTGTAATATGGAGACCAATGACATGAACCTAGCCCAAATAAATTGAAAATAATTTCTGATGATATACATTTTCGGTCGTAACCTTCGCTGGAGATGGCTCGACACTAAATTCTTCACATGTAAATTCAATAATCTTTTCCGCTGAGGGAGTCAAGAAGCAAATATGATGTATTGATAAATTTTACACTTTTGAATAAATAGTGATAAATTTATTTGCCGCTTTTTTGGCAGTCTTTTTATTTATTGAGATACAATTTTATTTATGGAAAGATTTTCTGTTAATGTGTTTTTTTAGTAACAGGCTACATGAGGGTGATCCTGAAACAGGCAACTCCCCTTTAATAGCATAGGAAGGGAATTGAAAATGGGATAGAATAATTTAAAGGTTTTTCGAGAACATATCGCCTACAAGAGAGCTGGTGCTAGTAGGCACAAATATTATTTTTCAGATGAAATACTTTAAAATTTCAACAATATTTGATCAATTATTAGAATGATGTCACGAATAAAATAAAACGAATGTAGATGTAGCGTGAAATTGGGATCCATTCTATATTCAAGGTAGTACTTTGTTACAAAACATTTAATAATGAAACCTCACCACCTTTATCAATAGCAAATAAGTGAACACACAAATTACCACGTCTCCCAATTTCAATAATGTAAAATGAAAGTTGGAGACGCTCATCAACTATTGTGATATTTTACAATTTTACAAAACCATAAAGAGGTATCTAAATGTCTCTGAATCATTTTTCAAATATATCGATATAACGTGCCCTCATAAAAATAATTGTCAGACTGATGGTTGCCGCGATTGCTAAACGTTCAGCAGAATCTATCATTCATCTTTATCGGAGTCGACGAAATAGGTCAAAGAGTGTATCGAAGCGATTGGAAGTGTTCAAGAAGCTGTAATAGTGATGGCCACTATGTTCTAAAGTCCTTATGAAATTCTTCTCACGACTGTCTGAAAAATTACAATTTATATTCGATGAGTTAGAAAACTGTGTAATTGGAAAATCCCAGGACATAGAAGTTAACATTCCAATATTTACCAAAACAGGAAATTTTATGTTCTGTAAAAATGAAAATCTTTTAGAATATATCTTAGAAGAAAGTAGTTAAGTCAACGCAACTAATGACTATGATCTAGGGTACCTATGCTGTTAGAAAGCTTTAGATGCATATTCCCCTAATCATTTTTAAAGTGTTAGTACCTGAATGAAAATTATTTCACCTGACATCATTAAATAGAGCAAGAATAAAAACAGTGGAGAAGTAATTAATTTTCTCTCTAGAAAGTGTAACTAGGTCGAGGAATAGTTTATAACATAAAGACGTGCCTTTCCAGCCAGAAGAAGAAACAAGCATATATAGAAACATTGTGCTGTTAATTTTTTTAATTTTAAAACATTTGTTAATGGTTGTTCAATATATCTGATTATCGAAAAAATAAGTTAAAATAAAATATTATATAAGTATTCCAATTCACAACTCGTCATACAAATTAATTCCGAAAGGTAATTCAGAGATTGTCAATAATTTTGTAATCAAGCTAGTTATGATGAGAGCAGTTCAATAGTATCCAAGGGAATGACCTCAACCTGTGATTTGCATAAGATCAAGTAAAAAATGTAAAGGAGTGGATGACCTAAAAATTACAAGAGTAAAACAATGGGAGACCTGCGTGCAAAACTGGGCGGTTCATCACGACATAATATCAATTTTCCTTTTTGTTTTCTGGAGAGATAAATAGAAGAATACAGAGAGTGAGAGAGAGAAGTCATTGAAAAGCAAATGATTTCAGCAAGTACCAATTAGATAGCGATCTGTCTCCGGAGAAGAAAGGAGGGGACAAATGCGTCGGCACGGATCTTATGTACCCGGACTTCCGCAGTCTGGAGGCGTTGAGTAGCCTGTGGCGGAACGGCAATTAACAGCACGCCTTTTCCTCTAACAACGGTTAATTACTCGAGCGCGCGTGCTGCGGATGGATCTTATCTTTCCTCCCTGTTTACAAAGGCCATTGCGTGTAATGGTTTTTTCTCCGCCCGTGGTTTTCCTTGCTTACACGAGGTAAGCCTTTTGAAGTGCACCGAACGCCTCGATGTTACTTCAGCGTTGAAACCTGCTGTTCGTGTCTCAGCTTCGAATACACTTGTTGTGTAAAGATGTTTGTATTCCTGGAACTAGGTTCAACAAACAATAATCGGCTGCTTCAAACCACTTCAATAGTTAAAGTTCACTACACAAAATAATAAACAAATAATATGGGGTTCAGTAAAATATGTAATAAAATATTAATTTTAAAATTTATTAACAAAGAATTATTTTTTTATTGACAACTACGACAATCCTACTTGAAAATTGAAATCAGCCCATCACATTCCGGAATATAATCTCGATATTTAGTCAAAATTTCCAAAATATTCCAATACGTATCTGAAGATTTCTTCTGGTAACTATACCCCAAACTAAAAGTTTCACGAACACATTGAAAACTGATCACCTGTTAAATATAATGGAAGGGGAAGGATTATCTTTTAGCTCGGGCATTATTGAAGCGACGTTCCGTTGCGATATTTCGGTTTGAGCGAAGGCGGCTGGTTCCTACCTGGATCGTCACGGCTACACCACAGAGACGCGTCTATCTCCACTTCGCTCTACAAAGGCCTTTATAAAACAGCCCTCAAAACTACCACAACTTTCGGAAAGCATTGAAAATAAATATAAAAATAGTTCCGTTACAGCCTGGCTTGATGACGTACACGTCCACTATTATTAGTTAGTATTCTTATCCTTAGGACTTTCACCTTCTATTTGAAAAACGCACAATTACTTAGTCCGTGGTTACTGTTCATAAATACAATGACTTAAAGCTTCTTTGTCTTTCTCGTAAATATTTCTTATTTGGAAGCACACTCCGACAGTTTTGATATCCTATCACTTAATCTGTGGTTTCTGTTCATAAATACAAAAAAGTTCAGTTTTTTCGATTACCCATCACAAAATACATATCCAGCGGCGAATCAAACTCTTTGTTCTAGGTCTGCTCCCAAATACTTTATCGGCTTCTTTGGCACCTTTTTATTTCGCGTGATGAACCTGTATACGTCAAGAGATAGTTATAAAATTTTGTTGATTTATTTGACTATCAGGATATTTGTTATTTACCTCAGAACTTCCAAATAATAGCGGCAAGATATCTGAGTGGCATAAACACAAAAAATGCAAAATGCGAATGAGGAGTGTCATTGAATAAATTTATTATATATATGATGTGCTTCCGGTGCTGCAAATGAAATATAAGTGGATTAAGGTATATGAAAGATATTTCAGCATTGTCCTGAATTTAGAAGGAATCGTCTGTTATCTTCTTCTTCCCCAAAAATTATTCTCGCTGTTTGAACTTAAAATACTGTTCGTCGTAACTATGTTGATGTCTTATTATGCGCTGATTGTGGAATAGTTGAATTGCTCCCATTTGAGCCACATCATCCGGTTTTGGTAATGGCACTGGATGAGACAATATCTATATCTTTTTTTTGGGAGGGGGGAAGAGGGGAACATTCTTCATGTGGGTGATCCAGAAACGGTCAACTCAGGAAGTGAATTGAAAAGGTAGAGGAAGGTAGCCAAGGGTTGACTAAGGGTTGACCTATCCGGTGATGGACCTTCAAAAAGATGCAGGGAAACCCCAATAAGACCTGCATCAGGTAGGTCAGGCTTTTGGGCCCTATTCTCACTCCCTTCCGAATGACGGGAGATGAATTTGCTGTTTCAGCATTCCCTTCTCCGTGATTTAACGAGTTTTAGGAGGAAATGAGCCGACTGATCCATTGGTATCAGCAGATAACTCTTACCGTATGATTAAGGTTCCAGTGTATATACCTAAAAGAGATGCAGGTGCCTCGGAATGTGTAACCCTTGATAATAGAGGCATTCTTGTAGGTAAGCTCCATTATCACCCCGCGGAGAAACATCTGCGAGAGAAACATCCAAAAGGTATCTTACTTTGGAATAATTAATTACTTATACGAAGGACAACTAACAATTCGTTGGAAAAAACAACATTCTTGAATTCTGTAATCATAAATTACGTTGTCCTTACTTGATCCAAAATTTAGTAAGGCATCTTTTTATTAACACAGTAGTGGAATATTTTTTACATTTCATTCACATATCTCTCGTATTCTGTTTAAGTATGTCTCTATCCTACAAAAGCATGTATGTACTAGAAACAATGGCGAGGGTTATCTCATACGGCTATTTAATTGTACTTAAGACTTCAACAGGAACACTCCTAGAGATACGTACGGTATATTTCCAAGTAAGTGAGCCACTACCGATAAAGTGCTGTCTATATCCAGGGTCAGCCAGCCATTTAAGTCGTTTTATTTTTATCCACGGTCTCGGTACGACATTCCTACCACCTCCCTTCGCCTGCCTCCTATTTATTTATGGCTTAACAGTTTCTTTTTCTGACTGACCAATTCCTCCTCCATGCAGCTCCCTTAGCGGCGGCGGCGGCGGCGTCCAGTCGAATTTATGCGACCTCTCATCCACTATCTGCAGATTAGTCGTACAGGTAGGTTAGGTAGGTAGGTATGTCTGTGTGTGCTTTGGCGAGGAGATGCAGTTGGTGAGGTAAGTAACGCTTCAAGAAGCTTATCTTGTCCTTACTTACAACCTCCGCCCGCCAAAGTGGTTTGGTATGTGCGAAAGGCTCTTCGTCTTCTGGTCAGAATTGCAAGAACCGGACCCATGTTCATGAATCTAGAGGTTGGAATCTCCTTGGAAGAAGGAGAGAGACAACAGAAAGATAGAAGGAGAATTCCTAGAATCGAGCATGCGTAACAAAAAAAATCGTCAATGATTACGTGAATATACCTCAGGCGATAATGATGACCACTAAGAACTATCTTTGCGGCGGAAAATTAGTAAAGTATATGAAAAGTAACGTAAAAATTTTTGTAGAAGAAGTTTTTCTTCAAGATGAATGCAGCCATGAATAATAGAAAATTATAAAAAAAATTATCCGGAGGGAACCCTTTTTACTAAGAGTATTATAACAGACAAAATATTATTATTTTGTATCGTATTCCGATTTTATCTCTATTATTCTTTTTCAACCTCAGTTGCTACCATTTTAGGAATTGGAAATATAAACTACCATGATAATTGCTGTAAGTAGGTGGGAAGATACTCCAAATAGAAATAGTTCACTCCCAGAAGACCATCCTATGGTGTAACTTGGTTTCAAGTCAAGGAAACGGGTGTCAAAGACATGATACTTAACAATTTACATCAATTCCAGCTAATAAAATATAAGACGTTTAGTTCGACTTTACTGAAGGTTTTAAAAGTGAATGCTAATCTGTAAGTCAAATAATGAAATTCTCAAGAAAGGATTAGACAGTGTGCTAAAATAAGTGTTCAGAGAAAACAGCTTCTTGTAGGTCCATAACAACTCATTTGTCTCGGGAAGAAAAAGGGTTAAACGGCATTACACATTATGAAGACAACCAAATTAAGAAAGAGGGTCTCAAATGGAAGAACAGGTTTCTCAAGACATTAATTGAATATATATAATCTCGTGATTCAATTACGTAAACTTTGCTGGGTTAACTCTGCGTGCTTCATCCTCTTTTCTCTCATTATCTCTAAAGTGCTTCTATTTGTCTTCTCTGATATATATTACATTGGGAAAGATAAATATGAAAAAGAAATGAGTGTGTGTGTTTGTGTTTGACAGTCAAAAAACACGTTTCCAGTAAACTGCTTTCCACTTAGAACACGATAACGGGTGAACTAATTTAACTGATTTTGTATTTTTTTTACTTTCTCTACAAACATATATATTATTTAAAAAGGCCTGACTTTTAGAACAGGTTTGCCATGCGACCGGAAATGGTAGAGATGATAAACAATTTCAATAATTACAGTTATAAATTAAATTACGTTATCTATTATTGTCAGGAATGTTCCCTTAAAGTTTTGCATAAGTAAATTACATCTGCCAAAAAATTCCATCAGTAGAAAAGGAAAAAGTATCAGTACATAAGGGGAAAATATCATTATGAAAAAACTTTTGTGATGTAAGCATCATAAGAGAAACAAATAAATAATTCAATAAATTAGTATGATTAGGTAAAATGGAATATTTTGTCAAACATTACGGAGCTGGCTCGGGACAAAAAAGTAGCGAAGTTTAACCCAGAAGTGAGGTAAGTTATAATTACATGCACACAAACTTTTTTAGGTATGCAGCCGAGAATATATGGTTACAGATAGTAGATTACATATTTTTGGGGACAGTGACTTTGGCACAGCTGTGAGGAAGAATTTTCAATACACTCCTTCCGGAATCTCTGTAAGATCGGACAAATTTCAAGCTTAAACATAAAGAGTTCCTGAGTGAGCAAAAGACGGTTGAGAGAAAAACTGTACCTGTGGAGTGTTTACAGAGTACGGGCGAAATTTAATATATAATAATTTAATTTAATATATAGATAAACGTGATAGCACCTTGAAGAGCTAGATACGACGAGAGTAGGAAAAAATATTAATGTTAATGCCTGATTAAATCAGAGTAAAATGATTTGATTTTATCGACATTTACATGCTGTTTTATTTTGTTGAAAAATTCGTGAAAAAAATAATATGTATTGTTTTATATTTCTTTGTTTTGTTGTTTTCTGTTAAAAATATTTGCTGCCGACCTGCTGTGGTGTAATTGTCAGCATCGTTGCCTCGTATCCGAAAGGTTCAGGGTTTTAATCCTGGTATTGGCATGGATGATTTTGTTTTCAAACTGTGAAACCCGACTACATCCAGTAAAAATGAGTTACCCTATACAATTTACTAATAACCATAACTTTTGATAGAAGTTTAAGTAAACATAAAAACTTAATATAAAAAGTATATAAAAATTATTTGTATCTTTCAATGTGAAAAAGGGAGGTATTGTACAACAATGTAATCTGAGAAACTTGAAGGAATACGTGTTTTACTACAAACAAAAAAAATTATCGAAGGCCAGAACTACGAATGGTGTTTATGTTTTTCAAAAATTTCTAAATTCCTCTTTCCAACGCCTTCTAAGACCAAAAATTAAAAGAAAAAGGCAACTGAATTCAGTACTGCCTCATCTCTGGTGGTTCCTTATATATTTATACAGACTATAAACGTTTAAAATAAATATTCAGACTTCAATAAGTAATACAATTAGTGCCCAATTTTTCTGTAATGCTTGTAAAAATATTTAAATGGAAAATAATACTTCGATACATTTGTTTCCTCGACTTTCTACTTTAGAAGATTCCCTCTTCCCACAAGCACAGTCTCAAATCTCCATTTTCGTGAAATACTGTAAAAGCCGATAGAAAAATATATTTTTACCCTCATTTAATGTACTTTTTAATTCAAGGAGAGTAGAATTGCCTTAATTGAAGCTCAGCCAAAGTGCTTGAAACTAATTTTAAAGACAGGAATGGAAAAATGTCGACCGCACCACGAAATCCAACCTTAATGCTCCGACTTACTGGGTGGATGCCCTACCGCTGAGCTAGTCCAGGTCGACTGCTATAGGTGCACATATTTAAATTTAATTATTTAAAATGCCCAAAGCTCTTACATTAGTGTGTGGCCAGAGGCCAGAGGTCGGGGTTGAACTTAAAATTCGGTAACCTTGGAGTCGAGTGTATATCAGAAAGTTAGCGAGAAGTAGGTGACAGCGAAATACAAGGTAACACAAATTCAGACACTTGTATTAACAATTAATATAAGCAAAACCCTCTGAAGCAGACGAATCACTCATGATTCGTCAAATTTTAAGGTATACATGTGCTGTACAATACTTACAGTTGCGTAAAAAATGGTCTACAGTTTCACCATTTCGTTGGTTTTGTCTTATTATATTTCAATTATCTACATTTATATGCATTTCAGATGTAACATTGTTACAAATTGGTTTTTGTTAGTACACTGTACCCTTATTCCTGTTTGAAATAATTAAATTGTCTATAAATGTCGTGAACAGTTTTATTTCATTGCAATTACGTTCCAATCAATGCGTGTCAGATATATGTTATTGAAATAGTAGAATGGAGTGGTTTATTACCTGAAATGAGATGACGATACAGGCAAGGGAAAGAGACATTTAAGTGTCTGTAGAACAGAGATAATTAACGCCAAGTGGCTGTTTTGAAAAGGAAGGTGCGATGACGACAGCGTCTCGCCTCGCGTCGTCCATTTTTATTTCTTTTCTTTTTCTCTTTCCTCCTACGTAACTGTGTGTGTCACCCGACAATTTGATACGGTCCATTGTCGGCCCACAGCAGAGGAGGTGAGAAATACCAACATTCCCCGCCCTGAAAGGTTTCCCGTGTAAGCATTGCCTACTTTGCTGATTAACTTCTCGGAGGAAAAAAAAATTTCGGCAAGAGACAACAAGGAAGAGAAGCTGGAGGAGGGAGAAAAAATAAAGAAAAAAACAACCACTTGGCTAAAGAATAAAAGGTACGTTAGCTACGTTGTGCGCTATGGGTTCGGTTCGGCGACTTGGCCAAGGTTAAACTGTATGTATGGGCAGGCGAGACAACCTGTTCCTGGTCATCGGAGGAGAGGAGGAGGACTAATCAAGGCCAAAAAGAAGATAAACGAAACATGTGGCCGCCTTAAATCTCCTTACGAAGAAAACTGAATCAGCTCACTGATTATAAAACTGTAATTCTCAATAAATGCAAACTTATTAAATAAAAATGACAACCCTTAATAAACCTGACAACAAGCTTAAAAATTAACTTTTATTGATGAAAAAACTGTCGTGAAATATTAAAATAAAATGAAGGGATGGAAATAAGTATGTGAACATGACGAAATTTTGTGATCGGCATATTCCGTATATTAAATATTTTAATTAAATGTTATCTTAGACTTCTTTCTTGGTACTTTAGTCCATTGAGGACCTTAGCCAACAGGGTCGACAGCGGACTGCCATCTTATATAGCCCATTCCTAATTTTAAGCGACGTCAGCGCATCGATCCTCCAGCAGTCTTAATCTCAGTCTCCGTGACCATGACGACACAAACACCCAAGCCCATGCCAGGATTAGAACCTGGAACCTCAGCGACGCAAGAGTCTAGACCACAGGAGGTCGACTATCTTAAACTACCTAGCCTAATTACAAAGAATGGTTTCAATTTTTGAATAAAATTTAAGGGACAAGAATAACTTAACCTAGTTGAGACATTCACTCTAGTTGGGGAAAGAATGGCCATTATATTTCTTTTTAAACTGGTTTTCTAAATACAGTTTCAAAACTTTGCCTGAGCTCCAGTGTGAAAAAATTCTTTTAAATTTGAATTAAAATCAAGTAATTTTTATTTTAAATTGATGTCCTACAATTAGACTGTCAGCGCACTTGAGCTGCACGTATACAAGTGATGGAAGAATCTCTAATTGAATCAAGTATATAAAACTGAAAATAGAAGGGGACACAGACAACTGAATGCAAAGTTTCTGGTTTTTAAAGTTTAACAATAGAAATTTGTAGTACTTAATAATTCTTTGATTTATTCTTTACTCTTGAAATATTTATAAATCAAAATTCGTATTTACAGAAGCATTAACAAGGATCTTGCAAATGTGAAAAAAGAAGAATCAGAATGTAACATTGTAATCCCCGAAACATGAAGGAATAATTGTTGTACTCAAAGAAGGCGAACCCTGAACGGAGGTTTATCAGAAATTTCACGTACGAATTGCGATATTTTTATATGAATTTCGGAAATTTCATTTCTAATACTTTGATATACTAAGAATTAAACCTCGAAAGCCAACTCCCTAATGTCTATGAATAAAAACTTTTTTGAATATCATCCAATACAAAAGAGGCAGAAAATATCTGTTCAGAAAGTTTAAAACTATGTAGTAGGCAACACATTCAACACTTTTGCAGGAACCTTAATTTTAGCTATTAGGGAAACGATTAAGAAAATCCTGTACAGAGTAATGAATTCTTTATGATCACGAAGTTTCTTTAATATATAAGATGCGAGAGAAGCTTTTAGGTCTTTACTGTAGAATAAATGATTATATATAAAAAAATACCGAACAGTTTAATTTCTTTGATAAAGAATGTGTTTATTGAATAGCTTTAAAATAATACAGAATACAGTTAATTCTTTAAAAAAGAATAAAATCGATATGACTTTTGAAAATTGAAACTACGACACGCAAACTCACACTGAGAAGCGCAAACACAGCATAAAGAATGGAGATTTTACTTCTTGGATCTGCACGACGAGGAATCTGACCTTCCGTAGTAGCTTCACGCAAAACACGTAACAAACAAACGATCATGAAATTTAGTTATGCAAGTAGAAACCTTACAATGCAGCACATGCAACATTTTTACAGGAACATTAATTTAAACTATTACGAGAACGATCAACAAACTCCTGTACAAATTAAACGGCACCATTTAACAGAATATTTTTACACTGATTCACGAAAATTTTGTATTTATGATTGTTCTTAACCTCTGGAGGAACGCTGTAACAAAAATTATCGCAGTATAGAGCAAGGCGATTCTTGTCAGAATGATTTCTAGTCACGTATTCGTTTGAAACAAATTCTTCATGTTTCGTTTTACAAACTATTAGATCTCATGAATGTATACTTGCAAGCTTTTTAGGAATGGTATTCAACTCAATCTAAATTCCGCTCTGAAAACGGCACGTTTTATACAACTTAAATATTTCATTGCTTCTGGAGAAATTTTCTCAATTAGAAATGCCATAGAATATAATTGAATGGAAATACGCAAATTTCACATATTTGATTTTTGTGTCAACACTTTGCATTCATATTTCGAGTCTCTGGCTCTAAGTTATAAAATTTCTAGTGTTGACTATCTTAACAACTTTCAAGTTCACTGAAACACACTAATTAAATTAGTTAAAAACAGTCTTCATACGTATTATATATACTCTTTACCTTTACGGAATCGCATCAATACATTCATCAGAATTCATTACATGAACAGTATTTGCAAACTCACATTCGAAAGAAACACAACTACCTCCATTCTTTTTTGGGAGTAGGCAGCGACTTACAGTAACGAATGTCGTTGAAATTCAGACAGACAGACCAGTTTATTTATTTTATTTTCTGATATGCATCTCCCCTTAATTTGCCCAGTCTGCAGACAATACAAGGCCATGTCGTCGACGAGTCGTTTTGCCTCCTCTATTTCTTCTTTCCCGCCGTCCTCCTCCGACGGTTCGTAATCTTGGAATAAAAATAATCGCTGGTTTTGGTTCAACCCTTCTCCGACGACACTTATAAGCTTGGAAGTATACCAAACAATAGTTACGTCACGAATAAAATTATTGTGAATGATCGTGTGAATTTTGTTATTTATAATTATAACATTCTCGAGTAAATCCTGGTGTGTCTGCTTTGTGCTAATTCTTCAGGGATTAAATTTCCAATAAACTGGCGCCGTTGACAAACACGTTAACCCTTGTCAAACTCTCAATCCCAGATAAGATCTATAGCAATTAGATGTATATCTTAAAAAATTGTTTAAACTATTTTCCTGCTGTTCAAATTTTGGTTATCAGCTGTTCCGATTTCAGTAATTTTTGGGAACTTTTGAATGAGTGTTTGTCATATTTTAAGTCTATATCTTCGTATTTTAAAAATAGTAATTGGGAGAAGAACGTGTTTCAATAAAAGGAACACAACATTTCATTACGTTTACTTTAATTAATTTAATTTTATTCCAGACTAAGAAACCTGTTTACCCATTTATTTTAAACGTGAACACTGCTATTAGCTTTCACAAAAAAGAACTTCCTCGGCCACTACAAAATTTTATTCCATGCTCCCTCACATAATGAAAAAGTACAATAGGAGAATATCCAGTATTTTTTATTTCTACTCCCATGCTGTGCAGTTTTCAAAGTGTCTATTTCTGTATGAAATAAAAAAACAATTATTTAAAACGTAAGAGCAAGACTGTTTATGGTAGTTTAATTTAGTATATTACTAGTTATTTGACAATATATAAATAAATTGACTGTTTCTTAGGAAGAAATAAAGTGATAATAAGTTAAATCGATACGTTCTCTCATCATATGTACTTTGGAGTTGAAATGTAATAAATAATTTTTAAATTGGTAAAATGTTTTGTCGGATAGCAATTAAAGAATTTGACCAAAATGTTTGCCAGATATCAACTGAAGAATTTGACAAATTATTTAAATAAGTCCAAATCCTTTATGATGATTTTTTGGGTTAACAGGCTACATGATAAAGACAGTTGAGATATGAATGCTCTACGATTGTTTTCTGACTGAGGGAAAATGTATTTATTTTTATAGTGAAATTTTCCTGAGAATTTTAACGAAAAAACATAACTCTAGTTTGGCGGTTTTTTCTGCAATTCTGTAGGGTCACGTGATATGACTGTTGACGTCTGTACTGTGTGTATAGAGAAACGTTCTGTACTGAGCCCTGTTTCTGTAGTTATTAGGATTTGACTGTTGATTGTAATAGGAAGACTGGGTTTACGGGAGAGTTGTAAATGGATATGCTTCGGAAAAGTAGATTGACCGTTGGGTGGTTTTCGGGGTAGTGAGTTGGCGGAGGCCCCGGATGCTCAGAGGCCCTGGAGGCTGTGGTTCAAGGCCTAGACAGTAAGGCACGCGCCACACCCAGGCCTGAGCTGAGCCTGGCGCCTGGCAGGTGTGTCTGTCTCTTCGCCGCCGCAAACCCACGGCTTTGGCCAGCCTTAATGGTCCATTAAGGCGTGGTCCGCGACGGGTAATTTAGTTATTTGAATAACCAGTGTCTCTCTCTCTGCAGCCACAGCTAATTAAAGAGCCTGGTCTCGAAGTATCGATGTAGAGAACAGAGAGGGGAAAATAGTTGTTGCAGTCGAGATTTAAGGAAATGGCCTTGTCGTGTCGTACCGGCTGTTGCGGGCCACTGCTGAAGTTGATGGCGTCCATTAAGGTCTGTGGGTGCCTCTGTAGAGAGGGGGAGGGGCATCCCGGTGATGTCTCAACTCACCATGCTCAACTATTCAAAAGGAAGTGTACGAAGCCGCCTTTAATCTCATTAACAAGAAAGAATTGACTCCTTTACGGACCTCTCCAGAAGCTCGGGAATGAATAAACCGACGTTTCTTGGAAGACTACGTGTTCTGCACACTTACTTTAAGTTTACTGCAGTTGGGAGTTTAAAGAAGTGGCCATGTTATGTCGTACAGACCGTTACCACAGTAGAGGAGGAACACTGGAGAAGTTGACGGAGTTCGTTGCTGAAAGGCGTGAGTATAAACAAATGGTGGCCATCCTCCACAAGTCCGCAGGACTCACAAAAAGAAACGACCATACTTATATAATTTGTATTGTTATTATGATAATATAAGTTACTAGTACCGATTGGAGATGATTGAAATGCGAATTTGCAAAATCAGCTCTGTTATTAAATGTATGTTTTTTTTGGCGGGTAACAGGCTACATGGGGTGATCCTGAAGCAGGCAACTCCCCTTTAATAGCATAGGAAGGGACTCGAAAAGGGGGATGTGGAAGGTAGAACAAGGTAGCCAAGGGTTGACTAGGGCCCCCAGGCTATAGTGGAAGGATTCTACCCTGTGTTTCACCTAAAGGTGATGCAGGGGATACCCTAGAAAACCTGCATCAGGTAGTTCGGGCTAGTTGGTACTACTCCTGCGCCCTTCTGTTGACGGGAGACTGGATTGTTGTGGGAAAGCAACAATTCCGCCACCGTGCCTCGATTAGTATTGAGAGACAGTTGGCCGACTGGTCCAGTGAGATCAGCGAAAAACTCTTACCGTATGCCGAAGGTCTTTGACCCCGGTACATACACCTCTCAAACTGCTCAATGTCGTCTCAGCCTGCAGGAGTCTTAAATTAATTACCTTGGCCATGGACCAAGAGGGGGAGGGAAAGAGAAAATCCAGCCCGACGGACTTACCAGAACTCCACCTGGCTCTTACTATTTCCCTATCCAGTTTTCCCCAATTCCAGGTCATAAATGTGTTTTTTAGGTGGATAACAGGCTACATTAGGGTGATCTTGAAGCAGGCAATCCCTTTAATAACTTGAAAAGGGGGGATGTAGAAGGTAGAGCAAGGTAGATGTACGCTCTGAGCTTTATATTACAGACGTCGTTCAAAGGCATTGCGACTTAAAAGTTTGTCCCTAATTGCAGCGAAATTATTATTTTTACTGGTCTTCATTTGAGAGAAGTTTTCTGTAAATATTTTGAAGATTTATATTTCTTACTTCTTCCCCATCTGACCAAATAAGGTCTCACGTCAATCCTCTGCGACTCCATGTTTGTCTTTTATGCGTCCCTATACAATTAAATCTATTGTTATGAAGTTTTTCTGTGTTGTAGTGTGTAGCCCAGAGAAGGTTTCTGTCGATTTTTCGATGAGTTAGTTTCCTTCCCTCCCTCCCCACCCACCCTTTCAGGTTCAGGTTATTATAATTCTTTTATAGCTTTCAATCTTGTATCTCACTTACAATATTATAATTATATTAGGGAGAATTTTATAGATAATTATAACAAATAAGATTAAAGGTTCTGAAAAATTAAAATAAATAAACATTTTTAGAGTGAAAGTTGATTTTATTCCTGTAGAATAATTGTTTGAAAATGATATATCTGTCGACACGAAAGCACGAAATACGTCTTGACTGGCGGAGTCGAATGAATTTTGATTCTGATGGCTTTTCAGTATTTGTTTGGCTGAATTGTATCATGGAGTTGCATTTGTCTTTTGGAGAGCAATGAAGAAACAAGTTCTGATTGACGGAATCGTATATAAAAATTGGATTGGATAGTCCAGTTATATACGAATAGACTTGCAGTCTTCAGGTAGACATCTGAGAAAAGTAAGGTAAAATGGCGGTTTTACAATTATATCAACAAAATTTAGCCATATACAATGTATAATTAAATAATATTTATAATCGCTCAGTGTCCTCATCTTTAAAGTAAAATGACAGGATGAAAATGTTTCTAATCCAGTGCTTCATGGCACTGAAATGGTATTAAGGAAAGGATAGTGTAAAAGTTTACAGTAATAATGTTGAGTAATCAGCAAGCCTAACATTTAAGACTTTTTAAGAGGAACTATGGTTTTGATTAATAGTAATTATATACGTAGCATGAGAAAGAGATGGAAATCTGTGGCTTCTTAATTTTAATTCAAGAAATGTACAAGGGGATGTAACATTTCAATATTATAAAATATATTCAGAATAGAAAGTAGTAAACTGGAATATATAATTTAGATTTTACATGATTGCTTACCGTAAATTGAAATTTATTCCAATTAATGGAATTGTACTGGATTCCGTCAAACTCAGAGTAGTGAGTGTTTACTGGAAGTGGTTGCTGTGTCAGGTCAACAAATACCATGAAAAAGTGAACGGAAATGGAAAGTTGAACGTGAAGAGTTGTAGGAGGAGGACCACATTCCAATCGACCTTTTTTCTTCCATGGTTGGGAAACGCCACTTCCTTTATATTATAGCAGGTGCCTAACATATCTGAAAGATGTCCAATTACTTTCCGGAGGCTGTGTCTTGTCGAAGACGTTTCTGTGTGTCGGTGGCGGCGGTGTGTGGCGTGTGTTACGACTTATGCTGCCAAAACAATGGCGTTGCAGAGTCATGCTGACTTGACTTTGCCTTCCAATCCTCTGTTAATTACAAGACTACGCGACGGGTGTACATATCTTCCAAGATGAACGGAAGAACAATGCTATTTTTTTTTGTGATTGTCTTATTTCCCGAACCTGATGCCGCGGTTAAGAGAGTGAAAGTCGGTAAAGGTTCGCTTCTTATCTTCCTGACAACACTCTCTAAAGGAAAATTAATTAAGCAGAGGAAGAGAAGGATACGTTTTTTATTCGCGGGAATAGTAGCATGTGTCTTAAGGTCAGATACCTGTCTTACTCGGCTATCAAGATCTCTCAGGTTGAGATAAAAGTTTTGATGAATTGTGAAGACTGTAAAAAATTAATAAAGGCAACCGACGGAAACGGAATGCACAAAATCACAAGGACAGATTGCAGCATTCACAGGAACAGGAAATAAAGTGACAAAAGAAAGGAAACGGGAAGGGAATAAAATCATTGTACTCCTATATTAATTAATTTACTAACCGAAAAACTTTTCCGAATTCAAAATATATTACAGTAAATCAATTTAAGTATTTTTCACAATAATTAAATCGAATAAATTTAGGACCAATTACAGACAATTTTTTATTTAATTAAAGCATATTTGGGACTTCCCCAGGTAATTTCCTCAAATGTTAGTAAAACTTTTGGTTGAAATTATCCTTGCAGACAGTCAAGATTTGTAAACATTTAACTCCCTTTTTATTATCAAAAATCAACATTTGAAGAAATTACCTGGTGACGAAACGTCTGTTGAATTGAATACAACTTTTTCTGTAATTGGACGTAATTTTATATGATTCAAAAATAAACTGCCGGGTCAGGCTTTTAAAAACACACAACGTTTCGCGGACATTTTCTGCCGCCGTCACATCCTGGCAATTCAATCATTTCCCCTGTAAACCATAAATTATGTTCCGTTTCATCGTTATTTTTCCATTTCCATTCTTCAAAGGTTGTTACACTGAGCAATATTTCACCACATAGTTAAACGTCGCTATCCTGTTAGTGCAATTTGCATTAACGCGCAGTTTATCGTTTACTTTTACGAGGTGTTGTGACGCGTTAATCCTAAGACGATTTAACGAAGGTGTGAATTTGTAAAAGAACGGGACATTACAAAGTAACAAAATCATGGTATGTTAAAGTAGGCCTTGTTAGGTACAGTAATATATTTTACGAAATTTAAATTATTTATAGATTAAAGAACAACACAAACGTGTTAATTACTAAACAAGTCAATTAATTTATGTTTTATGTTTGCAATATAAGGTAAAAATATTAAACTCAATTTTCTTTTATTAATCCTTCTTACTGATGAACTGTTTTCAGTTTACCTGATTTTATTCAATATAATTTTGATGAAGTATATTGGGTAAGAATTTCGTGAAAGAACCTCAGTAACTTTGTGCAATTTTTCAATGTGGTTCTTGTGATGTGACAAAATGATAGCCTTATCTACCAAATTATAATACATAGCTTACTTTTGGAAAATTGGATTAATGGTATTGAAAATCTGGCTTAAAAATTTAAATAAGATTGATATTCCTAAGGAAGTGATACATATTGTTTCTTTGGGAAATAAGTTTTGTTTATCTAAAAGTTCCACTAAAAATTTAATTATTAATTTATTAAAAATCTTCGAAACCAATATTAATTTATTTCTATCATTAGACCAGGATAAAATAAGAATAAAATAAAAAATGTAATCCATTGAAATTAATATTCTTTTTTGGCTCTGCAACCCTTTCAGGTGGAATTGACAGTAAGAATAATTTCGCAAAGGTTTCAAACAGAGTAATGATCGTTTTAGAGCTTAACCTGGAACTCGCCGATGATGTACCGGTCCCAACCGAAACCTTTAATCTTTCTTGTCGACCAGCATGGACTTGAGCAACCGCATTTCCAACTTCTTCCTCTTTAATGTCCACTGCTTATTTTTCACTGCTTCATCCTTAATTCTTAATGTCCGGAAACCACTTTTACTTGTTTTGTTTTTCAATGTTTCCCTACTTCATCTTTTGGTTTCCTTCCATGCCCGCTTACCCAATCCTCTCTAATTAAAAGTAATTATATTTCGTCTTTCCGAAGGAGTTATGTCTCGACACATTCCAAGTTCCCCAGAATCTCAAAGAGTTTGAAAACCCAGGCCGGTGCCAATTTGTCTACGTTTTACACTATGTGAAACCTTCTTCGACTTCTCTCAAATTACGCATTCGTTGTGTTTTAATGCGACCATTAAAGTATTAATTACCTTCAGCTTTACACCTCTACAAAAATAAAGGCTAATCCAATGAGTTATTTGGCACACAAAACATTGTAAATAATAATCATGGGATAATTTTCAGGAAAGCAGATAATGATGTACTGACGGTAGAACTAAAGATATATTCTGTATTCTAAATTGTCTAGTTACCTGATGAAGTCTATAATTATGGACTAAACACCATAAATTTGTTCATTAAATATTATTTTGTTTGTTAACAAATTACTTGAATTTTTTATTCTGGTGTAGTAGATATTTTTGGAAATGTAAACCTTGCATTTCATAGCTAACGCATACACATAGATATGAGATTAGGCCTCCCGAAACATGAGCTACAACGGTTATACTAAGTATGCATTTTGTTTTTAATATTGTCACCAGCGATACGCAAGGAAAATTGTATAACCGTCGTGGTAGGAATTACATGCCACGCCATATCATACGAAGTAGAGGATAAACTGTGCGCTTATGCAAATTGCAGCAACACGTAAACGACGATTCACACTGCTTCTTTTGTGGCAATTTTGAGGGAAGCAGTGGAGGCATAATTTGATAAGTACTTTGTTATGAAGACGATAAGAAGCGATCGCTGTAGCCCGAGGACACATCCTTAACTACAGACGAGTGTGTGTGCTTTACGGGAAGTTTGGGTAAAGACAGACCATCGGCCTTCCACTTAACAAGCAGTTAACTGCTGCAGATGGCGATGTGGTGATAATGGTGATGGTCGTACGCTGTTATGAACACGAGCCCTGCCTCCAGCTGCGTCTAGTTAAGTTTCGCACCTTCCACACACACCCCTTTTTAAGGAATAAAAAAAAGGGATGGTAGTTTTCTGCCGCATAATAAGAGTTTTCAATTCACACCTGCGGTGGAATCTCTCTCCTCTCTCTTGAGATATGGGCTTATTAATTACAAAGCTGCTATCGCCCCATTTCATCGTAATTAGCTGTGTTTTTCTTCTCACTCCCCCTCCTCCCCCAATATTCTCGCAGGATTCAAAAGACGCTACCGGCTTGGGAAGGCTTCAAGGGCGGGAGCTAAGAGAGGGAAAGGATAGAGGGATGGGGTTTTTCTTAACACCTAGGAATGGGTCATCAATTAACTAACGTGCTGGTCGGCGAAGCTGAAAGAAGAGAGGCAGGTGAGCTGATTTTAAATACATACACCGTTTTAGGGTGTGTGGAGCTATTGTTGTCGTGAAATATTGCGCACGATTATATGTGGTTGTGATCCGTCCTCTACGTAGCAATTAAACCGCATCGTTCGGTTCGCGAAATTACAGTTTTGCTGTTGTACAGTGCGTATCAAAAATAATATCACACTTAAAATCGAAAGTAAAAAATTGTCAAAATGGGTTCCGTTGGAAACTTAAAATTATTATCAAAATTTAAATTAATCAGAAATTTAAATATAATCAAATTAGCAAATAAATGGGAAAATAATGTTATTTAACTCATTAAATATGTTACTGCGATTCGTCCACAATTTTGGGACTTACTCACGTAAAGAGAATATTTATTTCATCAAAGACTTCTTATTTGAAAAAAAGAAACAATTATTTCACGATACTTCAGCAAATTATATGTGGTTGTCATCCGTCCTCTACGTAGCAATTAAAGCGCATCGTTCGGTTCACGAAATTACAGTTTTGCTGTTGTACAGTACGTATCAAAAATAATATCACACTTAAAAACGAAAGTAAGATATTGTCAAAATAAGTTCCGTTGGAAATTTAAAATTATTATCAAAATTTAAATTAATCAGAAATTTAAAAGTAATCAAATTAGCAAATAAATTGGAATATTAATGTTATTTAACTCATTAAATATGTTACAGCGATTCGTCCACAATTTTGGGACTTACGTAAAGAGAATATTTCTTTCATCCAAGACTTCTTATTTGAAAAAAAGAAACAATTATTTCACGATACTTCAGCAAAATGCCGTTGCAATTCCTGCTGCATTAGCTAAAAATTTGGACCAAAATTATGATACCCTTGTTGTTACTTTTACATAGTTTATATATAATTACATTATTTTTCAATATCGGCAAATTCACATTGTTTAGTATAACGGTCAACAATAAAAAACGTTAATCTGTGTTCTTAAAACGTATAACAGTCATTGGACGTAGTGCACTCGCTAAATATTCACCAACCTACCTCTATTTTTGTTATTTTTTTATATTTTAAGTGAATTAATTCAAAACTGAATAATTTATATTTCAATAAAATTATTTAGATTTTTAATTTATTGTATATAGTTAATACCGGACGAAATTATTAGACATCTTTTTGCTGAAGAAGTGGACGAAACGTTGTAGGGTATCTGGAAAAGATCAAATTAATCTAGTTAATTAAATGCAACTTGCTTTAAGTGAATTGAGTATGTATCTCTGTGTAAATAGATTGAAGTTAAATGTGTTACAAACTAAATTTATGTAAATTGGCTGTAGTAGACTAGATATGAAGTAGTTATAGGCAATATAGGAGATAGATAGATTTTAAATATTTAGGAGTCATACTGGATATGAAGTTAAAATTTTATTGTCATATGAATGTTTTAGGTAGACAGATAAGAAGAAGGTAAGGGTTTTTATGTAAAGTAGAAAAAAATTTTAACTAAGGAATTTATAATGGTATATAATTCCACGTTTTAATTATTGTTGTCCTGTGCTGTATGGGATATCTAATAAATGTATGGACAGACTTAACAAGTTGCAAAGTAAGGAATTAAGAATTATCTTATGTAATAATAAAATATTTAGTGTCACAATAATGATAAAAGAAGTGAACTGGTTTTTGTTTCCTTTCGTAGAATTTGTAAAATTTCATACCATGATATTTTTGTATAAATGTATCGATAATTTGTTACCGTCCTATTTTAATACTTATACAGCAATGGTAAGTAATATAAATATCCAGAACTTTGATAGACATATTTTATTTCTTTTGTTACAGAACGATAGTTTTCTAAATGGTATGAGCTATATAAATTTAAAAATTTACTATCAAATTACTAATCAAATATATCTCATATATTAAATCATTTTTATTATTGTCATATTATTACGATATTTGTTGTTTCTTGTACTTGTATCGTAAACAGAAAATTTATTACAAAGTGTGAAATAAATAAAAATGTATTCCTGTATCAACGAAACATTTATTTGTATTAGGATTTATTAACTGAAACAGGACATCCAAATTTGTCTTCTTTCCCCGTGCCCTTTACCTGGGGCCGGCTTGTCCAATGACTCAGCACAGAAGAAAACAATCAATGTTCCAATGGACGATATAATTACTACTACACTTCACGACCATCAAGATCGAACACTCAGACATCCTCACACAAAAAAATAACTTAACGAATAAATGAGAATATAATTATCGTAATTAATAAATTTTGTCTGGTTTAGTTCCTAATTAATCCGATAGGTAGAGGCAATTGTGACCTCGTCATTTCCGCTCTTGACTATAAGAGTTTTATCGCCAGAGTACCATCATAATTAATCTGAGAGTCTATCCTGCTTGGTGTTAGTAAATATCTCCCTCTCGTTCCCTGTCTATCTGTTTGTAGCTATCGTAATCAAAACAGGGAAGATAGAAAAGATGGAAATTATCAGTATGTTATTTATTGATTAGTAAAATCGTTGTCTTTAGAATTTGAGTGAATAAAATATAACGGATTACGTTATTGTTACTAGTTCTGTTAATAATAAATCAATAGACTCTTCTATAAAAAAGAGGATAAAAATTCAAAAAAAATTCTTAACTAATATAATATTGGATTTTTTTAATAAAATCATTTGTGATGCATTTTACAGGTGGCTGCGATATGTTTAGTGAAGTTAATAATTCCTTACATTCTTCTCATTACAGAGTAAATTAAACCACAAGCTTCCTGATGTATTAGCATTGACTCCTCATTTGATAAATATTGTTAACATCTAAAATTTAAAAAAATTTAATTACCTAAATCCTTTATAAGTACTTTATTAACATGTGAAATTTAATATTTTACCTATGCGGTCCAATATGCCATTTCAATTTTCAAAAAACACAGGGTGGTTCTCTACCAGACCGATATACTTGTAGGGGATACAGAAACGCCTCGGAATCACATAGGAATGCAGGGTCGAAAATGCCGTAGTTGCGAGCTATGGTGCAGACAAGGGGAGAAAAGGGGCAGAAACAGCAAGACATTAGTGGGACAAAAAATATTTTATTGAAAGTTTGTCCTACAAAAGGTGTTCGTAATTACGACCAGAAGTCGTAAGGCAGGCCTGACAGACGCGCTGCGTTGAATTTCTTTCGTTCTGGAAGATTCCTCCCGACAGTCTTGAACGGAAGGTCGTGTGAACAGGGATCCTGCCGGAAGTCGTCATTTGCGATCCGTAATTACTAACACCTGTTGTAGCACAACCTTTCAATAAAATGTTTTCTGTCCCATTAATGTTCTTTTTCTCTGTTTCTTTGCACCATAGCTCGCAGACCACAATATTCCAATGTGATTTCGAGTCGTCTGTGTACCCTTAACAACCCCTTGTAATTAGTTTCTCATCCTTCAGACTCACAAAATATTTTGTTACAAATCTGAATATATTATTATAAATTAACTCTATATAAATCTGAAGACAAATGTAATTTCCATTCACGAGATAAATTTTATTCCAAAATTATTTGTAGTAATAATATATAGTAAAATAAATTAGTAACAAAATTCAATTTAAATTGAATGTTATATATATAGTAACAAAAATGTACGAAGTTGATTACTTCAGGAAGAAAGTTTGCCAGAAATATGTTTATAGGAAACACCTTATTGTGGAATTATAAATTCAAAGGTTGGAACAGAATTAATTTTAAATTGAAACTCACGTTGCTTTATTACAAACATTTCAAAGAAAAGGAATCTTCTTTGTTTGAATAAAACGAAATGAGCCAATAGAAAAAGAAATATATAGCAATAAGAATGAAACTGGAGGAAGGGATATATTGCTTTAACGTTGCTTGATTGCAAGAAACAATTATCAGGGTTTGGTGGAGTGGACTTCTGCCTGAGTGTGATTAATACCACAAACAACGATGACTGTGTACAAGTTAAGAAATGTATTTACTGCTCACAGGAGTTAAAAAATGGTTTTTTATGTAACCGACGGTCTATTCACGAAATACAGTCGCGCTCGATATTTCCTATGGCGTCATCGTTTCTCGGACGGAGTCTGGGGCTAGTCTCTTCCTACAGATTTCAGACTTCAAACTCCGCTTTGATATTACTTATGAAGGCTTTACTTTAACACTGACCATCAGTAACAATGCACTCCTATCAATTTTATGAGCTCTAGTTTGATAATAGACTTTTGCAACGACCCTCACACATCGAAGTCCATCGGGTGTGTCTCTAAGAGGTGTTCTCTATTCGGAAGCGTCAAGAAACTCTCTTTTTATCCAATTAGTAATCACATTTTATTCGAGGCATGAAACCACTCAACTGTAAATAATGTCACTTTCTAGGGGCGGACGACGATCTTGCCCTGCGTCGGATCCCAACAATTGAGATTGACAAGGCAACGTCAACAATACAATCAGGTTGGACTCTTATGTGCCTGATTTTTAAAACGCAAAAACATCAACAGTCACCTAATTAGGAAACGAAAGAATCTTAGCAACCAATGCATTCAGTCAGGAACGCCAAGCGTTTACAATGCAAGAAAAAAATAATTCGAAGGAAAGAATATTGAATATATCTAAATTTAATATAGTTATTATATTATAATAATAGATATTTAAGTCCAAACCTTCTTTTCTGGATACCTAAATGGATACAAATAACAAATATCATACGAATGTTTCCCTCTTCCAATGTTGTTTACAAAATTAATTATTCTAATTGTGACTATTGTTATATTGGTCAAACTAAAAGGACTCTAAATACAAGAAAATACTTTTACACGTAAACAGGTAATAACTGAAAATATTTCAATATATTGCAAATTTGATAATTGTTCTGACAATATCTCGAAGAACACAGGTGAATATTTTGGTTAAATTAATTAAACGAAGAAAATTAAATTGAAATGTAATACTTGAACATTCTAATATATACTTACTAGGTGAAATTCAATTTTATAAAGCTTTCGAGTCCCGGTTCCAGAACTGTTCGCCTCCCTCTCGCACAATAATAGAATTAGCTATAAGTGTTTAGTACAAAAGGATCTTTCTCTTCTTAAGAACGAGTTAACTACTAAAAGAATTTTTCAATTACCCTCCGTATATTTAGTTTTAATTTCTTGCCAGATTATAATAATATGTTTAGGTAAGCACGGAGATTTGTGCCCACATCTGGGGGCCTATCGATGATACAGAGATCCCCTCCGACATCACCTGTTTGTCAGAGGTCATCCTACACGAAGACTGAGTCATCCCCTCACCTGCCCATTGTCCGTTCATAGTGGGTGTGAAAACACACAGCTACACGAGTGAATACATAACAGCTGTTTCATCTGTTCATCGTCACCCTGTCCTGCATGTATGTTAACATCGTCAATAATATTTTCTAATTTTTGAGCTGCGATTAGAGGCAACACTTTTCCCATCAGGGGCTACGTCGACTCAGCAACTTAAATCACAACACCTTATAATGGGTATACTTTTTCCATAACTGACGATCAAGATTCTGGGCACGTCATATTACATGGGACTTCCATGATTTTACTAGATTAATTGATTTAGAAACTGGTTTTATGTCGTGTATCTGATTCAGAAGTATCAAATATTTTACATTCGATCATGAGTTTGGAATGAAAAGTCTTTATTAGTATCACTTCAACTTTGAACGAATTATACGTACCTGCGAAATTTGTTGAAAAGTATGTATGCTGAGTTATAGCGTTCTTCTGAAAGTTCCTACTGTTATTACAATTTTTACAAGGACTTGCTGATGACTCAGCCAGTTGCATCATCAAGGGTCACCGTTCGTCAGCATACCGGAGCCGTTGTTTGAAAGACGCGTACGAAATTTCTCGGCTATCTCTTTGCGGGAGACAGGTGCCTCCGTGCTGTACATATCGTTATTCTAATCTGTAACTACGAAGGAGGAGGAAGAGGAGAAGGCAGAGTCAGTCGTTAAGAGAGCAGCGGCCAATTACCGAAAGAATGCTGCGGCGGCGAACTTTACCGGACACCTGACCGGAGGAACGAGTTCCAGTAGCTCTGGGATATGGGCTTCCTCCGGTGTGGCCTGCTCTTAAAAACTTAACCTCACAATCGGACACTAACTTGGACGAGGAAAAGTTGCTACAGCAGAGAACGAGCCATTTATGCACAAGCTGATGAAATATAACAGACTGATTAAGGAAGATTGTCAGGTTTAATCTTGTGATTATTCAGTGTCCATAACAAGATTTATGTTAGAAAAGACAAATAAAATACATTTTAATTTTTAACGTATCTTTTTTCCGAGTTATTTTGCTGGGAGATTATTGGAATGGAGTATCACAGATGTATTTGCAAATTTTAATTCATGTCAAAACTTTTTAAGTTACTTTACCGTTGTAGATACAGACTGCATCCGAAGTAATGTCATAGATTTTTTAAACAACTCTTGGAAACAGCTATATAACTTTTTCTTTCATACAATGTTGATTGAAAGAACGTGTTCTTCCGACTAAATTTTAATTTTTGAACATTACGTATTGAATTCCCTCCCCTCACTCCTCAATTTCCTGACTATAAGCAAATTCAGCCTTACATCCAAGAACACAGGCAACAGAAATGTCAACATTTTCTTTCGAAGACACCCGATGATGATTATTAGTATAAAACCTTTAAATATTCCTGGTGGATGTGAATACACTGTTGCTACTCTACATCTTTGATTTTCATCTGTTTCCTATTACGTAATTATTATGACAACACAGCCATTTAAAAGTATACATCACTATAACTGAGGAGTCGAATGTCGTGCTATGCGCAGCAGACAACTTCCCAGAAATTTTACTATGAATAGACGGGAACTTGGGTAGCCTCGAGCCTTTCTCGAGAAAAGTTGGTAGAGTAAAAGCAATTCTGAAAACGTTTGCGGTAGGAAATATATTGTTTGCAGTTCATAATATGTTGCAGGTCAAGAAACTCGTTCGTAAAAGCTAAGAGATATGATATATGGTGTGTTAAAAATAACGTTGCCTCAGTCTGTATATCCCGTTCGTAAGAATATATATTACAATTTTAAAAATGACAGTGTTTCACAGGCCCGCATGAAGGAGAAGTTCCTTCTCAAAAGACAAAACTACCCATCCCTTCCTCTATATCCACTGTGCATGACACACGCCATGTTATAGCTCACGAACTATACAAGCCTAAAAACCATGAGGCCTAATATATTCGGAACTAAATTTTACAACGTTTAATCCCTAAATTATCATAAAGATATCTTGGGAGACATTTTCAAGCTAAATAATATTTAATAATTTTTTTCTATAATTTGGATTAAGCTATAAGTTATTACACTGGCATAATGTCATTCTATATCCTTTCTATAATCTGTTATCAAGTTTTTTTATCCCAGTACTTAATATTTACATATATCATTCTTTGTTATTTTGTTCGCATAATGTAATTGCAAAAATTTTCTTTTGAAGGGAAAGTAAGAAAATACAAGACCTACACTCAAGTTAAACAACGTTTGATATATTGCGCCTATCGGGCTCCTGTTGACCTCATTTTTTTATCCTTCTGCGCCATGTAATTCCCACTACACGACATTCATCACTTTCAACTACCGTACTTAATAACAACCGAAAGAGGAAGGCAAAAAATTAATTTTTTTTCACTGAGTATCGACTGCGACAGAAAATCAACACGTATAATTGTTTTTCCTTTTATTCCCATCTATCTTTCTCTGTGATTTTTTTTCTTTCATCCAGCTCGTTTTAGCGGCGTGGTGAAGGCCCACTAAACATGTGTTTATACATGTGAAAGAGAAAATTACATCTGCAAACCATAGATCATTTTCCGTAATTTTATTTAAAGGAAAAAACGTATTTGTCGACTCCAAGGCAAGAATAATAATAAACAGCAACAGCATCCTTCCTCCTCCTACTTCTCCTACAGGTAACACGAAGACGTAGGCTGTATTTTAAGCTCGGTAGATTCGACGTCAGCACATAATTGTGTTAAATGGATCGCTTCTGTTCGAGAAGTCCATAAATTATCGAAGGCAAACGTGTTCGAGCACACACGCAGGAAATGCGCCGAAACGTCCAGCCACCAATTAAAAAATAAATAATAAAAATTTATGCATGCCTTCCTCCCCATTCTCCACACTGTACCGGCAGAATAAAAAAAAGCCTAAACCTTGCCCACAGATTTAATTTTAGATTGCACCATTTAAACTTGAAAAAAAAACGCTATGCTGATAACCGTGGAGAAAGTTTTTAGTTAACCGGTGTTAATCCACAAAGCTGTCAGCGCAGTCGGACTGAAAGAATAAAAGAACGGACAAAATGATTCCGCGTGAGTTCGGTTCCAAAATGAATCATTTGTGCGGAGAACAGATAAAGAGGATATCATGTTTATCTCCGTGAAGAAAGAAATTGATCATACAGCTGTATAATAATGACATCAGTACAAATTCTGCTCTGCCCAGTTTTTTCCTATGCCTTACCTCTAATTATCAATTTGAATTTGAAATATATCCTTAAGTACAGTTTCATAATTAATTTAAAGTTACATATAAATATATTTATAGGCGTAGTTAAGGTAATAACAGGAACCCAAAGATCATTATTTATTCTTTTTGAAGATGCCGATCTGACAACTACTTGAAATAAAAGTTATAATCATGCAACAAAATTTGCAATATATATTGAATATGTTTATTTGCCAAAATGGTAATTTAATAATGACATCATAAAATTCAATTATGAAATGTACAGGGTGAGGACGGTTACTATTTCAAACATAGTGACGTGGTAACACTGACACAAATAATTCTATATAGGACAATTAAGGTCCAAACGGATAGGAAATGCCCTAACATTGATCTACAAGTTTCCATGACGTCACATCCGCTCCGTTCCACTTGTCCTTGTGGTGGGTCCATACCAGGAATAATTAAGGGAAAACGTTTTATTCAAGCTGTCTCTGTAAGTGAACCAAAGTTCAAGTCCTAATTTTGTCAATATTTGTTAGTTTGTTTTTCTTTTTTTACTTTACTTTAAGGTTTCTGAATTTTTCATTTCTTAATGAAAATTGAATATTTGGGCCACTAACTAATTTGAGGAGTAAACGATGTATTTTGATCGGTACTCTAATCCCTTGTTTAAAAATCTTTCCAATTTCCCTGTAAACTTCTTGATGAATAAAGATTAATGCAAACTTGCGAATAAAATAGAAACTTCGTTAACTTATTTTTGTAAGAAAAATAAAGGAGCCTCAAAGTAAATTAAACAAAGGGAATAAAAACGTTATAAAAATGTTAGAAATGGACAAAATTCAGACTTAAAACTGGTGGGTCCATATCAGATGCATTAGCGCGAATGATCTGTCTGTGTGAGTGGTCCAATTCACACAGACAGAATGAAGACGTTATCCCTTGATCATGCACCTGGTATGGACCCACCACAGGGCAAGTGCTGTGGAGCGGATATGACGGCATGGAAAATTGGGGTTCAATTAGAATGTATTACCTGTATGTTTTTGGACCTTAAATTTCCTATATTAAATTACTTGTCTCCCACGCCTTTATGTACATTTTGAAACAGTTAGTGTCCTCTTTCTGTATAGATTAATAACACTTGATATATGAATATTATTGGACAGATCAAAAGCTTCAAAAATAAATTATTGAGACTGCTGATTGCGTTGTCATTTATATGACGGATATTTATATATGCTCATACACATAAAACATAGCTTTGATATAAGATTTATCTATCTATATCATCTGTGTGCCGTGAAGTTCAGTGTAGGAGCTTGTCTTGCTTCTGACGAAGGTGGACAGTCTAGTTCGTACGAAACGTCTTTATCGGGAAGTGAGTTGAAAACCTGTTGAGCTGTGCCGAGAATATTACGTCACTTTATTATTTATTTTTGGTTCACAGAGGGTTTAGTAGAGATGTCAAAACTGTTTAATTCCCTACTCACGCGTGTCGGATACGACTACGGCGCTGAGGCACCACCTTCCTTATTTACTCAGTCTGCTCGCATTTTAATTAATCCCGTCGTTTCGAATGGCAGTCTTTCTGTTCCAATATCTCCTTCTCTCTCGCCTTATCCGATGGAGGCGATAGTTGTAGCTAGATGGTAGCTCGAGTGGGCGTCTGTATCTGTGTGTTTCTCTTTGTATGCTTTATATTTCCGGTCGTCGGTCCCATGCTTGCTTACTTACTTGCTTGGTTGCTCACTTACTTACATATAACTGGTCGCGCCAATTTAAATAAATTACATTAGTCGAGACGCATAATTGCTCGTTCCGTTTATCAGATATTACGCGTTCGAGGTTCCAAGCAGCTATAAATCACGAATGGTCTTTGCAATCTCTATCTCTCACTCTCTCCTGCTATTTCTTTCTCTTTCCACAATATTCTCCATTTGTTAAGAACGATACGGCTTCTCTTATGCAACTCAATTATAAGTTCCTTAGTTAATATTCATCATACTTTGCTTAATTAAATTCATAGACCATTTTCGTCATTACTGGATGCATTGTTTGGGATTTCGCCCTGTTGTCTTCCAGTGTTTGTAATGTTCTTTATTACTGTTGGAACTGAAATGGTAATAAGAAGTAATATACAACGAAAGACATTTTTTTGCAAGGTAAGTGAAAATCTTTAAAAAACGCTATCACAGGATTTGCACTGGATAGTAGAGTGGGATTCTACTCACTAAAGAATCTACCTTCCCATCGATGACCAAATAGGGTCATAGAGATGACTTAAAGAACTTTTCATGTTTAAAGTAAAATTTTAGGAATTTATGTGGATCATTTCAGAAACTAATATGGCACATATCTAAATTTAGTAAATTTTTGACGTTCTTCCAATAAAAAGTATGGCTGTTCTCTAACAGATGTTTAGAGATGGTGAGGCAGCTTATAGCACACTTTCCTCTATTGATTCAACTGTTTCTGTTTTTTTTATTAATTTTACGCTTGACCATCTTTAATGTTTGCTTGCCCCAGTGGGGAATTTCCTGACAGAGCAGCCCGGCTTAAAATAGTCCGCAGGTAAGACACAAACGTCAGAGTTCCAGGAAAACGCTCATAACTGCGGCGGAACTGTGCAGTATTCCACCAGACAATCAGGAAATTGCTAACACATATGGCTGGTGGTGCTAAGACGAAATTACACCGATGAGGTGAATTACATGAAAAAAATACATGAGGTGACAGCGAGATCAGAAATGGAGATAGCGAGAGAGTTTGGGAACGAAGGAGAACAGTTGGCTTTAAAATACGGTGAGGAGACAGACAGGTTGCTCCAAACCGAAAAGATTGGCGAACACATTGACGGATGTACCAGACATTGCTTCGATCTCTGTGGAAGAGATTCTTTAGTCCAATAAGCCTTGGGTGTTCTCTATCCTGGAGCTTTGCTATGCTAAAATTATTTTGCTTGTGTAAATTCTTGGGGGTTTCAAGTTTCTATACTAAAATTGGATGGAGCAGAGGGAAATCTTCTTTCTTTCCGTATATATTTTATTTTTATTTGATTTCTTTTAAATAAATGCAGAATTTTAAGTTTTTATGTAAACTGTTGCTAAATTCTTGGCAGTTACTCTTCCTTGCTCATTACTGTCAATTATATTTCTCATTCGTTTACTAGTCACGTCTTATAGAAGAAGTATCTCATCGATTTAATACTGCTGGAGGGTACTGGAGGTATCTTGACCCTTTGTGATTCGCATTCTCCTTGACGAAACAAATAACGAGCTCTTCATATCTAAGTCAGCATGGGGGCCGAATGCAATCTTCACGATCGTCTCAGTAAGAAAATTTTACGAATTAGAGATATTGCAACCTCCATGGTTTTATTATAGTTTTACATAGTTTGACTTAGTGACTCTTTTTGCTTCCGAGGCTGTTAAGACCACTTCTTTATACAAATTAGTGACATTATTAACGTGAAAATTACAAGTGAAAAGCATTTAATTCTCCAGTAACATGAATTGTTTCTCTGAGTATTATATAAATTTGTGTTCCGTTTCTGAGACCATATCCGATTTTGTTCCCTCTTAAGCACAGCAGAATGATCCATTGTGACCAATATGATTCCAGAAACGAGCTAAAAATTAGTTGAACTGGAAATAAAAGTAAAAGTAGTAATATGCGTGTTGTGTCGTTTCCCATGTTAACCACTTGAGTCATCCGTACGTGCAAAACCTTTCCCGCTCTACCTACATACCTGTCTACCTGTCAAGCAGTGTAGAGTGAGAGATGGCGACGAGGGTCAGAGATCGCACGATTAATCGTAGACACTGTGCCCTCAGTCTTTCTCTCATCTCTCCAGCTCAATGGGAGAGAATTTCGTCCCTTCCAGGTGTCTCGCTCGTCTGCACAGGTTTAACGAGGTGGACTGGGACCGCAGATTGAGTGTGTGTGACGGTTGAAACAAGAGGCTGGACCGACTGTGGTGAGGAAGTTTTAATTAACTATTTTCCCTTACCCTCCCCTTTGGCGTTCATGGCACGCAACTCATGCACACACATGCGATCGTGGTGGTCAATGGGACCAGTCACCACGAATTACTTATTAAAACCTAATCTGTGCGGCAGTGGTGACGTATATCGTGCTACAAGATTTAACTTCCGGTGAATCACACGGCTTGAGTAGTTTATAATTTAATACTAATACCAATAGAGGACTTCTTTTGAGAGAAACTAACCCTGCACTTATTATGAAAAAGTATTCATTTTATATTTGCAACTTGCCTATTCCTTTACAGACCAAATGTATAGTCCGATCTCAGACGTCTTTGTACAAAATATGGTAAGCACATAAAATAACTCATTTTGATGGTTGGAGCTTATTTGAAAGGATCCTACTCTAGAGTAATTATTGAATTAATATTTGGAAATCCTACAAAAGCTGTATCGTCTATGTGAAGAAGACGACATGAAGGAAGTTTATAAGCTTTAAATTAAATGAAAGAAGTAAGATCACATTCTCATAATAATGTGGAATTTACAACCAATTTACGACAGTAATTTTACTATACATTGCAATCCTTCTGCGAATTGACAGTTTTCACGGTGGCTGATACACGAAAGTACAACAAATACGTGTAATTATTTTAAATAAATTAAATCAACGTGTGTAAACCATTTAATATATAAAAGGGCATTTAAATAATAGTAACAACAAAAGAAAACCCCGCAGACATAGCCCAGGGGTTGAGAACTGAAAGTAGACTCGGGTTCGAGGCCCACCGAACGTAACCACTTTGATGGTCACGGAGACTGAGGCTAAGACTGAATCGATACGCTGACCATTATGAATGTGTCATGTAAGATGACAGTCCGGAGTCGACCCGGTAGGCCAAGGCCCTGCATAGGCTGCAGAGCCGAGGAAGAATAAGAAATTAATAGAAGATAATTTAGAAACATACATTATATATAAGAATTGTATTGTTCTGGTTTGAACATGAAAACTCCTCGAAATTATATCTGATAATAGAGGTTAACTAATATGAAATAAAATATGGGGTGATGATTATGGAGTTACTTTTATTATTAATTAATATTTCTTCTACAATCTCTGGCGACTATATTATGTATTCAAATATGAATAAATTTTATTCGTTTCCCTGGGTAAAAGGAGAATATTGAATCAGAACAATGGAATATTGTTATAAATATAATTAAAATATGCGTACATGTTATATTTTGAAATATAACTGTATTCGCAAGTGTGGATCTTCTTGTAAATTAATAATGTGCTGAAGTAGCCCTCTGCAAACATTTCGGACAGAAGTATGGCCATCCGGCTATAATAACTGTCTTCTTTCGTTGAAATCAGCGTTATTGACGGACTGGAATAAAGATGCCTTAATCTTAAGATCCTCTGATGCCCGAAACCAAATAATATGTTAAAAATAACCCGATTCTTAGTAACACAGAGAAAAAAATTTTATTTTGTACCTTCATAGAATCGACATAGATATACGCTGAAATTACTATTCGTAGCTATAATTAAAAATAGCTGATGTATTATATTTTAATTAATTAACTTAATATATTGTTTTATTAATTTGGGGATAACTTGAGTAATTTTATTTATGAAAATGGTTTTGTGGTAATGATTTTTTAAATATATGTTAAATATTGAAGTTGTAATTCTTTCTTGGCTACTCTTTAGAACATTAGATCTTAGCTTTGGAATATGTAACGTTTCGTATTTTTTAGTCATAATTATATTGTCTGATAAGCTTGATAATATTCATAGAGATGTGATGTTGCTGCCCACAAAGAGCTTTTGTGTTAATATTTACAGAACCGCTAGGTCATGTGCAGGATTGAAGGTGCGTGTCCGAAGCAAGCTGAGTGACGCGTGCAGCAGATTCGCAGGCCGGTAATTGCAGTTCCTCTCCGCACGTGGTCAGAGTTTGCTCACCTGTCAGCGCCACGCGAATCCACAAAGGTGATGACATCAACTGGGCGACCACCCGAGGGCAAACATCGTCGTGTGCTAATGACAGCGACAAAGCTTCCCAAGTCCCCTCCTCCGAGCTAAAAATATAGTAACAGCTCTTTAAACGAGAAAGGTAAGCGTGGCCCGTGTGTGTTTTACGAGATGGGCCTTTCACGTGGCCACGTGGCAGGGCACGTGGACCCTGATCCTCGCACCGGGCCTGCGTTATATCGATTAATTACCGTTTAAACTGTGTTCATCACGTTACTCCACCGTCATTGTCGCTATCACAGTAATTGTCACTGTCATTATTACTGTTGTTTACAATTTACATTAATTCAATGTCCTGCTGAAACGTCAACAAATTCTGATCATAGATATCTGATAAATATCCTGAGTCTAAAATTTAAGTAAAAAATTCAACTCTGGTAAGCACTGCTATAAATGTGAAGTCTTGAGGACTAGGGACAGGAAAAAGTGGTATGTCACTTTGATTTTCTTCACAGCCAGGGTATCTAAATAATTTTCCTGTAAGCACCTAGGGACGAAGACGATGGACCGATCAGCTGTTTGCTCCAAATGTGGTGGATGCGTGGAATCGATATGCTGCGTCAGAACAGCAAGCCACAGTTACAGACACCGGAAAGACGTAGGACTAATATAGGGAGTCTGGCTTACCTTATCTTAATTTTCATTTGCATCAAATATAGCTTAATAATAGGTAAGTTCCCCTGTTCTTCCTTCCTCAGAAACCATTTCCTTCCCTTCATATCCACAATGTGGATTATACCAAAGTGGACCGAACTCTATTTTAAAGGTGTAAAAGAACATTTATGTATCAGATTTGCGTTAGAGAAATTTGCTTTAAACGTTCAGTATTCCAAAGCTAAACAGAAAATTCAGTTTAATTTCACGAGTATTTATAAAGCGTGTCTGAAGATCTTTTTTTTAATTTTTTGTCCTTCTTATTACTCATGATATTTAATTTATGAAACTGTTTTTCAATAATCTGAAAGTGCAATAGGTAATAAATATATTTTCAGTTATAATGATTTTTTTGTTCTTCATTATGCCTCCTGCGTATCCTCCCCTTCCTCTTTCCGGTAATACTTCCTCATCCCACAAAATACTAGTAGTGCCAGTAATAGATCTTGAGTAATGAATACAGTTCCGAAACAGTTGCCCGGCCATTAGTCAATATTAAAATGCTAATGAGCCCCTGTTCGCTGAGTGGTACGTTGCGAAATGTTTGTTTGAGTCTGTGTGTATATCTTTTCTTTTCTTCTTTCAGGCTGCTGGATTGCGGCGTATCATCTATCTTCGTCTTTCTCTCTCTCTCTCCCTCTAAGAAGCCCTGGAAACCTTAACTCCTTGACTTCTCCTGGACAAGCGGTATGTTTTCTTTGCTACCGACTACAAGCTACCGACCGGCGTCTTTCCAAATGAATCATCAGGATTTGATGGATTGATGGATGGATAGGATCGTAGGTTACTTCACAACGGCAAAGTCAAGTATAAGTGAAGTCGGCCATCAGGTTGCATTACCACAATAGCAATTTACGTTTGTAGTCAGTCGTTCTCATAATTGGACCGTCATGAGTTTCCAATTTCGCACCAATCGTGATATGAAGACTACGTTTTTCCAATAATATTACAACTTTGTTATTTCATACACACTTTTGACAGAAAGGAAGATTGGGAACGTGATTCAAAATAGGTATGAATGGAGTTATGAAAATTTCAATAATTTCTAAAATAGGAACTGAATTAATCTATCGCAATTTTTGGAATATTTTACTCCTTTACCTCCTTATAATATTTTATTTCACATATATGAACATCTGATAATATTTAAATAATCTCATTCGTGACATCTATGTGCACTGTGTCGTCGTTTTCCAAGAGATCTCAAACCAATTGAGGAAACGTTTTCATTTCCATGTCCAATTCATAAGCGTGTCAATATCTTTTCCAATACAATTTTCTTCCTTTCCGCTTGTTTGGTCTGAAATTAATTATAACAGCAGTATCGTAATTAAATTCACGTATTCTATTTACTCTTTTATTTTTGAGGAGGTCAGGCTACATGAGATTATCCAAGTGATGGAAACTAAGATATACACACAGACTCAATAAAATATGTAAATCTTTCAAAATGGTGATGAAAAAGGGACAGCATGGCCACCAGGCATACGCCTTAAGTAGTCCTGAGAGAACTCTGGAAAATTCGCAACGGTAGGTCGGGCTCTTGGGCTTGTCTTACGCTTTTCCGATGGCGAGAGAGGAATTTACTGTGGAGACGCAGCATTACCTTCTACCCATGCCTTGACCCTTTCAAGAAGCAGCAGGTTAAAATTTATAAAAAATTAATATAAATGCGAGTAGTAACGAAAGACGTATCTATGTTCAAGATCTCTTCTTCTTATTTTTTTAACGATGCTCAATAATAAATGCCTTCTATAATATATCTACAGTGAGGCTTCTACCTGGTACATATAAATGTGAATAAAAACGAAAGAAAAATTAATCAATGAGCCAGTCACTTCAGTTTTCTATAAGTTTTAATTTTTTTGAACTTACGAACGAATTTTTACAGATCCGTTCATTTTTCAATAAACAAACTACTAACTCCAGAGAAAACTATTAAATATTCTTACTCAATAAGAGGTAAATACATAGTGCCAACAAATTATGTAAATATAACAATCTATACTCCTTAATAATGTTATATATTGTCACAAAGGAGGGAGAAATCAAGGCTGAAGTTGGGGCAAAAACCAGGGATTGGAATGCATAAGCCCAGTATTTAGGTAGATGGGATCATCAATTCGAAGAAATATCTGGAAAACAAAAAACAGATGTTTGCAATTTTTCATGCCTAAATCAAACCATCAATTTCTGGAATAATTTACCTGCGGGAGTGTTTGGGGGAAATCCTCTTCAGGAAAATAAATTTAGAATAAATCTCAGTAAAGGTGTGAAGTGAAGTGACTATCCTCCATAATATGTATGTATAGTCCAATTTAAATGTTAAATCAAAATGAAGTCTTAGGTTAATATATTTCTTGTACTATTTCTTTTTTCCTCTGTCTCATGAGTTTACACATTCAAAGGATAATGATTATTTTTTTATTAGGACTATTAGTATATAAGTAAATTGCCACAGGACTGAGGCCAAAATGTAAACTAATGAGTAAATACAAAATACGTAACAGGTATACGTTAATATGTAAGAGTACGTCATTTACGACTAAATAGATAATAACCATTACGCTTAAAATTAATATGGTATTTCCACTCCCAGGAGATTTGTTAATAATATTTATTTAGCGTAACGAAACTTCAATTAAACTAAATTAAAAAAAGGAGGTACCTGTTCCATAATTTGAGGAACCCACACGAGCGTAATTGTGAGCTCTGAAAGACCGATAAAGATCATAAGGAGCCAAGCTTTTGCTTTTTTATTTCATTTCCTTGTCCTTTATTTGATCTTTTTCTCTCTCTCTCCCTCAGTTTGTTCATTCTCTGTTACTTTAGCAGCCGAGCTCTCTGACGTAAAAGGATTTCGCGAGATAACTAGCATCTCTCTCTATCTCTTTTCCTGCCGCTTTTAAGTGACTTTTCTTTTCGGCACGCTGATTTATTGCAGCGAGCTTCCACTAATAACTGATCCGTATCGAGAGAGTGAAACAGAGCTGCTGGTGGTTGGAGACGTAGGAGAAGAATAGAGAAATGAGAAAAAAGAACGGTCGGTATCAATCGATATGTATCGGTATTATTCCGAAATAACTGCTTAGACAATTAAGGGATATCTACGCTCTTGGTTAGAAAAAAATATTCCAAATCCCTATATGTTTAACCATACTAAATACTATCTATGATGATTATTATTATAAATTCAGACGCTAACATATTATGAATAGGGGGAAGCGCGTAGCTAGAGCATACATCTTCGGTAACTTTTGGGAAATTAGTAGTAAACGGATTTATTATTATACCGTTACCTTATCCAGAGTGATCAGGTTTGCGAAATGAAATTATAGGTCAAGTCCTTTCCATAAAATTAGTTTCTAACTTTACTGCAGTTTGATTAAACACAATATTGCAAAAATTAAGCCCCAGCCAGTTATGAAAGCAGCTGACCGAATTTTCCCCTAGAAACTCAGGACAACCCTTACCGCAAGCCCAAAGTCTGCGACCGGTGTAGAAAACCGAGAAAAATAGTAAGTTTCTTCCACTTCTATTATTTAACATATAGCAAAATAAAGAAAATTTTGCGATTTACATTGTTATATATTTTTGGGTAATTTATTATCAAAATATTATTTAAGTCGTATTAACGTCTAACTCTTTATATACTGTGCAGTTAGGTAATTTAATATAATTACGCTTTCTTAAACATTTATATTGTTTTAAGTTATAATTTTTATTTGCATATCTTTGATTTATCAATTCGTTTTCAAAACATGAAGTTGTTGAGTTATTTTTCTCCCAAGACGTTTTTTTTCTGTAAATTTTGTTTTCAGACTTGCATAATGATCTTTGTTGTTACTTATGTGTGAAGATGGCGATGTTTAAGAAAATTAAAATACGGCCAAATATGTCAGATAACTAATTTAATTAACAATTGGTTATTACAAATAAAGGTGTAAAGGGAGCTTTAAGTTCCATTATTAGGTGAATTACAAGTTATTTAAAAAAAATGAAGTTTCATCTCCGACCGTAGTAGCGGCTAAGCTGTGCGAGACTCCTCTGTTGTCGGCTTATTTTGGAACTTGCAGACAGAAGCCCGGTAATTGTTGAAGGCGCGCCGCGAACGCGAGACTGTGTGAGCGCTCAGAACGATCAGCAGTCATCAACGGGCTACAATTTCTTAAAGGTGGAATTGAGGTGGGCGAGAAAACGGGAATATAAGTGAAGGGTCTCGAACACGCCACGAAATAAAAATAGTGAAACGCCAACATATATTTGTGTTTGATTATGATTTATAATTAAGACGACAATAAGACACGTAGGATATTATATTACATTAATTGTCAAGCCCTGTGTATATCTTTAATCACAGTTCTCCGATACATGGGCTGTTGTTGTTTAAATTGAAACATTTTGGTAGTTTTCATAATATATAGCTAAAATGAATTTGATGGCCAACATCATCACACTGGCTTTCATATCACCCAACTAGCCTTGACCATACATTTTATTTTACGATATTTGGCTCATTTGTCCACTCTTTTATGAACTGTTGACGCTCTTAACACAGGAAAAATATTTATGGACGGGTTAATCCTAAATATGATCAAAATAAAATCCTCTCATGGCAGAATGTTTTCAAAATAAGTACAAAACTGCAAAATTTCAAGTTAGTATTTAACTTTAAAATTGGTACATAGGTTGAACAATACAATGTAAGTCGTTAATATAATAATTATTTCTAAGGATCAGCACGCATTGTTTTCATACTCCTGTATACTGTGGGAGGAGGAAGGTGAACTAAGCTTAGTAAAATAACAGGAACACTACACAACATGATAATTGGTAGCAAAATTCATACCATATTAATTAATCAATGTAATATCAACATCCTACATAAAATGGCATAATGCATCCAACCATTTCATTCTCGATCTTTTAGCCGTAAATAAATGATTAGTGTCTCAATTCTGCGTTCCAAATGCCAATCCGCAAACTTTTCTGAGCCTTGACTCTGGTTCAAGTTAATTTGAATTTCATATGCAGTTGATTAGGAAATAGCAAGACTAGCATTGCAAAGCACACAGACCTCAGGTCATATGTTACGATTACGGACAAGCTATTAAATACATCTAACGATGTGTTCTCATTGGACGGATTTGCTGTCTATATTGGGTGGAGGACATTATTTCAACCGGATTATTTTACCGAATGCATAACGAAACCGAGCCTGATTGGTTTAATAGCGTCCTGTACCGGATGCATAAATTCCGTAAGCGTGACCTAAGCCCCTTCATTCTTAATTATATTCCGTATGCTAATTACGTTTACAGGCAAGCAAGGACACAAATCCTGTTACTACAACTCTGCCAAAATTAGAAGCTGACCAAATAGAACAGACGGTGAAACGAAAGGCGAGGGAAATGCACTTAATTGAAAATTGTACATTTATTCAGAATGAATTGAAACTAACTCGTCTTTATAAAGATTCCGGTGTATATGTAATTCTATAGAGTATGAGGAACGGTCGATATATTCAGCGTAATGAGGAAAGACTATCATCAGATTCTAATAATGGAAACACTCAAAAGTACGTACAATGCTGATAAATGTCTCAGAATCAAACCAAGGGTAATAGTTAGCATGAAAGCTGGCCCTTTAATCCATTTTCACTTATTTCAGTATTTCTTTCCAATAATTAAATCACCTTATTTATTCAATTTCATTCCTTAATATCCAATAGAATGTTACGATAAAATTATAATCAAACGATCTTTACATATTAATGCGTCTAGCATTTTTTGACAATTCATTATGACGATTTTTTTAGATCTGAACTTTTGATCTCCAATTATTTGTCCATCGTCTGTAAGGTCAGATTTTATCATAAAATACTTTTTCAATATTTCGTGATTTTCTACAAAAAATAATCGTACCATCTCCAAGATTTTCGTTTATTTTGAATTCCTTTGAACTTACGAATTGTTTGCTTTCTTTATTGGCAATTGAAAGTAAAAATTCTTATAATTCATGATAAAATTTCATTTGTTTTGTTTTTGGGATGTTGGGACATGGTTAATTAAAATGCTTAACGAAACTCAATTATAATATTCAGCGATTAATATATATATATATATATATATATATATATATATTGTTGTGTCCGTAAAGGACAGTCAGAAATTAATTCTGATAAAAGGAATATACAAAACTCAAGTAGAGCATATATAGGGTAAACCGGCCGGTCCGAGTGAACATGAAATAAGGAGTCAGTTAGATATATTCGATTATAGCAGTATAATTTGTACGATGTCCCAGAACATTTGACGATCGCAAATACGAGAAAAGTACTGTACTTGCCAAGAATATTTTTTTCCTCAATTTTCCAAATATTTGTGATGACATATGTAATGAATGCAGATGCCACATAATTTTTAACGAGAAAATACACTATATTTGTGAATTGGGTTCGTCAGTCTATGCCCGACTTTGTAAAAATCAAAACTTGGTTAAGCAAGCCAAGAAATTATATTATGATTACATTTTAAGTCTCATCAACCTCAAAATATTTAATTATTATTTAATCAAAACAAGTGATGGTGAGTTTCTAAAATTCTTGCTATTTTAGTTTCATACCAGAATGATGACAATGTCTCTAATATTTCCTTTTACTTATCATTAAAAAAAACAATCTTCCGGAGTAGTTCTAAAATTTAATTTTAATTACTTTTCGAGGTTTTTTTTATCTTAAAGGAAGTAAGCGCTCCTTGTATGCTTATTCTTGAGCATAAACAGAGTTTTGCAACCCTATAAACAATTTAAAAACTTAATATTTTCGTTTGTACTTTAAATTATCTCTCGAAGTTACATCATCGCCAAAGTAAAGAAATATTTTTCTTTTATCACATACAGGATTGATGTCATTGTTATCCTTTTGTCTTAGTTGTATTATTAAAGGCAAGAAAGAATTTTCCCCTTTAAATTCGTTTGTTTCTTTATTAAAATCCAAGAACTTGAATATGATCTGCGCTCATTTAGATAGTAAAGGTCGATATTGTGTGGTATAGGTTGACTGAATTGTATTACATCCAGTAGCTCTAATTTATACTTGGTGGTAAAAAAACTGACCGCAAATTTGTTGACGGCGCGTGTCCCGCATTTCCTTTAAAACCACAGCCACGACGAGACAAGGGAGCCAGAAGAGCAAATTGCTTGGTTGCTCGTTCCACTGAGTGCGCAGTGATCACTGCCCTCGCACTTGCGGTTAAGCAAAACATCAATGTGTGTTCCGGATACTTAGTCAGCCGCTCGTGCATCACTTCGCCTCAATTAGTCCAAAAAGATGATTCATTGTGGCAACAAACTGAACTAAAAGTAGATAGACCACATTGATCACCTCGTTACCCTATTAAGACAACCGTTGCATTTACTTTTCTCGTACTGTTATATATTTGAAACAAAAATATGGTCCTATAACTTAGGCTCATCTTGCCTCAATCATTTGATTGTAATATAATGACTTAGATAAGTATCGTTTTCGTGTTTATTTTTAAGTAACTGATTTAACATGCATCATAAACGGAATAAATTTATGGACAAATTATAAGGATTTTCACTATAAAGTATTTATTTTAGTAATATAATTAATTTCAATGATTTTCTTCCAGGATTTCCGTCACGAAATGTCGATGACCTTTATGAACTGCCTGTTTCTGGGTTGGGTAATATGGACTACAGAATATAATTGATCCATGTGACGAATGATTGACACACTGTAAAAAAATTTTATGTTGCTCTTGGCTGTTTTACATTTATTTAAAATTTTTTACATCAAATCTGACGCATAAATTGCAAGATTTTAAGGCCTACTGTCGGTGGCGCCTGTGTCGGTGACTTTTCAAGCTAAATTTCTAGCAACATGTTCCAAAGAGAAATTTAAGAGTTTTTCTTTCACGCACTTTATTATTTGTTACGTTATGTTCATCCATTTACCTCCAAATATTTCTTGAATTGTTTCATAGTGTATCAGATTAATTTTATTCAGATTATTAGATTTTACCCAAGCGCCAAGGTGTCACGTAGGAAATGTGTTTGCCTGCATGTCCACGGGATCAGGATTGTTTTCGAGACGAAAAAGTCCCAAGGGCACCCTTCCCTTCGGCAGTGGAAAAATTCCAGCGTTTGGCAAAAGATGGAAAAAGACTGATTGAAACACGTCTCGTGAGGCACGTTTTCTTTGGGGAAGGGGAAAAGAAGAATTTGGCAGAGAGGATAGACAGTGAAAAATCAAGATAGTAGATCGGACGTTGAAGGGACGAGGAAGCAGTAGGCGAACAGTATTATTGGAAGTTAAAGGCAACAGGAAGCACAGGAAGTAGGAGAGAAGAAGAAATGGACTAATAAATTGTCAGTGTACCTTCTTAGTAGAAAGGAGAAGTAGTTATTGTCATATTCTGAAAGAAGAAGGAAAATCACTTCCATAACTTGTTGCTCTTGTTGCTCCAAGAAAGTACAGGTTCATCAGAAGGCTACCATAATAGCAAAACTATGGGCTAAGATATAAACATTGTCAAGGAGGAAAACTGTTTTTACTCAATCGCTGGGCAGTACCAGGTCCAGAGCTTTTTCCGTCGACCGAGGGTAAATCCACAACCCGACAAAGGAAACCTGAGAGTGAAGGAGGAAAATTCTATTTCGTAGAATTACTGGAAACACCTCAGGAAATAATGTAAAATATCTGCTACACATTGTTACCACTGTAATTAACTCTGAGAACCCCATTAATATTTAAATAGTATTTCTCTTAATATGTACAATTGTAATATAGCGCAGGATCCATTAGGAATTAATTTAAAATATAAATAAAACCTGTTAAAACGCAAAAAATTATTTAAATAATTCCCTCCCACTATAATAATTTACAATGGGCTTTATATTTATGTCGTATTTTGGCATTATAACAACATGGCCTACTTCCGATGTAGTTTTCTCTCAGTACAGACCTCAAAGACCACCAGCGTCCATTTCAATGAATACTAACACAAATACGACTCTACAAACCTAAGCTAAAATGTACTCAAACTGATGAAATCATTATGTTGCTTCAAATTCTTAAAATTGTGAAGTAGTTGTCGTATTAAAATTAATATCTTCCCGTTGAAAATGGTTTTTGGTTAATAGTTACGTTAAAACGAACGAATACCAATCTGGATTTTGTAATCTAGGTTCATGGATTGGAAAATATCTCTGAAAAGGTGGAAAAACTACTTTCCTCAGATAAACCTCTCATCTAATTAACATTTCATCAGCAACGGTCCGGGGTTCGTAACTACGTCACACTCTATGGGGGGTTACGTTCATTTGATTCACGATATCCCTCTTTCCACAATTAATGAGGCTGGTGTTGTGGAACCAATCAGACCTGCCTTGCCTCTGGTCGTTAATCACGACTGCACAGTGTGCCCGAGTGTGTGTGTGTGTGTGGGTGAGCAAATCCCCCCTTCCCTCCTCGATAATCATCATCATCATCTCATCGGGCACGCGCCTGCACCTAGGGACATCTGGCACCATCAATCTTGCGCTCTGCTCTCGGAGGCAGGTGAGCTGAAACAAAGCGGATGACTTCAGTCAGTGCGACTGTCTCGCAGATAGCTGGAGTGCAATATTTCGGCAGACAATGGTCGCTAATACGAGATTCTATCTGTCAGATTAGGCAGACTCGCTCTTAATTGGGGTCCCGGTTTCTTTTTATCCTTGTTTTATTTGTATCCCTTTCACAACTCTGCAAATTTAACCTCGTGAGGCTTCATCAGCGTTGTTGTGGTCGTCGTGTAACGAATTGATTGGAGAAGCGCGTTATCTATCTAAACGGGAGAGTGTCTGTGTCTAAACAGGTAGGACCATCTTAAACGACTTTATTATTACGAAACCTTCAGTATACACAACGAAAAGGAACCAAGGTAGACGTGTTGCCCAGCAACGCGAAGACAGCGAGAGAGCAGAGAGAGGAATTCTTGATACAATGATTTAAGGACGACATTATCGTAAAAATAATGGTGAGGGACAGTTACTATACAAAATATTTCAAAATTATTCTCACATAATCATATTCTGATTGGATTAAAAATCAAAAAGCAAAGTTTATTAGTCTGGAAAATTGCTATCTGGATAATTATGAACCAGGCCAATCCATGAACCTCATTTCCTACGAAACAGTAACCGTCTCCTTTCATTTCAATAGATTAGAAATAGATTTATAAAAATGCAGATCAACTACTGAATTGAATTTTATGAGAACAGATTATGTGGCCAATAACAGTATCAGTCTATGCATTTAATGGTCCATCCATATTTTATGTACAATTTCATCGTCAGTACTTTTAAGATACAGTTACATTAGAAAAATTATTGACTCTATGAAATTGTGTTTTCAAAAATATTAATTGACTTCATCAATGAAGTTCTTTTCATTCCCTAGTCAATCAAGTTAAGTGAAACGTAAAATAAATCTATAATACTCAGTTATTTCCAAAACTATTTTTGCATATCGTAAATTTTACGTAATACGACGATTCTCACAGTGTTATATTTTTGAAAGTATTTGAGAATTAATGGAAAAGTAGCGTCAAACAAACGAAGAACGCGTGCAATAATAATAAAATTAACTCAAATTACTCTTACAACGTAATAATTTTTCAAATAAAAATTTAAATCAGAATTTTAATTCAAAGCAATCTTTACATTCTGAGTGAATACGGATAAAATATGGAAAAAGAAATCGAGCAAAATATTTATTCTGTGTGATGTGGAATAGAATATTTGATTATTTTATGAATTAATAGTCTAAAATATTTTTAACACTTAATATATTTTCCTCAATTCTTCCTACGCTCTGCAGCCCATTCACGACCTTGGCCTACCGGGTCAACTTGCGGAATTTGGAGTGATTCTCCTAATCCTAGTCTTCGTGACCATATTTCCTTAATTAATGTTTATATATATATTATATTAAAATAGTTTTTAAATTCATGTAAAACAAATTGCTCAAATATGATTTATAATACGTCTGTTTTTATTTTGTGCAATTAATTGTTTATTATGGCCAATAATTAAAAAAATTATGTTTATAATACCAACGTTTCAGTACCTATTTTAATCAAATTCAAGTTGTTACTTAACTGAAATGTTATTAATTAATATTACCTGAAGGTTGAAATTATTAACATTCATACGGTCTGGATATGAAAATTAAGTGAATGTTTATAAATTAATGTTTGGCTAATTTTACTGTATATCTTATGAGCCAAGTCACGTTTTGAAGATGATGTCAACTTTAAAGGTATACCGAAACGTTATTAAATTGAAACCTTTTAATAAACGTGCCGTTATTTTACGACGTACGTCGCAAGCTAACGTAAAATTTCTTATCTTAAGGGTAATGTTTTAAACAGATCAATAACTGAGGAACGTAATACATCCGATCATGTTTTGTAAAAAAATCACAACAGTTACGCAAATTGTCATCGACTGTTCCTGTCTGGATTCGAACTATTCTGAGCCTATGGATTTTTTTACCGTGCACAAACTATTTATGCTCATGAGATACATAATTTCAGTATAATTTTCAACCGCATCCCAAATATCCCAAACATGAACATTTTGGCAGGACGTAGATTGACTCGTTCTGCTAAAAGCAAATTGTTTCTGGCTTAGTGCTTGCGTTAATTTCAGTGCATTAAGGGTTATCAATTTTCATCGTGTTAATACCAATGCAATAAAGGTTATCAATTAATCCTGAAATGTAGTTTCCTGCAATTAAGATCTGTAATTCGCAAATGACCGGTCGGTTGTTTAGTAACCTTTCTCTCAGAGTCTTATAAGAGCTGTATTTATAGACCCAGAGAGGGGAAGGGAAGGTTTCTGCCTGATGATGGTGTATGAGTGGCTAATTACAGGATTCTACCTACACACACGAAGAAAAGGCATTAGCTTCGTTAAAGCTTCTTGTTCGAACGCGAAGCATCCCACCTACCTGCCAGTGCAGTTTAAATCGTAATTACCGAGTCTGATCACCAACTAGGGTGTGATTGGAAATGTAGGTTTGCTGTGCGCTGTTGTTATTAAAACGCAAATTAAAACTGTTTCGATTGCATTCTCGTCGGCGATGGCGAGAAAAGGTTACGAGGATCAAGAGGGATTTGTTTTCAATATTCATTTATTCAACACTTGGAGCGGGTGACTCGAGGCGTTTTCTTCAGAACAAACGGTAACTGACACTTTAATTCGAAAGTTTGAGCACTTTTTAAATTAATATGAATTATTGTAATTCTAATGAAATAATTTATAAATATAGTGACGTTAAAATTTGGTGATGGTAAAATACGATACGATTTCAGCAATTATTGTTTAAGAGAGAGAGAGGGGGAGGGGGGAGGAGAGAGAGAAATGCAGTATGGTGCATCTAGAGAAATGCAAGTTCAGTGTGGAAACTTGGAACTGGAGTAAAACTGTGGATCCTTGTTGCTTCCCATTTAGTTTATTCTCAGACAACCTCATCCATACATAAGCAAAGCCTGGAAAATCCTTCAATGATACCAAAGTTAAAATATAAATTGATGTAAGACAATGAGATAGATTGGATAAATGTGTAGATCTTTGAAAATGAAACAATTATTATCAACGTATAATGGGTGAAATGGTTTAATTCACGTAGAAAATTTAAATTCCAATATATGATTCGGTGTTTTAATGGTTTAAATAAAGTGACCTTGAATTTTTGGATCTTAGTTCCTCGGTTTTATATATTTCGTTTCAACAATATTATCTCTGTGAAGTGCATATATTGAAATTGTTTACCGTCAATTTCGGTCATGGAAGATGTTAGAAGTCTAAATTGTTTCACTAGAACATTGCTTATTAAAATTTGAACTTTTAGAATATACATAAATTATTTATTTAATAATATAAGTAACTGAAAGATATTTGCTTGTTTTGGATTAAATATTTTTATATTTTTTCCGTATTATTTTTCTAATAATTTTTAATAACGATCCCAAGATAAATTAAAGTTAAATGATACTTAACTGATTGCTTACAGCTAACTCTGAATGTTTACTATTCTGTACTATTTTTGTTAAATACTTAAACGTAACGTTGATAAATATATACTCGCGGAACCAACTAGAGGCATTAATTTTTATTAGTTTGATATTTACATTTATAGTTTAATAATAATGAATATAAGTATGAATATTATGAAATAATTATTAAAAATGTTTGTGTGGGTGCGAAATGTGGACGAAGTTGCAAAAAGGAAACGAATATAAGATTTTGAAATGTGGTGCTAAAGAAGAATGCTGAAAATCAGGTGGGTGGATAAGTGGATAACTAACCAGAATAGGCGAAGAGATAAAATTTGAGAGGATTTTGACCAAGAGTAGGGATAGATTAATAGGTCAAATTTTCAGGCATGAATGTCTTATTAAATTAGCATTAGAGGGAAGTGTGTGGGGCTAAGAATTAAAAAGAAAATCCAGGGATGTAATTTGTTAAGCTGATTAGGGAGGATCTGAAACGTAGTAGCTATGTAGAAGTGGAATGGTTTGCGCAGGATTGATTGCATGAAGGGTTGCATCAGACCATTCTTATGACTGAATACCACAAGAACAATGATGAATTATTTCCAAATCTTCAATTTATTTATATTCACCTTTATAATGGCATTAAAAATATAATGCAAATAATCGAGATGATTTTATTAAAATTATTGTTCGTTAATGTAGCACCTACAGAGAAAATAGAATAAACGTCTGATGTATTGAGGTTTGGGATCTGACTGCCAGGTTTTAATGCTAATGAATCAATAAATATAAAAGTTGTTAAGATGAAGGAGACAATTTGCATTTACTAACTGGATATCATGAATAATGCTGTAAATATTAGAAAGTGGAGCTCAGTATTGAAAAATTTAATTCCTTGAATATCTGTTTTAAAACAATCTAGGAACGCTTCTACCGGTGACATAGCCAAGCAACGTACCAACTAATTGATTACTGGTTGATTGACCGTCATTGTCCTCAGTCTTTCGTACGGCGATGGGGGGGCAAAAAGAGAGAGGAAGATTTTTCCCTCGGTAAAGGGGCGTGTGTGTTCAGAGAGAACCCAACAAGCGAGCTGCTGATTACGTGCCTAAATGGCATAAATCAAAGCAGATGTGGCGTTGGTCCTCGGACACCTGCCAGGTTGCTATGACCCCCTACCGTGGTGCTGTAGACTGTCAAAGGTGGACATGGATGGACTTTACGTAACAATAAAACCTTTGCTACTATACTTGGGTTGAACATTATGAAAAGGGGGATTAAATTACTTCAGCAAGGGTTCCAGGTCGATATTTGGGAACAATATTTTATAGCGTCTAGCAAATTTTTGATAGTTTTACTGTAATTATTGTTTCGCAAGGTGCTTCTTAATTACTTTTTAAAAATTATCTGTTTTTATTAATTTTTTAGATGTGGCCAGCTTTTAGTCTTGTGATTCTTTTGCCTTCTTGTGAAGTCTTAAAACATTTTTTTCCTTACCTTCCCTTAGGCGCTACCGCACATGAAGATCATAGGTCTCCAGAAGTTATTATTAATAGACTGAAATATGCGATTTAAATATAATTTTTGAAATTTTCAAGTGAAAAGAAATATTTTTTATAAGTTTAAAATGTATAATTTCTTAGAAATGGCTGTTTTCTGTACTTTACTTGGCATACTCAGGTAGTTTTGGGAAAATTGTGAAACGATCACCATTAATTTTCTTGAAATATAATTTAACTTTAGAATTTATATGCCTTGTGATAATTATGAATTAAGTATGAATTTTCTTCACCAATGCTATGGATTTACGTAGTGTTTTCATAAAAATTGTAACATTTTGTAAATAATACGGCGTCTTACTCAAAAATAGTGTCGATGATTTGAGAGAAAATTCGCCCATTTTGGTAAAGGGAATGTGTTAGCAATCGTTTTTACACTTGCGTACCGAGTTGATGGGGTGACTATTTTGTGCGTCTCAAGAGGTAGTCATTTTTTTTCTGTTCTTGCATCGTGTGTAATAAGTGATATATACAACGTACGCCCGAAATATTTCTATACTTAATTTTTACTGACGTCAGAACAGCGCAGTCGTGGCAGATCAACTTTAAACCATTGGTCAGTTAGTTGTAAGCAGGCAGTGTTAAGTGTGTGACCGTAGTTTGTCAACGTTGTTGAGTAACGAAATCGCAATCGAGTAAGGAACCCTGATTTCACGTTTTAATTGAAAAAACGGCTACGAAGAGATTCGAGTCCATGAAAATGACTCACGCCGATAATTTTTAAAGTTTTGCATGAGAATTTGAGTGGTTCAAACGATTTAAGGGAGGTCAGGTGTCGTTCTAAGGCAATGAGATGTCAAGGCGTCCAACCTCGAGTTCATCCGACGGATGATCATGAAGAACTATCGCTAAAGAGCTGAACATCCCAAAAACAAATGAGCAAGTCATTCGTTAGAATGTTTGGAAGAAAAGAAAGAAGTGAATGCAAAGTTGGCAAACGCAACTTGATTGAAATGAAAAATGCAGATAATTCTGTTCGGGAAAAAAAGCCATCTCGAGTGACGAGATTTGGTCTTAACAATACGAACCTGCCACAAGACGAGCAGAATGTGTCGGTGACGGCTCGCCAAGACCCAAGAAAGTGGAAATGGTAAAATCAAAATCTCATCACCTTTGTTGCCTTCGGTACTTTCCAGTATTATTTGGGCCTCAGATCTGCTGATCATGAGGATTCTGAAGGTTTATCCGCAACAGTTGGGAGAAGACGCATTTCTTCTTGTTGCGCGACAATGCACCCGCTGAAGTCACAGTTCCGTTCCGAGCTATAAAATCAGTGACAGTTCTCAGCCACCCTCCGTACTCACCCGATTTGGCGCCTAGTGACTCTTTTATTTTCCAAAGTAAAATTTCACGAGAAGCGTCTTCGCTTTGACGACTTAAACGACACTCAAATCTGTAAAACGCGAGGTGATGAACATCCGTAACAAGGTGACTTTTTGAATGTTTCATACGGTTGTGTGAACGTACTCAATTTTTTTCTCTCCCTTTACTAATTCAGCCTCGAATTTTTTTGGATGGAAGGTGTAATTCGCACCATTATGAAGTGTGTTAAATTATAGCTGTACGATAAACACAGATACTCTGTTAATCGAAATAGATAAAAAGTTGCGCTAACAACCAGCAACAAATTTCTTTGAAAGTAATCACCAGAAAATCAGCCAAGAACGCATCATCAACATTCAAGATTGTCCAATATCCACCAAATGTGAGAAAAACTTTGCAAAACCTATTGAACGATTATTGTATTTTCTTTTCTCATTTCCTTCAGTTTTCGATTTATATTACTACTTTTCCGAAACCATGTCAACTAAGGTCAACCCAGAAATAATAAAAATAACAATTGCAGTTTCTGTCAATTAGCAATTGTTGTTTCTGTCAGTAAACATTAATATTTTAACCAAACTGTGTAACTTTAAATACAGTTACTTCTATATTTATTTCGTTTTACACTCTACTTTATTGCAACTTTAAAAATACTCATAGTTGAACATCAGAATTGATACACGGACGCAGTGGTTGGGGACAATAAGTATAACGAGAGAAGCTGTGATCAGCCCACATCTATTAGGACGGTGGTGGTATATTCCGGTGACTTCAAGATTTATCAATCTAGACCGGCATGAGGGAATTTCCATTTACACGGTTTAGGATCGCCCATTACATTGGCCTTGTTTCTGTAATTAATTTAGTCAATAGCCGTGACTCACATATTTGTATGTGTGATACGGCAGTAGGTAAATAACAAATAATTATTTTTAAAATCTAATTATTTATTGCTAACAGTACGTTTCGGTTGCTTAAATTAAACACTTCAACGAGTCTCTCTCGCATGTTGGAGGAAAAATCTTCTTGTGTGGCCACAGAGATGACGTGTCTTTGAGACTTGTTGGACGTAAAATACAGGTTATAAAAGTATGTTGTTTAGATCGTATCTGAGTGTTACACAAAGTGATAACCAGTCAGCACAAATTGATCCTAAGGCCCCCTTAAATAACGATGCATAAGAGTGTGTATTTTCTCTCTTTCTCATCCTCTGTGTTTGACCAGAATGAACGTCGTTTCTTTTTTTATTCTTCCTCTTATATTTTCTCCGTGCCTTTTATTCCCCTGAACGTAGGAGTGTCTGGTCTACGACGGTGGAACCAAAATTTACTGCGGCAATAAATTCGTGGCTTCAATAAGAGAGACCACAGGACCGTGTGTGTGTGTGTTAGTGTGTGCGGAGGCGAAATTGTTACGGTGTTTGCGGTAATGTTTGGACGAGAAGCGGAGAGGGAGAAAGAGAATTAAGAACCGGTTGTTGGTATGGTAGTGAGGTATTCAGAATCGCGGTAAACTTTCCTTTCTTAAACTGTTAGAAGATGATTCATAGAAAAATTTGTAAAGTTATCTATATGCTTCAATGTGTTGAGTATTTGCTATTTGCCTCCAATGCGCCACATATTGTGAAACTTTAAGAAATTCGACAGGAAGAATTCAAAGATGAAAGTGATTATTATAGTAAATCTCATAGTTTTTTAGAATCTCGAAATACTAAAATTGAATAGTGAGAGATTTAGGAGACTGCGTCCTGTGCAAATAATAAGATGCTATTGAAATTTGGAGACACTAACTACAAACAATTCTTCTAAAATTATTTGCTAGGATTTTTAATATTTCTGAATAGATGGAATTTTTAAAATCATGACTACACATATTTATAGGCTTCTTTAATTTAATTAGACAAAATATGACGCAATATATAGTTGTATCAGGGTACATGAAGATAACTGCTTTTTTATCACAATGAAGAATTGTGGGGTCCGATTTGTTATGGCGGAGATATGGAGGAGATATATATTAATTTTCATCAATTTTTAGAAAGCGAGGTAGTGATAATTTTTGTGAAGTTACTGATACTTGGATCTTGCAGGCGCAGCCGTCAGCTATGTTAGGTATTAATGAGAGTTTCCGGCAGTATCGACTCTCGTCGTCTGACGTCGTTGTGTGGCGAGTTTCGACGCTAAATTCGTTGCTGCAGCATGACCGGGATATATCAAAATAACAGTTTTCCAAATTCATCGGTGAATAGAGAACATCGCGATATGATTCAAATTGAAAAAATGATAATTATAGTGAAATAAAATATAAAACCAGAGATCCCGCGCTAGAATCCTGGCATGAGCATAAATTTTGTGTGTGTTGGTTTCCATACCGTGAAACCCCGAATTGTAAAAAAGTCACTAATGACCATTAGCAATGGAGGGGGGTATAAATAAAACTGAGAAGAGAAGAAGACATTATTTAAAGCCCTTTATAGACTAGAGGTCCTTGTATAGCCGGCTATCTTAAATTTGAAAAAATATACTTTTTTATTGGAAAATTATCCTAAACAACAGATTAGAGGTTCATAAATGGTCAGAGGAAGCTTAAGAGTTCACTTTTCCTTATCTGAAGTTGTTAGAATTTATTTATTGAAATAGTGGTTTCATAATTAACCATCATATACTTTGCTACTATTACGTGTCCACAAACTAAAATCTACCCGCATTTTGTTTTAGCAATCCTTAAATATGATAATCGTATTTTGAATTTTTCTACCGGTTATGAGAAGACGGTCTTTCCACAGAACTCCAAACCCATTCTGAAGTGGATAGTGGTCTACATGTCATCCACCTACTTCTATCTCTCTCTCTCTCCCTGCACCAATGACACTCCAAGTCTTTCTCCATCTATCACCAAGATTATAAAAGCAATTGCCAGTAGGCAAACTCCATAAAATTAATTTGCGTTCCTTTTTCATAACTGTTCCCCATTCCATTATTAAATTCCTCTTATTGCCGAGGACAAAACTGTCTCCATTCAAAAGTATATACCGCTACAATCTTAGAGGAACCATTCATCCTACTTACCACCGATGTTTGGGGAAAATATCAGACATCACAAACAGGTGTCTCGAAGTCTAAATTTTTTTAGAAATCCCAAATCGACGCCAAACTGTATAGGTTTTATTACACTATTTGCAGCCATTATAAATTCCTCTTAAGCAGAGTGCCTTTTGATTTTGCACCGCAAAATTTCGTAGAGTTGTGTAAATAAAATATTTCCTTCCTTTTGCTTGTATGTCGTTGCACTTAACATTTTATAATTGAGATGTTTTTACTACTTTTGTTTATAGTCTCATACTGTAAATTTAAGTTTATAATTCAGTAAAAGTTCACTTATTTTTTTATATTTATTCCTTCATAGTTAAGTAATAAAACACAGACCGATCATTGCTGTCTCGTACCACAGAGGTCCCGGGTTCGAATCCTGACATGGGCTTGGAAGTTGTGATGTTTGAGTTTCCATACTAATTTCCCCTTACTTGGATATAAAGTTAACGACCGTAGCTGATGGTGCGACTTTAAAAAAAGACACAGGAGCTTTCAAACTACTAGTCCATATTAGTCTGAAAAACAATTAGAATCATTAACAATACATTTTTGGTCAACATTCATGCTTCAAGATTACAATTCACGCTTATTTTCAAGGCTGTGCTTGCAAAATATATCCTTACAATTTTTTTCAAATAATTGATTTTTAAGTAATTTATTCGAAGATACATATTAACGTACTTGGAATTTGTAACCGTCTGCATTTATAAAATTCTATGCTTATTCGAGACTCTGATACTGCATACGCAATTTCAATTATATTCTTAAGTTAATCAATGTTCGTTTCGTTCCATTATAAGGCTTCCTGACTAGACAATGTCCACAACTTTTTTCTTGTTACGAGCCGTTGTTTTGTAGCAGCGTTCCTACAGTAGGTCTTCGTTCACCGTGATCTTTCGTGGTTTTCGTGGGAAGTCGATGACTCGTCGTGTCCCGATAATTAACCGTTAAGAAGAAAAGAAAAGAAAGGATAAAACGCTCTTGCCTTAGAAAAACAAGTCAACATCGAAAGAAATGTACATCACGACAAGTGATTCCTAGTCAGATCACGAAATGCAAAGATTTACCTCAAAGTGAGGGAATCAAATCCAGAAAAAGAGAGAATAACGGAGATGCGAATTTGGGTTGTCAATCGTCACGTATAAGATTCTTCTTTCTATTAATCCTTTGCCGACCGTTGACCTCTTACAAGAATTGTCATTGATAAAATAGAAATGGCAGGTGGGTGGCATAACCAGGGATGCGAAATTGTTCTCAGCTGTATTGTAATATTGCAAGGTTAATTTTTTGAATCTTCAACGTCACGTAGCATTCAAATAGATGTGGTAAGTTCACATAAACTATACTATTATGTTAACCTCAGTGAATTAATATTTAAACCAAATTTAGGAAATATGATGTTACTCAAGTGTTAACTGTTATATTGAGCAGTAGAACTTCAGTGGAATTTTACAACATTGCCAAAATCTTCAAATTATACCATGACTGTGGTAAATACTTGTTTTTCAACACTGGCTAATTAAATGTTATGGCACAGATAAATTAACATTTCTAGGCGATTTCTGAGCATAATTTGATAGACATCATCAATAATTGTTGAATCCTTTACATTCAAGGGGCACATTTTCCTCATAATATTTAATTCATGAATAAAGTCTGCGATATGGGCAAATATGATATTACAAAATTATTTGAGAGAATTTACTCAATTCTATATTGCAAATTGAACGGAAAAGAAATTCTCATATCTCAGAGTCATAATAATATTTGAATTTCAAATACAAAAACAAAAATAAACCATATATTAGTTTTGCTAAAGCAGTTAAATATGCAGTTACAGGAGCTATGGACAGGACGGAGTAATAAAACTTTCAATCGTTTATTTATTTGGTTGCAGCGCATTAAGCTCCTTTTTGCTTCTAAATTTCCAAATTTTACATTATCTGAGTTAAGTTCCAAATATGTTGACGTAACTTCGATTCAACTAAAAAAAATTGCCTGTATGTGAGCGTTAAATTATTTGATTTTATTATTGTGAAAAATTGACGTTAATTGATTTAATAAAACATTTATCTGATATTTAAGTATAATAAATAAAAAATACAGCCTTAACCGTACAGTCCACGACGCAAAATTTACATGTGTAATAGTTTCATCCATTTAAAATTATACCTGAATAAATCCATAAATATGGACGAAACGTCGTAATTATATTAACTAAATATTAATTTAATTTATGGTAAAAAATTGACTGTTTATTTATTATTTGTTAACTGATTTACTTATTTTGACATAAAAAATTTAAGAATACTTATCATACATATTAATTTTTATGGAAAAATTATTATTCATATTTACACAAATATACGCGCTCATTTAATTAAAAAAATGATCAATAACTAGTGCTCCTAGCCGACAACGGTTGAACTACTATGGTTCCAGTACTGCTCACGAGACGTCAGCACTATATGTATTAATGCATTACCGCCACCTCTCAGCCATTGATATAACTGCGTGCTCATTTCTTACGTTACCGTTTCGAAGAGGAATATTTTCCCTTCATGGTGACGCTATTATCTCAGTCTGCTGGATTTTGAATACACGCTACATGCTATAATAATCTCTAATATGCACGGCAGGGCGCGGTTACGTGATACAGGTTCGCTGAAAATGCACGTGGGCGTGAGCTACCGTGGAGATATATTCTGTGTCACATCACAGTTAACCATGCACACAGACACGCACAAGCTAATCTTGATGCCGGCGTTACCAAAGACAATAAACAATTCATCGGAGCTCAGGCAAGGCTAGCGGGGACAATGGACTCTCTAATAGATGATGCTGCCTGACCACCAGCCTCCAGAAACGAATCTATATTAAGCTCCGGAAATTAATAACCATACTTCAGTGTCATCAAATGCTTACAAAAAATCAAAATTATGAAGTTGTAACAGTTTGGCCAAGTTATATGACAATTTTTTGTCAGTCGTCAATTTTATATATCATGAAAATAACGGACTAATTACCATATATATTCACTATTTTTAGAGTTTTCAAATCACTTGCATTCCAGAGAAACTTTCAGTCAATCTCAATTTTAAATTTAACTTAAATATGAATAAAAACCAAGGTTAAAGTCCCCAATACATTTTACTTTATTTAATTTAAAGTCAGAATCTTTCGGCTGGATATTATCCTCATCTGTCAACAAGGTTACGTCATTTACATTTCCAGTTTTCACCAAGAACAATATAAACTTATAAAACCCATTCAATACCTATAATCTGCAAATAACACTTTACACGTACCTGTTTCCTTAGACAATTTAAAAACTTCAACTTACAGCCATTGAAATGGTAAGACACAACAGAATGCTGAATTGGGCGGTACAAAATCAAGGGCATGCGGCGTGAGAGAAGTTGAAGAAGGTTACAGGCAGGGTAATAAAACCTAGAGAATTCGGTGCCGGTCTGGGTTCTCAGAACTCATTAAGATCCTGGTATCTGGCTAGACATGGTGTTTTCCCCACAACATCGGTAGAGTGGGGTGAATTGGCCTCTCCTAAAAATGAAAGATATACTATTGATTGGAAAGGGTTGGGTTCCCGCACCGAAGAAAATGAAATAATGGAAAGAGGACAATGTGTTAAATTTATTTTCGAATGCTAAGGATTTAGGACATTTATGGTTAAGCAGTGATCATTAAGGGTGGACATTAAAGATTAGGATTACGGAGTGAACACTAAGCATTGATTAACACGTTTACTGCCGATGACGCTTTAAAGTGTCTAGTTCAGACTTGCATCCGTGCCACTGACGCGTTTGAGCGTTTTCCGATCATTTCGTTATACGCAGTAGAAAGTAAGATGGTAATCACAGTCATTTGATTTTACGTCAGTAGCAGTGAACGTGTTAAGAATGTAAATTGGGAGCGAACATTAAGGAAATCAAAATATTTTATTGAGCAGTGATCACTAAAAGAGGAAAATGTTGGAAAGCTAGAGATTGGAGATTGCAACTGGCTACGAACATTTGGGTAACGGACGGAATTCTTGCTTGCTCTTGTCCAAGGTGGCAAAGAAGAGAAATAAATGAGCAAGGTGTTCATTGTTTAACAAGGAAGTTCAGTTGGGCCGACCGACGGGACCGATACATCAGCTACTGCCCGAGCAGCGAGTTCCAGGTTAAGCTGAAAAACGGTAATTACTCTTTCTGTAACCTTTTGCAGATTTCTTCGTTCTATCTTTTCTGTGTAGGATCTGTTGACGAATTTCTTTTTCTATAAGAAGGACCGCTAAGAGGACCCCTAGAATAGATCTCAAGTTTCTTATTGTAAGATATTTCATGTTCGTAAATAATCAACAAAATGTTTAGTGAAAATCAGAAAAAAGTCCGGCTTTGGAATTTAAAATGTATTAATTGTATTGTAAATTAATGTATTTTAAGTAAATGGATTTTTATTCTTATATAATAATTATTTATATTAAATAATAATTTCCTTATCTTCATTTCAACAACTTAATTTTGTTTATTATGTCAGATTTATTTTTGTGCTTTTCTGTGTAAAAGAGGAAAAAGTAGTGACATTTTTCGAACGATAAATACCCTGTTCCTCGTCATGGAGAGAAGGATACTAATCAGATCATTGCACACGATTTCGAGCCATACTTCTGATATTAAGTCTAATCCTGGCAGACTTATAGAGATAGAAAAACATAGCAGGGACTGTTTTGAATTAGGGTTCTAAAGAAAATTAAAATTACTTAATAATGTAAGCTTCAATTAAATTAAGATCTAGATATATAGCTTTAATAAAATATTGAAAAAATGCTTCAGTAGATATTACCTATTTTGTAAAACAAATTTCAATTACTCCTATAATTATTTGGAATAGAATTAAATTCAATATTTGCTCCCCTCAGATGAATGTTTTTACGTTATGTTTTATGATATAAAAGAAAATAAATTAACATTATGACTCCTTACATTGTTCTATAACACAGTCGCAAATACTTTAAAATCTTAATGGACTACCGCCTTTTTGTTAGGCAAACACCCAGAACTTTTGTACGTTGTTCATTTAAGCATTTTCTGAATTATCAGTCCTACAAATGTAAAACTCACACTTCTCCTGCTGAAAATGTATTCAAAGTGAATATTTCTGAATTAGGCATCGGCTTTGTGGTTTGTTTGTCTACGTTTTGTAGCGGCTTGTTTTCAAATGTTTAATGTCGAATTGTTGGAAACGGCGCCGATAAAAAAAGGTTGCCCAAGGGTTCAAAAACGTTGGTCTAACTCACATATTTTTCCTGCCTCGAATGATTTGCTGTTTGTAATGTTTTTTATAGATTCAAAGGAGCCAAGAGGTCTAGAGGCATCAACACTGAATTTCACAGAATTTTAATTTTATGTCATCAACATAATTTCTTTGAGAAATGGGATTTGCGTTCTAATAATTTTTTACAAACTTTCTATAATACCATTGGCTTTAGATTCCAGGAATAAGCGATCGATTATTATTAACGGTATAAATTAATGAGAACAACGCACTTAAGAGATGACTGAAGGCTGTTATCTGAAAGAGAAATAAAGCTATAAATTAACTAAATGAGATAAACTACAATATTATCTCCTGATGAAGTAAATTTCGTCTGATAAGAGGAAATTTTTTTTAATCTAGGTAATGTAATGTATGCCAATAGAAGCAATTTACTGAGAAAAAAAGCCAATCACTGTAATAAGCATATTTAGGATAAAAGTATTTGTTAAATTAACTGAAAAGATCATTATTCCACAATTTTTCATTTGTTACTTTTTTACAGGAAATTAGTTATGAAAGTATTGTAAAGGAATATTCTAAATATATACAGAGTTCTCAATACATTTGAAAGAGAAAAATCTAGCTACAAAAGGGAAGGTTTATAAGTACATGAAACTATTGAATAATTAGAAAACACGAGAAATGATGCAGGAAACATGGAAATTTATATGGAAATTTTAAAAAAATTCAGGAAACTATAATTTAGAATAACGAAGAGCAAGAAAAGAAAACTTTATTATAAAAAGTTAGTTTAAACATCTACTGTTAAAATTAAGTAATTTATTTAAGTTAGTATCAAAAATAATAACTTATTAATGGTTGAATAAATGTTAAATATATTAATATATAAATATGGTGGAATTAAATATGTGAATTGACCAGAGTAGTAATCACCAAGCCGTTTGTACGGATATTCAGATTTTTATTGTGTTAATATTTTGAAACTTGTAATATTTGACGAAATATTCAGAATATAATGATATGAATATGAGGGGTTTACATTTTAAAATAAAGAATGATTAAATAAAAATACATTTACTTAAAATTCATAAATTTAGAATACAATAATAATTGAATCCATTATAATTTCCAAAACCGTACCTTTTTTTGATTAACATTAAATATTTTGTACATTATTTCAAACATGAAATATCTTATAAACTTGAAACTTGAGATCTATTCTAGTGGTCGTCTTAGCGTTCCTTCTAACAGAAACTGAAAAATTAAATACAAAGCGACAACTTCTGTCGTACTGATAAAATCACGGAGAAATTTGGAAACAGTGTAACTTACTTTTTTTATATTAATCAAGTGCAAAATTTAAGTTACAGAAACGTAAAGGCGACTTCCTCTTCAGAGGGTGCAGTAGTATAACTGAATACTTTATCGTCTACAGAAAACCTTCAAACCGACAATTTCCGCTGGCCGTACGAGCGCAATCTTCAGATTAAAGCAAGCCTCACAGTAACCGGAAATTAAACACACTCCATACCGGCAAAAATAAAGTCGCATTCCATTAAAAGCGCGTCTGTCTAAACCATAATAACGGTAACAGTTTCCCACATAATTTCCGTTTCTAAATGTAAGTAAATTAAATATGAGACAGTATCTGTGGTCAAATAATATTTTCTTTGAGTATGACAATTATGTCCACAGCATAAACCTACGAATCAGAGTGAAAAATAGACGAGTCTATTTAAAATTTGCTCATTATTAACAGAGTGCAATCTGCCTATACTTATTAATATGTTATGTGAAATTGATGGGGAGAAAACCTTCTGATTTACTGAAATTACAAGAGTCAAATTAAATTACTACAGTATGAGTCTTTTTGAAAAAATTCTTAATATGTTTTTTAGGATATAAGACATTATGTGTAACTAATTAAAAATATGCCATAGTTATTGGGAGACAAATTTTTACATTTTAGTCTCTATTATTGGTTTATCGTCTTAGATTTACTCATCCGCTTCCATTGCTGTGATCCAGAAGTTCAAAATCAAACATGAAAGAACAAACATTTCTGACCGCTCGTGTTATAAAAGTAATATAAAAAATGAGGAGTTATATCATTTAACAACTTACTCAGTGTCAGCAGCAGTGAAAATAAATGATAAAGAACATTATTTGTGATATGTGTACATATTTTACTGTAATTTAAAAAATATATAAATTTACATTTTTTTATTTTAGGAAGTATCATATGGTTGCAAGAAAATAAATCTGGACATTGATAAGCCAGAATAATCTGAACAGCCCGGAATGACAAGATGATTTAATTTTCTATAATGGTAACGGTATAAAAATCAGTTAATACTAATATTAACGGCCCATAAGACAGATTAGTGAAATAACTGAATAATAAATAATGTTCAGAAGAGAGTAGGCGTTTCGAAAATCACTCGTAATCCTTGGCAATACTAAGGACAGACTGAAATATTATGAACAAATATAATAACATAACAAAGAATATAAAAATACATAGATATGACTTACAGAGACTATTAATAAACCGTCATACACAGAATTAAACTGATAAGTGTCGTGTTCTACATTTAAAAAGAAATTAATATGCAGCATTTCAGAGATCAACCATTTCTGTAATTTAATTTCAAATCTTTAATTACAGTGATTAAGTTCCAAACAACGCTTAATAATAGGAGGCGTTTTATGTCGAAGTAAATTGTTCTTATTAACATTTGTGTATAGTCAGTTACAGTTCTATAACTTCTTATTCTTTCGCGATGTTTAATTTACATATTAACACTGTAAAAAGCGACGTTCCGATTTTCGTAAACATTATAACCACATTTAAATCAGTATAACCTATTACAGATTATTAATTCTCTGATTTATCATATTATTAACAATCAAATGAGATTATTCTCAGTAAAGTAAAATTGTGTCAAATTTTAACCTGACAAAATCCCTCAGTGTTAAAATAAGTTCGATTGGCATGTTAATCTAAAATCCTTTAAGTGTCAGGTTGGCCTATACTATTTTTGCCGATTTCTTCTCAAAATTTTTAATTATTTGTGTTTTCATCTTATCTTCAACATTCTTATATTTAAAACCATTTAAAAGGAGTTCTGTCCACAGTTGGTTAATTTATTTGGTTTTTAAAATGATATATAATAAATTTAACGTTATATTAGGAAATAACACATTAACGTTCGATTTTTCGTATAAGTGCATTAAATTAAATCGTTAATAATTGATGCAGTATTTAGTAATATTCAGCCGCCGTGTCCACAGGAAATTAGTCATTGTTCATTATAATTATGTGGAGATTTCAGTTTAACGTAACATCAATGTGAATGTTTCATGCACAATTCTGTATTTTAATAATTTATTGTTTTGGCTGAAAATTAATCCCCCGAAACAAATATAGTGCGATTCCATTTTAAAAAGCCAAGTAATATAATGTAATTGTAGACAAATTACGAGACAAAAATATTCCACGTAATATTTAGTAACGCTTTTAAAACCTGTAAAGTTGCATTACAACTCGTAGCACTATGATAAGACCAAACAACTGGAAGCATGCAGCATAGAACAGACGGAAACTCTGGGTTGTTGGCTGAGACCACAGCAATGCGATTCTGCACCGCGTTACCGCAACCATGTTTGTTACCGTATTATCCGTCTGTTTGTACCGTTAAATCTGTTTTATTCCAGATTCAGTATGTGAAACTCTCCACTACTGGGGTTTGAACTTATTATTTCCTCGTTTCCTACTCTACAGCTGCGTTAATTAACTACAGAACTCGCCTACTCCATGTCTGCACTTCTACTCGAAGATGAGTCAAAATAATGAGAAAAAATAAACACAAAATTGACAGGTAGATCTGCACCAATTACCTGAAATTTTCTCTGATTTTAGGGCAATATTATTTAAGGGCGGATATTTAGATCATATTCAACGTATGACCAAAATATAATTATATTTGTACTTGTGTTAAGTTCAGTTATTTATAAATTTATAATAATTTATTTTTAAAAAGAATTATTAATCCAAGAACCCTACGTCATCTTGCACCATGTCAAATTAGCATTATATTGTTTTTTATAACGTTTTTACACGTAGATATGATAGGTACCACAATACTCTCTATCATATTATTATGTTCTCATAGGAAATTTCTATGTTTATGGGTTTATTCATCATACTGACAAATTAATTTATGTGTGTCAATGATTCTGGGACTGTAGTTAAACGTTTGGTTATCGCAATGAATTTCAAATTAAAAGTACGGTCTGGTTTTCGTTAGATTACCTTCGAGTTGAGCTTCCACCTGCTATTAAGGGCATTTACTTCCGAGGGTAAAACTGGGGCTCAGCGTTTGGTCCCATGAGGGAAGAGAAGAAGAAAGCTTTGTGAGCTACAAGACTAACGATGTTATGGCAGAAAGTAAAGTGAAGGAAAAGGGGAGGGTAAAGACGTTTAGAGCACCGTAAGAAATTTGGGACAAAATGATTGATTGTACAAAGGGAAACCCCTGCCGCATCTTTTCTTCCTTCGTAGCCACCGAAGAAAATCGTATGTGAATAAATGATACATCCTTACTTCGTACCATATATGTCACAAATATTTATTAAAATAAATAGCATATTACCATTATACTTTACTATAATAAATACATCTAATTACTAAGGTCCAGACATAAATAAGTTCAACCGTCTCAGCATTTTGGAAATATTCATCTGGAACGATAATTGAATTAATATTATATACATATTGACTTTTATTACATTGAGTTCTGTATATACTTATTTTTTCTATACTCATAACTCCTGCATTCAATTACCCAACTTATTCCTGTGTCGAAGAAAAATGTTAATATTTTTGGAACCTGGAGACCTAAACACTTAAATTTATTCATTAGAGACGTTCTTTTACTTGTAAGTAGAAACGAATATTTGGCTACAACTAATATAAAAACATGAAAGACTTAAACAAGAATAATGAATGCCTAATTTACGTATAAAAAGTATTAATGCTCTAAAAGATGAATCTGAACCAATAAATATATTTTAAGTGTCTGTCTGTCCGCTTGTATGTCTCGAATAGGTTCCGAAACGGCTCAATGGATTTCAATTAAAATTTCAGGGATTGAAATAGAAATTTTAGCTTAAATTTTTGTGTACGTTTCATTTCGATATCTTGCAGAGTTCATAACATATTAATGTAAATATTTATGAATACATTGAATTGCCGCGCGAAAGGTGGCGTGAAAAACAATTGCGAGTTATAAGTCCTAGTAGACGGTCAAAAAACAACTAATCCTACTTACTGTATTATTATAAGCGTAATTTTAGCAGCAGCAGAGAGAGAGAGAGGAAAGGCAAGCATTCTCACTCCATCTATAGTTGTAAACGCGTGAAACTTGTTCAAAACCAACTGCGAGTTATGTTCGCGATGAAAGGATTATAAATAAATGATACCGTACTTTCGTTTTAGGGAAAAATGAAATGAGCTATATCCGCGCGAACGAAGTCGCGGGCATAGCTAGTTCATTATATATTTCAACAAAGTAATTTAATCACTATCATTTTTTCATTCAGAAAGCAGAATCTATACTCTTTTAGTTGAATTATTAAAATTAAATAAAACAATAAAAACTATATCATGTAACTTAATTAAGGCATTTGACAATGCGGATCATAACATTCGGTTGGCTAAGATAAAATATTATAGAAAAGCTGGAACATCATTCGCATGATTTAAATCTTACCTGGAAAATAGAATGTCTCAGGCGGTATTAAAGGATTTCTTCTCTGGTAAAATACGTGAATCATATTGGGGAATTATTACGACTGGAGTCCCACAAGGCCCACATTATTAAAGTCTCTACTGTACCTTCCATATAAAAATGATCTTCCGAATATTATATATTTGCCTACTATACTTTCAGTAGACTATATTATAAGAATAAAGACACGTTAGAGGAGGCTGGTAATTATAATTTACACCATCTGTTAAACTGTTCTCCATTAATAGCTTAAAAATTAGCTTATCAAAACTTATTAGATGAAGTGACTGACTTTATGCTTTGTGGTACATGTGTGAAATTATTTATAGATTAAAGTAAAACAAGCAACGATATACACTCTGAAACGAACCGCATCCGTGAAACTTGGCTTATATACGGGATCTATGAAACATGACTATTATTACTATTGTTATGGTCATTAAAGAAACAGATAATCTGTTAACATTTTCCTACTGGTGTAAATATATAGTTAGTTTAAAGTGGATAAAAATGAATTGAAGTTTATTTTTTAAAAATTAGTAAGTCACACGCATAACATAGTATCTAATACAAAATAATCACTTTAGCTCCTAAATATTATGAACATAACGTAATATATGAATAGTTACATACTTTTGTCTTCAGTGGTAAAAAGATTCGTAAAATTATATTTGTTCGGCTGTTCAGATATCACGACCTCGTTTTACTCGTCTATAGATTAATTAATATATGGGCGCCAAATAATTATTCTAAATAAAATCTCCAATATAGTTTTTCAAACATTTAACTATTTATTTTCAAGGAATGAAAATAAATGCATTACTCATGACGTGGTCACAAATTCAATACAACTTCCACAATCGCTGTAATTGTTACGGTGGTAACGGCAATTTGTTCCAGTACTCTACCAACTTCTTCTCAGTGTGCCTCGCCAATAACTACAAATTTAGGTAACGTTACGGTTCGATGTCTCATTGCCGTTTTAGCGGCAATTTGTATGAGACCCGATCACCTTCTCCAGCCACAGCCACAGATTCTGCATGATTATAATGTTTGAGCGCGCCTTCTGGCAGCGTAAAAACAAAACGCGACCTCATGGCAAAGGGCTCCTGCCGTGCGAATAACAATGCGAATTGGCCAACTTATCTACCTCAATTTTTAAGACCCAATTTCGTGTTGAAATACATATATGTCGGATCATTACTTTCAGGGTTTATATGTTTTATTGAGTTCTAATATTAATTGGTAAAAAATAGTATAAGCAAGAGGAACTAGAACCAATAAGTATTTTTTATGCTAATGCAGTATATGGAGTTCGAAAGCTGTCATTGTGACGAAATCGACGGTTTAAGGTTTTCAAATGCATTACAGTCGCTATATTGAAATAAGCGCTAATATGAATAATTTTAAATTTTTAATGTTTAGCAAAATACAAAAAAGCAGAAAAATAAATTTTGAATGTTGTTTATTTTACTAGAATTTTCTAAATCCACAGAATTGAGTGATGCTGTTTTCTAAGACCAAAGCTTGTTTCCACGAGAACCAGTTAAGTATTTGGCAGTTCAAAAAACGTTTTGAATCATAAAACTGAGAGTAGAAGTTAGTTGCAAAGTAAATATGAAACATTCACTGTTTTAGTGACAAAGACAAGTTACAATTTAGGATGTTTGTGTAAAAGTGAGAGAAGTTGAAACAAAAACACTGGGGAAGTTAACTGATCTTATTTGTTTCCGCTTTTTTCAATAATGACATAAGCAACGAAAAAGTTCGAATAGAAGCGCGCCATGGTACGAGTATGACCACACCACAAACCAATTACGTCATAGCATTTCCAGTATTACCAACTTCGGCCATGCTGAAGACCGTAATTAGGTCATATTTCTCAATCCTATCAAATATACATAATAATGGCTTACTAAATTGGTGTGTTAAATTGCTGAAATATAATTGCTGCAATTTTAGGGTATTTAAGCGCTACTCTATATCCTCTATCATATTTAATTATTTCAATACCGACATAATAATGTATGAATTAAATAAATGTTTTTGAAGCTATCTACTTATTCTATTTCAATATATTTTTTTCTTATATCCTTTATCTGAATGTTTTTGTTTTTATTTAAAGAATAAAATAATTAGTCCCCTTTTACTTTTCTTTCGAAACCTAGTCCTGCTTCATGACCTGTAATATGCAGGGAATTATTTTCACCGTTGGTGGACTCATCCAAAATAATGTTTGCTATTATGGAATGGTAATGGTTACTGCAGGTGTACTTTCGCCAAACGTTTGGAAATTCTCCGCGATTTTCGCCGTATTCTCTTTTTCCTTCCTGCTCCTTTCTGAATGACCTCACAACTCGTTGGTTGCGGTGAATTGAATATGGGACGATGCCAAAACCTCGAATGACCTGTAATAAGGAAAATGTGTATAGTAAGGTTTAAAGCTCCATGTACCTCAGCCAATACACTTTAAGTGAGCTATCAATGTGGACCCTTTTAGTGGGGCATTTTCCACATGGCTGTCGAAAAACGATCAAGGAGATGCTTATAAATAGATGCGCTGTATCGGCACTTACTTGTTATGACGCAACTAGGCGTCTATTGTTCCGCAAAAGAAGCCGGAAGGACACTTTATCCAAAGAAGCAAACCTTGGAGGAGGAGATTCATGGCGAGGAAGATAGGGAAAACTGGCGAAACAAAGAACAGGAGCAGAGAATTAAAAACAATCCAAGATACTTTTATCCGGACAAGTTAATATTTTATTTCTTTTGTCTGTTGTTTTACTCTCACAGCAAACAAGTCATTATTTTCTCTTCAACTTCTTCAAGAGACAGAGGAGAAAATAATAAAAATTAATATTTTATTATTTATTGTTTCCATTAGCCCTCAGACGATAAAAAATTGTAAGTGATCACCTAAAAGGCAAACTGTTATAAAGTAATAATTGATGTCCTCTGAAACTTAACATTCAACTCGAGAAATTTTGTAACATTTGATGAGTACCTTGTTTCTTCCTGATGAAATTTACCGTAGAATTGGATAAATTGATTTGTGTATTTATAGTTCCGCTCTGTAATTTCTAGGTACGAACTGTATGTTAAAAACGCGTTGCTTATTATGATATATTATTCTAATTATTAAAAAAAGAAATACTTGATGCCCTTAATATATTCTTTTATGGTCTATAAAACTATTCCCACCTAATATTAAAAAAAATTATTTCCTTAATAATTTTTTTAGGAATTAAGATTCAATAATTCTTTGGAGATTCTTGTTAATTACTGTTCCTAATAGAAAATGCTGAGCCTAAACTTCTCACACATTTCTCGTCAATTTAATTTGTTTTGCTTTTGTATACAATTAATATATTTTTGAGAAGTGAATTTTAATAGCATCTGGGTGCCTATAATTAAAACATATTTCTCTGGAATGATTCTACCTACCCTATCAGTTTTGGAAAATTTTAATACAACAGTTCTTAAATTATCGTATTTAATGCAATATTTTTATTCAGTCACTATTTTTAATAATTTTGGGAAAATAGGCTTCAGAATAGGGTGAACCTGTAGATCTGTTCGTGACTAATGATACGTTTACCGAACGAATAATGAAAGGATAACAATACGAGGGACACTGACAACCAAGAAACCCGTTTTGTCCTGCTTAGTATTGGTCGGCCAGTTCCATTGAATGAGAAGGCAACGGACAAACAAGAAAACAGAAGGTAGGGAAACAAACGAAGCAACGAAAATTGGTTACAAGAAAATTAATAGGCTTGGAAGGACCGAAAGCTCAGATTTGGATTTAAGATAAATATAAAATAGTAAGTTCCATACTATTCTGAAAATAGTTACTAAAATAATAAATATAAGGCTGAGAAAAATGATTGAGGCAGTTCGTATTGTATAGGCCAATTGTCATGAAATGACACAGAGGCACTGAACTATTGAAGTGTTCCAGTAGAATAAACTCAAATGGTCTTGGGTGATAACGGAGAAAAGTGGGGCCAATTATCGAAATGTAGTAACAGAGATACTTCCTGCCATACATCGTAAAACGCCAAGGAGACGAATCAGATGACTCTAAGATCCAACCATTTGATATAGAATCGCAGCCACTGTCGCACACATCTAATGCAAGCAGTTTATGACAAGCACAGGTAGAAAAAGATGCGAATAGTTGTCATTTATTTAAACTGAGTGTTTTGAATCATGAATGTTTCAATGATATCTCTGGAAAATAATTAATTACGATTTGTGATATTAAGAAAAATGTCAATTTTAAACATTTTTTATATTAATAAAATATAGTTCAATTTTTGGTTCGCAAGTCTTCTGCTTATGTAGCCTGTTTATTGTGCCCCTAATTGAGCTAATTTGTTTGTTCAGATAATTGTAAATTTGGAAAAGTAAATATTGAGGTTAATTACCGTTCAGCTACCTTCCTAGCATATAAAAGTCATAATTATGCGTTTAAGTAATGACTCAGTTACGTATAATAAGGGAAATGAAGTGAAAACATTTATTTCGATGTCGTTTCTTTGAATCTAGTTACTCCTCTGCACAGTCAGAGTGTCATCACAGCAGGTGCATCATGGTGATCTCATCATGCAAATGATGTGAGCCGTGTTTGATCTTGTGAGTAACTCTGTGCTGGACTCTGACAAACTATTCCCACGCTTTATGTCCAAGCAATTCATTATACTACAAGATATGTCATCGTGTTCCATATACATTTCTTTTAAGTTGATTCGTTAATTGTATTTAAATAAGGAATAAATTTGCAGCTAGTTAGTTTATTTTAGGATTTCAATGACGTATATATGTATAATACTTTCACGTTTTCTACTATAGAGACAGTATCATCATGTCATGTCAGCATAGCACACTTTTCTCGTTCGATTCAATCGTTATTTTATTTTATATTTAATGTTAATTACCGCGTTAAATGTACGTCGGTTAAAAGTAACACGAGTCATAGATAAGGAATTCCCAGAATAAGCTTTCAGCTACGAAAATCCCACAGGTAGGCAGTTTCCTGGAAGCGCCAGTACGTATTCAGAGAGGGAAAACTTCTCCATCAACCAACCAGAAAATTCTAAACAGATTCTGATGGTAGTACTAAGACCGATTTCCATCAATTGGGTGAAATGTACGGAAAAAAAGGGGAGAACAGGAGGCCAGAAGGGCAGACGGAGCGAGAAACACTTTTTGTTATTATTGACGGAGTGAGGATAGTGGGAGATGGAGGGAGAAGCAGATGGGTGAAACCGTGAACTTGACTTTGCTTCTAGCCCCGTGGCGGAAATCCTGTTCTGGTAATCCGTCGGAAGTTTCTTTTTTGGAATTTTTGCGACACTAAAGTTATTAATTTTTAACATTTAAGCTTCTCTCAAGTTTCGATACCGTAGCCTGGCAATTTAGGGGTAGAATATCATGTTTGAGTAGGGAGAAATACTTTTTTAACTCAGTTCTTTTATTTTGTATAAATTTTCTTTTGATTTATTTCTTTGAATAAATGTAGTATTTTTAAATTTTAATTCGTGATAGTGCTACCACGTGGCGCCCATTAATCTAAGTAAATAGTTTTCCATATATTTATTATATTTCTCTCATTTGTATGTAAGGTGCACTACATTACCCTTTTTGATCAATAAGTAGTTTCATAATTCCACGCTACAGATTTTCGCTGTCAAAAATAATCTTTTTTTTGTAAAACGATATTGTGAATAAATAGATTTATTGATTAAATTGATTAGTTTTTGCGTTTTCTTTAAGAAAATAGTTTTATTTATACATTTAATTTAGTTTGTAAGTTGTAATTATAAATCACCTTAATTTACGGAAACGCTTTCCCAGTTGGATCGGCTTATTTTGCTACGTCATTTTCGTTCGTAATATTTATCATGGATCTAACTAGCGAACTGTCATGTTTGGAAACCAGTCGTGTCCAACGTAGACTAATGAAGTTCCCTTAAGCTGGAACTGTCAGACGTTCCTAACCACCGCGCTTTAGCGCCTTTCTCTGCTCCTTCTCCTTCCTACCTTAATGCCCAATTACGACGGACGGTAGATAAATTAGAGATTCAAAATCTTCGTTCAATGAAAATGTTACAGTTAATTTTCACAAGTAGGTAATAATGACGTTTATTTTAAAACGTGAATAGACAAATGAGTGAAAATAATCAGACTAAAATAAATATGTTTTAAATTCCCAATCATCTACTATATTGACTTTTATCAGTAGAACGACTAATTTGATGATTCCTACATATTTTTCTTTACTATAGTAACCCATTCACATCACCCAATTCGATACTCTTAACTATTTCGTTTTTCTTCCAGCAATTAACGAGTATTACGCGTTTTCCTGATAATATAAGACCAATATTTGTGTCCTCATAAAATTTTCGGCAGAAATATTGTTGAAAAACAGAAGCAATACTCTTAGCTTTGAAAATGATTGACCCATCCACGCCGATTCCAACTTAATTTCTCTTCACAAAATCAGTCTGCAGTAACCAAACTCCACAAAAACAGTTTCCGCATATCTGTCTTTCCCCCAAATCTCTATCTTAAATAAAGTGAACCTGAAAAAAGTATCCCCGCCAAGATGTCGTCACCAAACTCTCAATCGTTTTTTCAAATCCTTCAGACATTCATCGCCACACCACAAATATTTTACTTCTTCTTCTAACCTCCTCCAATCATGATTTTCTTTCGTCTCATTAAAATATCAGACCAGTTTTTTGTACGTGTTGCTGACTGATTTAATCCTTCCAGAAAACACGAAGGAACCATCTGTTCCGATTGAAGATCGTCGCTTTATCATCTTTAAATACTACCATCGATAAATCTACGTTATAGAAAATTCCGTTAGTCTTCTTTCTGTATGTATTCTGCCTAAAATAGAAGTTTAAATGAAAGTAATTAATCAGGGAAAGATACTCAGATTCAATCAGTTTGTTTATCCATTGTCTAATTTTCTGGAAGTTTTCCGGAAGAATTTGAAGAGGCAGAGATTAAAGGAAATAATATTGGTAAAAGAGGAAAGAATTACAGTTCAAATGGTCAATCGCAAGTAATTTGTTGTAGAGGTGGGTTGAAGACTCGAACATTGAAATAGAAGATGATCGCTCCCGAGGAGTAGGTGAATGAAATGTGAAAATGTTCAGCTTGAGTCAGTTCCGGAATACGTTTTAATTATCATAGGACATGGAGAATTCAGACGAGGTCGGTTCCCTGGAGTTTGAATTAATCATAGATCGCTGGGTATAAAGTCACGATAAGCTGTAATAAATGGTTAAATTAAATGCGAAACATCGGCCACGTTTAAATTTAGTTGTAAGTCTGATGTATTAGATTTCATGTTGCCATCTTGCTTTTGTTTACCAAATTGATATCGGTAATTTAAAATGTACTGTGTATTCCTACTCTTTTATGCTGTGACAAAAAATAACAGAACGGAATTGCTGGTTGAGTTTCCTTAATCGCTAGCGATTCAATTAACTCCGTTAGGTACAATGCAGAAAAGTCTGGGCACACAACATAAATCACTTTGTTTTCCCCTGGAACTATCTGGTGCTTTCTGGCTATTTGGTGTGTACGATCGCCGTGGTATCGATCAGAGGACGAGGCAATCCATTTCGTCGACTGTCTGACAGGCTTCGGTGACCTCAATCACCTGTCCCTAACAAAAGCCCCGCGACAAATTCTCCTTGTTTCACTTAAATCACACCACGGAACAATGAATTGCAGTCAGCACTAGAAAATCAATGGATAAATCTCTGACACAATCGAACCGTTATTATTTATGTAAATGTTGCGCTCACTACATACACGTGTGATATAATCAATTAACGTAGACATTTTGTTCACATTTATCATCCCGTAGCTCGAGTCTGTTAAAAATGGGAAAATCGCCTTCATCTTACAGATTGCATCTATTCTATTAATAATTTAGCTATAAGACATAAGAAAAGGAAGAGGTATTGATAAAAACATGATTCTACATCGTTTCGTCCGTTTATTATTCATCAGATATAATCTGCAATAAATAAAAAATACGGCCAAATATATAACAAACAAATTTAATTAACATTTAGTTAACAGAAATACAACGTTCTATCCACCTTTGACGACTTCTTCAAGTCAATTTTTAAATGGATAACCTAATTAAAATGTGAGAAATTTAAGTCGGGTTTTTATTTTTTTATTTTTTCTGCATTTGCCCTCATTAAAACATGAAATAATATCATTTTATAACCAATGTATTAAGCTGTTTAAATTTACTTAACAAAACGATTAATTATTGTTTCTTAATCATTCTAAGATTGAAAAATTCACATCAAGTAATACATTTATTACCAAGGTAAGCAATTTATGATCTATTCGAAGTTTTCTAACTTATTGTTTGTATAGGTTTCAAAATAACAAATAAAACGTCTTGATTTGCTCATATGTTCTCATGTATAAAATAAATAAGTAATTAATGTATGTACATTTTCCCGGTGTATAAACTATTCACGGTTAACCACTCGTTTCCGTGGATATTCTCTGTCGTCAACATCAGGTTTGTTAACCGTAAAGATTTTATCCGAAGTAAATAATTACATAATTTTTTCTGTTTAACCGACGATTACAGTTATTTATTAATACTTAAAATATTAATTATAACGATTTTAAATATGGGATAATTTTTAATTTGTCCTTGACTAAATTAATAAAATTATTAAAACTTCAAAATTTAAAAACTTCTCTTGTAAAGGTATTTTAAATAAAATAATTTCATTATTATGACAATATAATAAATAAAACACAAAGAATGGTCAAAAGTCAGAAAGAAAGAAATTAAATTCAATTAAAACCTTTCGTCTCCAAAAATTCGGGACCTCCTTAGTTCACTTTTATCATATTTTGAAAATTTCGTGTTGCTACCGCAACGTCGTGGATAAAAATTTTCGCGGTAGCAACACGAAATTTTCAAAAGATATTTAATAATGAACTGAAGAGTTCTCAAAATTTGGACACGAAACGTTTTAATTTTGAGCATTTTTCGTAAAAAAAAAATAAATTGTATTGAGTTTAAAGTCGATTTTTTAACATATTTTAGACTGATGTGATTTAAGAGATTGGCATTAGATTACATTTTTTTGCAATTTATCATAAATTATACTTACAAATGTAATATTAGTAATATAAAAGTGTAATTTTGGTACTATTTATTAATTTGTGTTGTCATACAACTATGTTTGTATTTAAAAAGATTGAAGAATGACATATTTTATACCCGACTTACAAGAAATACATGAAACTGAATCTAAGAGCCCTAAAAGTGTAAAACGTATTAGAAACAATTATTTCATAGGCTTCAGTTTTAATTTGCATAAAGTTTAATAAGAAACACTTATTCTGATGTGTGGCATATGTGTAACATTAAATAAAATATACGGGGAGTCAGTTATTTAAGTTCTCGACGTACATAATAGTTTAAAGTTATTTAATGTATCATTTACAATTTGCCTGGTATAGACAAGTTATTATAATAACGCAATCTTTTCCCGCTTTTCATTTTAGAAGAACTGTAGCTGTTACTTTATTTTAATTCAGATTGAATTTTATAAATAATTAACAACACACCAATTTTTGGAGTGCTAATGAGTGTTTGAAACGTATGAAACAATTTCGTTTTAATTTATTCAGATTGTATTTTCATGAAACAAACCAAACTCTAATTTTCGGAACTGTTTAAAAATATGTAACGATTTTTATGTTTAGTCTGTGACTATTATAATTCGTACGCGATACTACCTGAAGTGACAATAGTAGCCTTTTACTGGATAATTCACGTAGGTCAGGCTTCAATAGTTAACGATCCCTCCCTTCTACCACACACAAGAGCCGCTGCCGCTGTTGGTACGCTCCCTGTAATTAGCTGAATGTTTATCCCTGATTAGAACTGATCCATTAGGTCATTCAAACCCGTGTTGCACGCATTGTCCCCTTGTCCTGCCACATACATTCACGCATAACGTAACCACTTTACATCCGAAAACAATGAGCCCTACAACAATATTCGTAACGTTATTGAACATTTTACATGGTTTCGTGCAATTGTGTGTGACCCTCTATTTACGATTACAGAACCCAGATAGCAAGAACCTTGGCCATTTATAATCATGAGGCAGTCGGGAGAAAGAACAAATTTTTCATAAAGTAATTATTCATGAAACAATGAGTGCTCACGGTACCATTACCCAAATGATAGTATGAATATTAGAATTATGGAAGGAAAAACCGGCATTGAATTATAATGACCATATTTGTGTAAGATACAATACAGATTGAAATCATTGAAACAATGAGGAAGAATCACGAAAGATGAATAAAGTATAGTTTGCTAATTACGATAAAAAACTTAGTAAGCGGAGGTTCTGACAAAAGAGCTATTTTTGTCGACTCCGCGTTCTGTATCCGTTATATATCAACCGGAACACTTACCTACAATTTAATGAATCTCATTCTACATGGTCATATAACGGATATAGTTTGCAAATTAATCCTACATACATTTCAACAATTAAATATTAGATGAATTGCTTTCACTTTCGTTTTGAACCCATCACAAATCTAAATAATTGATGATAAATATTTCTTGTGCTATCACCCGGGTCAAAGAAATATTAAGCAACGGATTCTGCACTCACCAAGTGAAGTGACCGCCCGTAGTTCACGCGGCAATCTTATACTCCATTGATTGTCAGCGTCCTGATTGGCTCTGGGCTGAAGGTGATATTGCCCAACACCGATCTCAGTTAACCGCGGTCGAGCTGCGTTCTTCCACGTCGCCTGGTGGTGTTATTATTGGCCCGGGTTGTTAGTTGCTGTTTTGTCCGAGATTAGGCTATGCATGATTGAAAGCTTTACTGAGCTGAAATTCATCAGGTCGCTAACGCTGGTTTTAATCGACACAGCCTCCATTAAAACGCTGTCCATATAATTGGCCATTTGTGTGAAACCTATGTCTCTTTTAATTAAAAGTTGCGTCCCGTGTGAAGAAAACAATCCTGGATCGTTGACTTAAAAAGTTTTATAAGACGAATATTCCTTTCTATTCTTGTCTCTTCACAACTTATTGCATAGTTGAGTTCACAATATATTTTTTTAAACAAAAATTACGAGTTTAATTAGAGAAACTACTGGGAATGTTGCTGAAGGGTGTTGCGAAACTTTGTCGACTGGAAGTATTTTAAAGTGTTCAGTAATAGATACGAGATTAAAATGGCTGACTACAGAAGTATCATATATGACCTGTGGTCACACAATAGTTTTCAAGACCGCTATATTTACGAACTAAACAACTGCTTAGCTAAGGAATCGAATATCATATTGAAGTTCTTCATCCTCCAATCAATTTTCCTTGATCGTGTTATTTTTTTAATGTCTGTAGTTTTTTTCACAGATACCATTAATTCACTGGACACATTTCTCTCTGATATAAAACCAAATTATAGTATATCTAAACGAAGTCTCTATGGCTGACACTACCATCTTCTCCAGTCTCTGTTGGAAAGGAACTCATACTTCAATACTTTTAAAAACATTTTACTCATTTTTCTGTGAAACAAATGTATAGCATACTTATGTTAAAATAATTCAGTACTATATTAAACCTTGTTATGTTGTGCGCAATACGGAATTAGAATAAGGTACGCTTTTCATTATAGGAGCAGTATATGGTTAGACACCGATGAAGATAAATAAAGAAAACTGGAAAATGGTTTTAGTGGTACCATGGAAAGAGATTTACCCAGAATAGAACGAGATGTAGGACAGGTCAGAAGACTGATGACTCCAAAATAGAAAAGAGAAAAACGAATAAATTGTTAGAATCGTTTATCACCCCCGAAACGTGTGCTTCCACCTGCCGTGTACCGTTTAATTTCCTCATTATATTTACAAGCCATTAAAAGCATAAACCGTAACTTATAGGAGAGGGAAGGGGGTTGTAATGCCTTCTTCCCTTACAGAGGGTGATTTATGTTCGCGTACATACAGTTAGTTTTCTGCTCCGCTTTTTTGTAGCGGTATTTGAATGCAGTAGTATACATTATTTTTTAACCTTCTAGCAAATTATCTTAATACCACAACATTTTTAATTATTCTGTGGCAAATGACTAATATAGGAAGTTAATAGCTGCCGTGTGTAGTAATAAACAATAATATTTATGTTACTGCTTGCTACCTTTTTATAGAATGCGTTTTACAAATATAGAACGTCTACAAATGTAATTATTGATGGTTGTAAGTACTATGAAAAATTATTATAATGTGAAATAAAAAAGAATTTTTACTCTATTAAATTAATAAATTAGAAAAACGTTAATGTGAAAGTTCAATTGAATAAAGATATTTTCTACTATAGAACTAAAACATCATATTTATATTTCAAATGCGAAAAAAAATGTGTGGTAATGTTTCTTGTAATGTGAAACACAAAGTTCTAAATTTTAATTGTTACTGAAAATAATTTTCATTTGGCAAGAGATTGTTATCTTCAGGTTACTTCGGCTGCTAATGGAAACAGATAAGTCGTTGTCAATTGGAGAGACATTATGAAACATGAATTTTAATGGTCGTTGGGAGAGAAACGAAAAAACGTCAATTTGACTGAGGGAGCCGTTTATATGTACTAAACGTGGTTTTAAAGCAATGAAGAAACCTGAGTTTGAGTTAGTCGTTTGAGTAATTTAATTGAATTAATTTTCAATATTAGTTAAACTGATTTGTTGGAGGTTTGAGTTGCCAATGGTAATTGAGATCGGAATTAAGAGATACCTCATTACAGATTTAGGTGTTCTGCAGCCAAATCTAGAGGCGGCTAAACTTGACCAGATCAGATTGATTTTTGTGATTTTTTCCTGCCATTAACTGGCGCCATCAGTGAACCGTAGAAAAGTGGAAAGTAGAGAAAAATCTCAATAATTTCGTCAGATAAACGTCTCACAACGACACACTGATGGCTACTTGACATAAAACTGTAACGGAATCAAATCTGGAAACTTATGAAACTGAGTTTAGACAGTAAATTTCTGAATTCCAGCTACAGCGTAAACATTCTCATTGAAGAACCAACGGTTCGTTATGTCCGATTAATCTGTAACCGATTATGTTAATAAATAATTTATGCTCGATTGTACACGGCTGTTCGCATATAATTTTTTCCAATTGATTTAGAAAACACACGCATGATATTTTAGTCTACAGCTCACTGAGCCACATTTATTTGGTAGTTTATTTCCATTTATTGCGTGTACCCTTCATTTGTGTACAAGGAAAATACATTAACGATTAGCCAGACCAAACTAATTCCTGTTTATTTCACTGCGCATCGCATGAATATTTATCTGTGCACGGTTAAATTTGTTTGTTTGCCAAATAGAAGTAATTGAAAAAAATTCCAGTTGACAATATATGCACTAAGCAAAATTTCAAGTATTGCTTTAGGGAAATTAAAGACAATTAAGTACAATTTGATGCTTAATCTACTGCTACTGTTATAATATTAACTAGAAATTTCTCGTGATAATAGGGATTTATTGTTAGATCTAAATCACTATATTATTATTACTTCTACCCTCATTTCATCACAGGATTTACCTACTCACAACCTTTGCTATATAATTCATGTGTTTGTTTCAATACCCACTATAGACCTTTCTCCATTACAGTGCAATACATACCCTAATTTTCTTGCAATAAATCTTTTGTTATTAACTTGAAATATGATCGCATTTTCACATTTTAGGAGCTTTGAGTTGAACCGTAATTCCTCTAAATTTTGGTCTGTTTACGTACCGTTTCAAAACAAGATTTTTTGTTACAAATAAAATCGTTTTATTGTACGTTCATTAAAGTTGTATTGTTTTAGCTTATGTCTAGTATTTATAACATTATGCTTAAAACAGAAAACTCCAAAACTTCCTTTAATCATCTATAATAATTTTCAGTTATTTAGGTAATGTCGCGGAACGGTCTAATCAGGATGAATAATGAAACACGTAGAAAATGAAAAGCTTCTAGATACTACCCTTTATAATACTCAAATGAAATTGACTTAAATATTGATTAACGAAATATTGGAAATTTTTTAGATTTTGTTTAAAAACAGTATTTTGCAGTGACCCTCACACATCGATATCTAACTGAAAAGTGTCAATAGCTAGATGTATTTTACTGCCGCCCAAAGGAGAAAGGCAGTAAGTCTAAGAAAATGCGTTTGGGAAACAAGGTTTTTTTGAGATAACATATATATGTCCATTTTCTCTTTGAAAATGGATTTATCCGTACAAATAAATATAAATTTGTCTTTATAAATTAATTATAATACATTTATCCCCGAAATATTTTCAAAATTCGTAATTTTTACTTAATGCCTTTCTACTTTGGACGTCAGTTTACTTCTCACGAGCCTCCGTTCTTTCATAGATGTTACACACGATCTGTGTTCGTGTGGCGCGTTGATGCAGCGTGCATTTGGCATTTCCACAATCATCCAATTAGATTCGTCTTCGTAACTCTGCCTTAGATTAATTTATCCAGTTAGAGTAACAGTTTCATATAATATCTGATAATTGGTAGCTGCAATGTAATAACTATTATAGAAGCTATACAGTACGTTTCCGTTCCCTCTACCAAACACCGACTGTGCCGTCTTCATGAACTTTAATACATCTGATTTCTTAAAAAGTAGTAATGGTTATTGAAATGCATAAATTTATGTAAATAATTACGTATTATTGTAAAATTAGCTTACAATGTGATTCTTCTATTTTCAATTTGTAACATGAAAGTATAATGGAAATTATTTAATTTATAGTATCATGTAATGTCTTCTTCGTTTCCTCATTTGGATGCGTTACAACCCTTAGTCAACCAAGCGATTGTCAGACTGCCATCCTTCATGACGTATTACGAATATTTGGAAAAGGCAGTCTTAACCCCAGTACTCATCACCGTGATAGGTAAAACCATCTACACACAGGATTTGAAACCCGGGACCTATGAGGGAGCTACGCTGACCACTACACCACATCAGATCGGCATCATGTAATGATTCCGTAATAAAATGTTAGTAGTATTTATTTATTTTTCTCCAAAAGTGTTTTGCAATATATATATTTAATATCATATTTATTTAAATATTTTTTCAGTATATTGCAGTGTTCTTTCACCTCTTAGAAAATATATATATATATATATATTAGATAATTACCTGTTTTTCCGGCCTCTGTGGTCTAGTGGCTAGCGTCACATACTCGTACCACAGAGGTCCAGTGTTCGATTCCTGGCAAGGGCATGGGTGTTTGTGTACGTCTTTGAGTGCTGTTGGCCAATCCACAGCACACTTTACTCAAACTAATTAAAAGAAAGGCGATCTTTCTGCCAAAAACCTAGACACCAGAATATATAAGAGGACAAAATAAATATAACCCTATTGCGTATTGGAAATAAAAGCATAGATATTAATAAGTTTTGTTCTGTTGATTATTCAGACCAAAGATAACGTATATCATTTCAGTCAGAGACAGCCTGAAGAGAGTTCAAATATGTTGTTTTATTGTTTTAAAAAATAATATTTAAAGTCTGTTGAATATATTTGATTATTAAAACAGTCGTTAATTAAAATATTGTTTAATTAACTGGAAAACAGATTGTGCAATCAATAATTTGAATTTATGGTTGTATATTTACTACTTTCAATATACATATATATATATATATATATATCATGAATAACAAATTCCATAATCTAACTGTTAATAATTGCGTTTAATTTAGTGAATTTGCGTGTCACCAGTATTGATGGAATTATACGAAGAATGGAATTTTTAATTAAATTTAGAGTTTTATATTGAGCGAAAGGTTTCATTTTAAATCGAGTTGTGTGTTACTGAACGTTCAGATGACCAAATACACCTATTTTATAATGCCTTCTCTAAATTTCCAAAGTCCAGGTAAAAAGACGCGCGTCGTCACAGAAGCAATAGAGGGCACAACCCCGCTTTTCGTTTTTTAAAGAATTTCTTTCTCTGATCGCTATCTATTATGCATGAGAACAGAGACCGATAAAGAAAGAGAAAAAGGAATGAGTGTTAGTGTAAAATTCTTTTTTCTGCCTCTGTCTACGTTTCTCTCTCCCTCTCTCTAGTAGCGGCGACAGATCAAGAAGTTCTTTTTCAAAGAGCGACGAAGCACAAGTGTGCAGTGAAGCCCGCCCTACAAGATCCCATTAAATCTTCCCCGTGTAAAACTTAATAAATTCTTCACTTTGCCCAACCCTTCCTCCTTCCAACCAACCAACCTCTGCTCACAGACTAAACCCTCTCTTCCTTTTCTCACACTGAGAAGCTCAAGAAGAAAAATTTCAAATCAGCTTGTCCCTTTTCCTCAACGCTGCTGCTTTATACTTCTAACATGCAATCTAGATTTCGTTCGATTTGCTTTTCAGATTCAAACCGACTGAAAGGTTTTTTAACTTTTTTTCTCATCCGCCACTCCTCGACTATATCGTGGTTGGGGGAATCCATAAAGAGGATAGGAAATAGAGTGGTGTGAAAGCAAATGCTATTTAACAGATTGCTTTTGAGGGATGAGAGACAGATTTCTACGAACTGGCTAAATGTAAATGTAAAGTATCAATAAAAGTATCTTCGTTCTCTATTTCTCTCTCTTTGTTGCATATGTTCATTGAATTGTGAAGCAAAGAAAGGTCAAAGGTTTCGTAAGATGTTCCACGTATCCTCGTTGCCATAGAAATAGAACGGCCCTTCGCGAATGCAACACACAATACAAGCCAAATTTAGCTTCCAAAGTGATGCAATAAGCCAGCCATTTTTCGAGCTGTATTTGGACAATTTATTAAGTTTAGAATTTTACTTCTCAATTTACTCATTGCATCACAACACAGTCACATTTTCTCAGGTGTGTATATATTGAGCGGAGCAGAGGACTTTTCATGACAATCGATTTTTTAAAATGTATTTCAAAGAAGTAATAAATTAGTCGTCATTTCAGGTGAAACGAATTTTTTTCACTACTCAATAACTTCCGAAGTTTCAACTATAGACAATATTTTCTACATTAATAATAAGCCTATTGAAAACTTGTTTTAAATTCCTTTGTATTCACAGAAAAGGCCCCTGCAATCAAAGCACTCCAGTCTCTCATCAGTTCTTTGCCCCGTTTCCTTTATTTTACTACATCCACATGACATTATACCATATACAGCAATTTGTCTAGATTAAGGAACATTTCTTCCAACGAAAATTCTTAGATCAAATTATACTGCTTTCTTTCTCAATTTCTCAGTTTATCATCAATTTCTTGTCTCTTCTCCATTTCTGTACGTATGTATCTCCCTCCATCCTTCCAGCATGACAATGAAAAACTATTCATATTAAAAATTTCTATAATCATAATGCACCGAGATAGAAAGAGCAAAAGCAAACCGACAAACGCCAAATGGTTCACATACGGGCACAAATAAAAATTACCTCTCAATATTTGGGATGATTGGAAGCAGAAAGTGAATCGGTGGCTCGATGCGGATTGGCGAGCGAGAAAAAAAAACAACTGCTAAATTAAAACGGTCCGTTCTATGCAAATGTAATCCCATTTTAACTTAAATGAGGCAGGCCAGCTGCAAAGTACTTGTTGTTGTGGACAATTATACAGGGCTTTTGTAGCTACAGCAGCTGCTACAGTAGTAGTTGTTGTGAAAAGCGACGCCGCTGTCGAATTCAGTTCATTCGCTTATTCTCTCGTTCGAAACTGTTCTCCCAGAAACTAGTAAAATTTACAGTACAAAAGGTAATTGAATACTAGAAGTTTTCCAAGGTCTTTCACTTTCAACTGCCAATTTTCTGGTTTACTCAAAAGCTGAATGAAGTGACTACGAATGATTGGTATAATAGCCTCGGTTGTTTAAAACAAGAAGCATTAAGCTTTATAAAGAATTTGTTTGCATTCCCTATAGCCGTCCTCCTTTCAGATGTTCTTTCCTTTATATGACTTTTCATTTCCTCATAATTACGTATTCTGTACACAGTTTTTAGGCAACTTTCGCGATGTATTACGTCAGCGTCGGAATAATTTAAGTATAGCTATTCTTCGTTGTATCAATATACTTTAAACATAATCTACGCTTTTTGAAGCGGAAGCATATAATATTATTTTTCTTTCACTTTTTATTTATGATATTGAGTCTGAAATAATAACTTAAATTGCTTACAAATTAACATATGAAATATATAATATATTATGAGAATATTTCCAAACTTCTGTTTCAAAAGTTCGGAAGTTATTTTTTTCTAATTTTATTTATAGTCACATCTATTTTCCTAGTATTCGGAGAACTAATGTTTTGTTAGCTGTAAGGCATGGAAATTAATTCATACCCTTGTGTCAGGATTCGAACCCGGGACTGTTGTAAAGCAGTTATGCTGACCCTGGAGGTCGGCTCTAAATTTATGTATGTTCGAAATATTTAAATTATTTGTAGAAGAGAATTCTTACTGATTTATTAAGGTAACAGAACCATAAATTTTATAGCCACACCCTGAAGATGGGGCCAATAAGTACCGAAACGAAGCGATGTTAACTAAAAACGATTTTCTGATTCTATATTTAATAACTAAAGGTCATTTCATTTGTAATTAAATATTTCTTGTACCTAATTACTGAAATATTTTAATAATATATAGTAAAAATTATCAGTACCTGTCGAAAGTTTCTGGATGTAATCCCAAACATAAATAAAATTTATAGGTAGACTGTTTGCTGTCTTTATATACTGAATCATCTTACGTTCCAATTCAACATATTATTATAACTTATACTTCACACAGTAGGATTTTTGTCATCGTTAATGTTAAAGTTTTATAATTTTAAGTTTCTCAGTAATTTTTTTATTGTCAAAACTCAAATTCCACATTTTTTTATCAGACATTCTCGAGTAGTTCCTCCAATTGAAGTTTACGGTTCTTTAAATATGTTCTTCGTCTCAGACTATCTGAACAGAAATCATTAAGTTTTTATTTGATCTCTTCAATCTCTATTTGTGAAATATTCAACACTATGAAGTTGTCATGGGTAATTAATCATATCAAAGTAGCGTATTATTATTTTTACACATGAATTGTTAATTATATATATATGAACTTCCCGTGTATATTATGAATTAAGAATACTAGGGACTCTGACAGGGTTAATTATTAATTGATACACATTACTTCATTGTCGTTCTTGTCCATCGTCATCACGTGGTTCGTGTTTTCACTCTGTGGACAACTCAGTTTCCATGATGGATCAGTTGAGAAACCAACGTACAATAGTAAGGATGATAGTTAATACTAAATCAACTTATTTAAGTTTCATTGTTTTTTAAATTGTTTATTAGATTACGGAACGTGATATTGATAAGCTAAATTCTCTATATTGGCTCTTAGGGAAAACCTTTAAGATCAATTACAACAATGTATGCGAATAGACAAATACACACTCAGGGAGATACTACTTTGTTCTCTGGCTTCTGAAGATATTTTTTTTCCGTCGTTCATCCATTCGATTTGGCTCTGTGAAGGATCCATTCATCAATCCAGGTCACATATGCTAAGCAGACACTCAGTGCGACCATTACGGCTTCCAACTTTCACATCGATCGCTTTCCCGGCTTTTACACCCCACCACACTCCACTTCTCCATCTCTTACTCCTCCAGAAAAGATAAAACTCGTTCATGATGGATAGTTTCTCAGTCGGTAAGCACTTCCAAATGTCAGGATTTTCACAAAGAGGGGTTTTTGGACAAAACAACCCGTTGAGAGGGAAAGGATACCCATGGACAAAGGACCCATAAGGGGGACTAAAAGAATGTAATTTTATCCTCTTAATGAATGTCAGGAGACTGAATTGAATTATAAGGAATATTCGTGAGAAAGTAATTAAAGACTATTCATCATTTATTTATACCTAAATACAAAAAAAAATATGTAAATAAATTTGATTTTGAATGTAAAACATTTATAACAGATAACAATGTGATGGTAGGCTAAACGTTATAGTTTAACTTCTAATATTACACAGGAATAACACCCTTCATAGATCAAATTGAAATAGTAGGTTCGCTTTTGTAGCTTAGAAAAATAATTTGGAGAGACGTTGACCATCAGCTGAACGTTTTAACACAAGTGTCCCAGGAAGATTGGCATGCGAACCGTACTCAGTTTTTTTCTGATCGTAAAGAAGGTTATATAAAACTATAAAATTAAGCGAACAAAGGTATCTTGTAATCTTGGAGGAACCGCGAGTAGGTAGAAGAAATGAGAGTGGTTGTCAATCATAAGAGTCGTGCTTGTTGTTCCTGGCGTCTGTTTGAACAGAGAGTTGGGATAATATTATAGCACGGTTATTATTTTTTAGAAAATTCAAAAATATTTATACAGATACCGTAATTTAATACTGTAAAAGGTATATCGCTTAACAAAAGTTGTTGTCAGTAAATTAGAAATCACTGACGAAGTAGAAAAAATTAAGAATTTAGAGTAAAAGTCAGTGATTCGGTATACAACAACTTCCAAATAAAATCTAAGAGTGTCACAAAGGAGGCGCCCCTTGCAATCTTATTATATTTATTATGCACTGCTGATCTACCAAGCAGCCACTGGAACCTGCAATACTGCAATAAATAAAAATACTGTAATGCTAGCGAGACCTTAAAAATTACTAATACTTATCAAAGAGACAAATTCTTTACAAGTTAGGACTAAGATGGAAGGATGTCCCCGTGTTAATAAGATTAATATACCTTAGTCTACGTGAACAAAATGCCTTTGTAAAATAATATGGACAGTAGGCTCGTTTGGAAAGATCATCAAAGAGAAATTTAATGAAGCAGAAGTGAGATGTTAATTCATTTTGAATACAGTTATCGGAGTAGTCGAGCGTTTCTTAATTTCGAATATCTCATTATTAAAATTGTTTATTAATAGACTAACACTCCTACTTCGTATATACTCCCGTAATTTAGTAATGGGATGTAAGGGAGGCACTTGCGATTTGAGGAAGTTTTCATACTTGTAAAACCATTACCAAAATGGCTTAAGTCACATATTAAGTACTACTAGTATAATATTTTGTAAGATTTTTATAAAATAATCTACATAGCAATTTGTATTTAAAATAAAATAACTTTTCCTATAAGAATAAGTAAAATATATTACATTATATAAATTAATAAATTTAGTTCCTGACAAAAGAACGCAAGTATCTCAGAATTAAAGTAAATGTTAGTAGAGCACATAGTAATTTAAATGACAAAATTCTCTTGAACCATCTATGCTTTTATCTCCAGGGACAAAATAGTGTTCTATTCCAAACTGACCCACTACAATTTCAACGGTCCCTAAACCACAATTTATACATTGAGACCCCTCGTTCCTGTCAATCTCAGTTCATTGCACATTGTGCGCTTTATGGTTTCGGAAATGTCTACGTCAGCTCAGTTTGGTAATAAATAAATATTACTGAAATTGCCAGGAGAGTAGATTCTGCAAATGGCTTGTGTTTCATTTATAGAGGAGCACAATCCAGTGTCAAACTGGAAAATCTGTCCATCGCCCTCCGGGACTCCACTTCTGTTCCGTTCAAACACACGCAAACTAACTAACATACAAGCAACCATAGGCAAACGATATTTTGACGTAATGTTGCAATCCCACACACAAAGAGAGTCATAGAAAATTCATTCAAAGAGAAAAAAACAGTTGTGTGGGCGTCATCAGACTGTTGCAGGCAGGAAATATCCACTTGTAGTGTTGATCTGTTTTGTAATGACCATTCAATGCTAGTGATTGACGATTAAAGATTGAATGAATAATAATTTACATACACCAGAAACTGAAAATTAATGATTTCAATGTGTCTTCAATTGTTATATCAATTGATTCCAAAGTTTTGTTTAATTAAATATTTATTCGTCATTTGACATTAATTAACTATGGACATGGGAGTCGATACAATATTTGCGTCTCTTTTGCTATAATCAAATGATTTTGGCGAGTCCCTGATTTACTTTTTAATAGGGATGTAAATTAAAAAATGAGAATTGTTGTAAAGTGAAAGTATTTCAGTAAAGAGAAGCTACGTAGCAGACTGATAGTTACAGTATTTTTTAATTAATATGTATAGCGACTCAAATATTTTATTTGTCGTAAATTTGATTAAACATTCGTTTTATCGTTCTGCTAAGAAATTCAATTATTACTGCCAATTTCTTAAACAACAATCTAAATAGACGTTAAAACTACAAGATCCTAAACTATAATATTTTAGCGATGTGGTACGATTGTTTACTCCCTTTATAATTTCACCGACGAAAAATTTAAAAAATAATTAAAATTAGATCCAATATGCCCATCATCGTAAATTTTCCTGGCATTTAAAATAATGTTCTTTTAGTAAAAAAATGTGCCGACCCACCAGAGACTCGAGTCGGGGATTTCTCGGAAAATTTAATAAGACAAGTTTTCTTTCTAGACCATGTGAGCGAAGTGGATGGTGTTTTTTTTTCAGTGGAGAAAACCAAATATAAAAGCGAGAAAAAAGGATCTGCAGGATACGTCGTCATTTCAAACATTTTAAGTCATTAATATTACTTTTCCTCGTAGTATGTAACAAGGAAATCGGATTACGTGACTGGACGCGTCACAACAGCAAAAAGGCAGATACTATATTCCTGAAGGCAGGAATCATAGGAAAATAGACCAGAAGTATGTGGAAGAATATCTCAGAAAACCCCGCATTTTTTCCTTCATTACAATACGAGTGCTATGTAACTCAATTGATTTTTTAGTTATTCTAAAATCGCTATGGTTCGTTACAAACCTGAAATATAATTATCGTTTACCATTAAAAGCCTTTTGCATCAATAAAGAGAAAGTTATATTCAATTTTCAAAAAGAAAATGTAATTGTAACTTAAAATATTTTATGAACAAATTGATTCATATGATTCATCTGTTAATTATAAAACCAACTCAGTACCACTAGAATTATATTGGCCTACTGTCGTTTTCATAATTTATCAGGATATTTTGAATGGTAGTACCAAGTATAAAGCCACGGTTGAGCACTAAAAATTTTCGGATTAAAATAAAGGTGTTAAACTGTTTATTTTTTAAATGAATTGAATTATTTCTTATAATATTATAATTCACAGTTCAGCGTTTGATGATTTTCAGTATCATGCAAGTAACACTTTTTCTGCTGTATACATTCTTTAGGTTAATGAGCACATGTATGTCAAAACTTCATAACCATCTTCAAAGATAATTTATTTAATTAGTGGCCCTTTGATGTTCCTTGGCGTACCGGTTTGATCTTATTCACATACTTGTGTCTGAAATATCTGTTAAAAGTTGGTGAACTGACAGGATGGTGATAAATGGAGTCATATAAGACGCTAACAAGAAAGAGAAAACATTATTGCTGTTTTTTTACATTTTAATCCTTTCTGTTGCTACAAATATGTTGTGTTCCTCATTTCGCTTGTTGGCTACGAGCCAATGGACCCTTCTCCACTCTTTTAGCGCTTTTCTTGTTGTGCTGCGCTCTTTCTATGCCGAATGGACAACGAGGTAACAGCTGCATTCGGCACCAAGGAGGGAGGCGAAATTATATTAACAGCGGCTGAAAATGGGGATGAGGATGGGGATGGGTTGGACGGAGAGTCTAACTCAATATGCCGGCCGTTGTTGGCGAGGTTCTGTTGGAATTGCCGTTGTGTGTGTGAGAGGGGGATGGGGTAGTAAAAGTTCTCTCCGCACAAGACCACAGAAAAAAAGGCAGTCTAACTTGTCATTTATTACGGTTAAATTAATAATGAGCGCCAGTCAGCAAGAAAATATCTTAAAGGAATGGGAAGAGGAATAGAAATATTTTAACTTAATCACAGTTTGGCGTTGGAAAATGTAAGTCGGGTTATGAACCATAGACATATCTGAATGCACAATACAAAATAATATGAGCACCTGAGTTTACGCAAAACTTATTGATTCGTAAGGAGTTGGACCACCATTTCGTCTCAAAAGAAGAGCTGCAGATTGTCGCGGAATAGATTCGTAGTGTCTTAATAGTTTTCAATGGAATGTCTTCCCACTCGTGTAGTAAAACATCTGCCAATTTCTGAAACGACGTTGGAGGTGGAAATCAGTTCCTCACTTTCTGCTCTACTACTCCCCGTAACGGTTCAATGATGTTGAGGTCTGGCGGCTATGATGACATTCTGATGTTTTACCAACCACGCCTGAACCTTTTTGGCTTTGTGTATGGGCACATTATCATCTTTGAATATGGCAGTGTTTGACAGCAATATACTAATCATAGTAAGCACTTCATTGTTGATGATGTCGAGATATTCATTTGCAGTAATCGGACCACCTTAATACCACGATATAGCAGCGGAACCTCCCCGTGCTTGAGCGTAGGAAGCAGACAAGCCGGATCGTGTGCTTCTTTATGTGTTCTCCATAAATAAACCCGTTCGTTTGTAGGAAATGAAGTAAAAGATGATTCATCTGACTATACCACATTCTTACACTCATTCAGAATCCAGGTTTTATAATCGTGGCACCACTTCTTACGCAGCTTTGTGTTGCCTTCTGTTATGAAGGGTTTTGAAATAGCAGACCTTCCATTAATATTAGCTTTGTGAAGCTCCCGCCACACAGTTTTTGTCGAAACAGTATTGCTTCAGTGAGTATTGACTTCAGCAGTCACCTTTGCTGCGGAACTGTTATGTTGTCTGGTCACAATCTTTTTTAATGTTCGTCTGTTTCTATCAGTTAACTTCGGCTTTCGCCCACTATTCCTCTTCGCTGATGATATTTTACCATGTTTTGTGAATGTGGATACTGCAGCTCGGGAAACAGTAAACAGTTGAGCCGTTTTTAACACAGATGCTCCCGCTAACCGCGCACCAACTATTTGTCCTCTTTCGAAGTCTAATAGATCTCGCATTTCACCTAACACTAGAACAAAGTATATAGTATACTGTAAGATAACCTCAAAACGTGGCACATCAACTGGGTACTGCAGCCGCGTCGCAGAATTTACACGTCCACAGTGGTGCCAACCTGCAACAATCCGTAGCCTATTGCATGGTGTTCATATTATTTTGTCCAATTAATAATTAGTTTACCATCAACCGCCGTCCAACAACTATAAAATCTCCCAAAGATAAGGAGGATGTTCAAAATATAATTTAAAAATTAAATAGTACATAAAGTTGAGAATTTTGTTATCAACCGCTACACCAAAATAATCTCATCTCTCCCCACATCGTGGCTGCATCAGAAATGACATCGCGCTGTAAGACCATTTTCCCATCAGATGGCAGGTCTCCCATTAGGTGGAACGAATAAGTCGGACCGAAAGGTGGAATAAACCTGCACAAATTTTCAAAATTACATTAATATAATACAATACGGCGAAGTACAATCTTACGTATACTATCACATTTCGGTGAGAATTGCATTTATATTGATTTCTAAAATAATATCACCACTTAAAAATTATCCGACTTTCTTGAAGTACGTAACTATTGTGTTCAGTATTCGTATGCATGAAGCTCCGAAATGACTTTGAATCAATTGGTACTGGAAAAGAACCACATGTAAGGACGGAACGTAGTATTCGTCTATGTAGAATTATTATTTTTTCAATAAACAATAATTCTGATTATTTGGTCATTAGTATTTCAAATGACTATACATAATTAAAAAATATACATTCGGAAAAATTAAATTGTAAAACAGAATTAGAATGGGAATAATGGTAGTATGAAACCAGTTTCTTTATTCCAACAAATGATCCTTGTTAGACTACACGAGTATCACCCGTTAACAAATACATTCTATTTGCACAATTCTTTGATCCTGTATTGAAATGAGAAGCACGTTATCGAGGGTGCAGGGCGCCATCGTTGCCACGTTGGCGATGCAGATTCAATTATGCCAACCGAACAAAACTAACAGCTACCAATTGTTGCAGAGCACAGTGGATTCAGATGTTGACTTAATGTTATACGTTAACGACCGACTCTTGTCAGATGTATTGTTCGTTGATAATTGTTTATCGACTGAATGTTACAAAGTTACGCTGATTGTTCACGTCGTAGGAAACATCCCGGGGCGGACAATAAAATTTCTGCTGGTGTGCCTCTCTAGCTGAAGTCTCACACTAGACAATTTAATAAAATGTTAATAAAAATCCACGCCTTGTTAGAGTAAAATGTTAATTTTGTAGTAAATGATTTAAAAGTAGATGTATGTCAAGTCAGAAACAAATAAAAATATTTACATTTAAACACCTTTGTACTCTAACCGATTCATTTTTTTATTAAGTTAAACAAATTTCTTAGTTATTATACTCGAGAAACATTTTAGGAATGAAATGTACCAATTTACGGATATTTTAGCACGCTCATGATTTAACTGATGCCACTTTCTTGTTTTCTCATAAGTGTTTAACGACCTTTGAGTATGTCCATTTATTATACTCTTTTACTGTTTTACAACGACGTAAAACACTCGTCTCTCCAGCCTACAACATTATTTTTTTAATTAAATGTAAATATATATTTTAAATTCCATTATTCTTATAATTTAATGAATGTAATGAAATTCAACAAATTGTTACTTTATGAATACTTTTTTAAATACAGGTTATAACCTCAAATTATATACATTTAAAATGAAAAATTAATACTACTCTTGAAACCAAAATTAATATTTGTGTATCGTTTAAATTTTAAAAATTCAAAGAAAGCAACCAATTAACCTCAAATCCAATTGGGTTTGTAACATCATGTGTTGACAAAGAGATTATAATTGTTTTCGTTCACTAATTCAAATACATACCCGGGCAACGACGAGCACCCAGATAGTACAAATATAAATAATTTGTCGTTTTCTCGTTCGATGACAGTTTACTTACTGAATGTTTAAACAAACTGTTTGGGGGTTCGAGAAATCACACTGTTTTTAGTCTGTTGTTTGTTTCGTTTATGTCTTTCAAAGCAGATAATAGGGGCTCCATACTCGATCTCTCTCTCTCTCTCTCTATATATATATATATATGAATAAAATAATCTCAGAATTCCAATGCAATCCACTGTCCACCACCACAGAATCCTGGAAACCTGCTCGTTTGTAATATATATATATATAATATTCAAAAAAATGTCCTTTTTTTGGAAATAAAAACTTCGTTTCGCTTCGAATATTACGAATGTTATGATACATTATACAAGTTCAAGCTTCGGAGAAAATTCATTAAAGTCCGACCTGGAGAAAAAAATGCATATTTCGTGTGACAGTTAGACCACATTTTTAACATTTTAATAATGCAATATGGAAACCACTAGTGTTCATTGGGATACTCCACCCACATGAATCCGGGGATTTGGAAGGGGTGGTTCGCAATTACCGTAACCCACAGGAGCGGCCTGTATTGAAACTCTCCACGAAATTACCTGCCGGTAATTATACAGCAGGTAAGGGAGGGGGTGAGAGGTAGGGTGTCGACCAACAAACATCGATTTGTCTTTTTTTTTCAGAGCTGTTTTCATGTGTGAGCATATGTGGTCACACTTCACGTGTCCCAAATCACGACGTAAAACACTCGTCCCTCCGGCCCACAACTTTATTTTTGTTTTAATTCACGAAATGCGATGTGGTTCATTTATATATGTTTCGCCCACCCCACACGCCCCTCTACCCTGCACTCTACTGTGGTGAAGTCTGTTATTTTTAACAGTTTGCATTACGCTGTAAGCTTTCTGTCCTCCTATTAATTCCATGAGAGTGCTTCACAACTGGGTAGCCTCTGGAAGGGTTATTTATGCTTATAAAAGTTTTACCCAGGTTGCACTGTATTTGGGGAATAGGGGAGCGAGAGTGGTTCCCGTTAATTGGTCCCGTGATCTATTTAACATTTTTCTTTCATTATCGTTACTGAAATGGTATCAAGTAAACGTTCGTAGAGAGTAAGTAGAGTAAAAACACTATGAAAAAATATAGCTATGTAATATTGTTTGATATCCTGGTCTTTTTAAATCAGTATTCATAAGTGATAGAAAGTCCCTGTAAAATTAAAATTTCTTTGACAACATTTTCCTATTAATTAAATCCCATAATCATGTTTAAATCAGTCACAAATGCTTTTATTTCATTCAACTGTTTATTTATTTAGTGAATAAATAAAATTTACAGTATATCAATAATATTCTTTAGTTAAATGATGTACATAATATCAAAATATAAGAATATAACTGTAAAATGTGATACAAATAGTAATACATATAATTATGTATTGCGATAAATTACGATAAATTATATCGTAGTATTTCAAATGACTACACATAAGTAATTAAAAAATATACATTAGGAAAAATTAAATTGTAAAACAGAATTAGAATGGGAATACGATAAATTATCTTTAAAATCCTTTTAATAATATATTCTAATATACACAAAGAAATTTTTCGTTGATAATATTAACAGTCAATAATACTCAATACTATTGTCTCAGCAACACTTAAGTCGATTACGTAATACGTAAAAGACACATGAACACAGAATTTTTATTTAAATTTTACTGGAAGAATGCATTGATTCAGGAAATTAATTTGTAAGAAATTCTTTTGTTTATTAAATTTTCATTTACATGTATTACCATTTTTTGTATCATGACTACTTTAGGTTTTTATAACTCCATTACAATTGTTAATAACTAAATATGTTATCTTAATGAATGGACGTGCAACTAATGAAGTTTCAAAACAGAAACTAAATGTAGTTATTTTGCAATTTCGGATTCAATTCCTTTGCGAACTATTAAATTGTTTTTGAGGTATAGATATTGCATTCATTTATTCAATTGTTATCATATTATATTGATTATATATAAATTTTGTATTCTTACTTGTAATATTTTATATTCCTGAGTTACATAGGTATGATCAAGTAGTTAACCCACCGAAATTTTTGACAGACGTTTCAAATGAACTCTTACAGAATTCTAGAGTTATTTACTAACGATTATAAATGTCTACATAATTTTCTACAAATGTTAAATTTGGACTACGTTGTTGAATGCGATGCCTCTCCTGCAGATACAGCCATCAGCCACAGCCTGCGTTCAACCTTTGAAATGAATTTAATTATTGTTCTGTCACAAAGCAAACTCTACGGACTATGTACTTGCAGTTTAAATTAAAATCAACATTTTAATCTACTTCGCGCATTACATTTTCATGAATCAAATATTCTCAATGATTCGTATCTGGGTATAGCTAAAAAGTCAAAACGGTCAGTGCTTATATTCCACATTTAAAAAAATCATTTTTTATTACCAACCGTTGAGAAAAATGGTCATTTTTCATTATGAAATTTATAACCGATTATTTTTGTTGAAGATCAATACTGAGCTTCGCAATTAAAAATATCGTAAGCCTTGTCTGTTACTTCAAACAAGAAACATTATGAGACTATCGTTTATTTAGGAGGAAAAACTGCAGCAACGTATTCCCTTCAAAATTCCTAGTTTACTGTAATTAAAGCACAGCCGCTTCAATTTAACGGTCTGTTGAAAGCATCCGTGTCTCCAGAGTTTGCAGAAGATTGGTTGTGGGCAGTAAAAAGAAACAAAAAGAAAAAAACTGTAGGGGAAACTAAATAAACAACGAAAACTAGGTCAATTTAGACGAATTTGCATATTAAAAGAACTGAATAAAGCAGCATTAAGAGTGATACAAAAAAGGGGTTGCTGTATATTTTTATCTTAGAGATAGAGAGAAATAATGAGACCGGACAGTTCTAAACTAAGTTAAACGTAATTAGAAAAGTGTTTCGTGGTAATTATGTGAATTTCATAAAAAATTATGTCAATGGAAAAAGGCTTTCTTTTGAAGAAAGAATAAATTTGGCTTATAAGGTTTGAAGTATAAAATAGGAGAAGAGATGGCAAGTTGAAGAAGTTGAAGAATAAACGAAAATGTAGCATTATTTAAGGGTTAAAAAATTTAATATAAAATTTTGACAATTTGTTTTCATTTTACTATTGGTTGAGTTAATTATTCCATACTCACGGTGGCAATCTGAGATAATAATAAGCATTCATCGACGTCAAACAGAGAGCATCTGATAACTCCTCTCTCTATATACATTATTAATACAATTCCGAGAAGTTTAATATGGCGTTTAATATTATGGTGAGTACTGGATTACAAAAGCTTACCGAGACGGCTATTTTAACTGCTCCAATTTTGCAACATAAATATTTCAATACTCAAAGACTACAGCATAAGTAATTTTAAGGTTGTATTTATAACAAGAAGTTGAAACAAGCATTAGGGATTTGCATACGGACATATGTTTGAAGAAGTCAGTAATGGGGTGTTGCAGTTTAAGTTACTTATGATCCAGAAAAAAATCCAGACTAAAAAGCTGCTCTCAAAACGAGAAAATTGAATACGTCATAAATTCAAATACAATTCTCGGGTTTCAACCCGTGTAAAAGTTTGTTTCCACAACTTTTCGAAGGCAAGCTCCACCATCGTCGTCAGGTAGACTATAGTCCGACGATGGCGCAGCTTACCGTCGAAACGTTGTGGAAACAAACTTTTACCCTGGTTGAAACCCGAGAATTGTATTTGAATCAAATTTTCCGGGAAAGCCTTCGCTCTTTAGGTCATAATGGTTTAGAAGAATCGTTAAATCGATATACACCCGGGAAAAGAGTAAAATGGAAACGAAGTTATTAATTTCCGACACCGAAGCAGTGAGGTCGAGTCCTATTCTGTGTATCCTGCCTTTGGATACGAACCTCCCACCCCTGCCCTGTTAATATAAACTTCCTCTCTCTTTCTACAAACGAGAAATATTTTCTCTGTCTACATTTCACAATATGAATTCGTAAAGTCCTTTTGGAATGTGTTTTGTATCACACTAGGAAAACGAAGAACAAATATTGGTCCTACAATTCCGCGAACGGAGAACGTTTAATTTGATGTAGGAAAAAAGGAATGGAGTGAAAGTTCAAAATGGAGAGGAATAACAAACGAAATAATTTTCTGACCTTTCAATATTTATTCTAGTAGTTAAAGTTTTCCTTTCTCCATCATCTCAGTTGGTCAATTTTGCATGTTTATTTTAATTAATGTTAGGGACCTTTTGTGAATGAAAGTAAAAAGTAAATGAGAAATGTTCTGTATATTATTCATATAACTGCTTTAGTACGATACTTGTCTTTAATTAAAACATATGTTAACGTATTACCCCAATGTGATTACCCATACCCTAAGATACACTTACTGTATGATCGAGGATGTAAACAAAGCACCTTGGCAGTCCCTTCAACAGAAATATGTCCACTTGGTCACTACAATACTATAGTCCTTTTCAAATGGGATCCGATTTGACCTCGAAGCTGTTCTTTATAGATTAGTCTCACACGCCATATATATTAAACTGTAGCCCTTTTCAAATATGAGCGGATTTGACCTTGAAGCTGTTCCTTATAGATTAGTCTCACACGCCATATATATTAAACTATACCCCCCTTTTAAAATATGAGCGTATTTGACCTTGAAGCTGTTCCTTGAGGACTACTATCACACGCCCTACAATACTAAGGTAATAGTCCTTTTCAAATGGGAGACGATTTGACGTTGTAGCCGTTGTTACGGCGTTGTCACACATTATTGTTCCTACTTCTGAAGGAAGCTTTTGTTGACGGAAAAATGAGGCAATTTGACAATGTTTGTCTATTTCTATGTTCTCATTCGTTGACAGCTATAACGACTCCCAATTGAGAAGCGTTAATGTGAATATTTACAACAGACCTCAATAATTACTAACAGTTATGACATTTTTGCTGTTGGTAATATTTTTGTCTAACCGCTAGAGCAGGATTGTCTATTAAAACAATCATTTTACTTCATCTTTAGAAATTTCTTCAAAATATAAATTATTTCAATATTATCTTTGCACTTTCAATTAGGTTCATCAATATGTATTCAATAAATTACAGCAATTAAGCTCACGGTTATTTTATTGATTTTAAGTATTTAAAAATCTTATTCAAATTATTTTGGTGAGTCGCAGAGATGTCTATGGGAGTTTCTCTTGCAGAGATTTCCCCCGTATTGAACGCGGTGATCACCTTTGAGAGATTTATGTTTTGTTTTTTCAAGGTTCTCACATGCGCCGGCTCATCCATCTATTTTAGAAGGTGTATGTACTACGGTCGTAGACCTTGGGCATACTTTTAAAGTTATCCGCTGATCCCATTGGATCAGTCGGCTATCTGCCTCCAAAAACTGGTGGAGATGCGGAGAGGGGAATGCTGCGACACTACAGCAAATTCCTCTCCTGTCATTCAGAAGGGCGTGAGAAAAGTGCCCAATAGCCCGACCTATATGATGCAGGGTTTCTAGGGTTTTCCCTGCATCTCTTTCAGGTGGAACACCGGGTAAAATCCCTGTTACTCAAAAAATAATAATTTTTGTGGAATATGCAGCGCTATGTTGTTGAGGAAGGTTAGAAAAAGAGATTAAATATTCTGATTGAATAGCAAGGTTTTTGGTACTATTTAACAATTGTAATGAATGATTATGTTCCAATTTAAAAGTAAAATTTAAATTGGGTTGATAATAATATGTATTGCATCTGTGTATAATGTTTAGTATACCCTAGTGTCAGTTCTAGTGGCTTAGTCACAGTAGAGCACTGTGCGTGTGTGTTGGTGGAAATCAATTAAGGAAGCGTCAGATCGGACCACGAAGCATCAATTAGGGCCGGGTGTGGCCATCTCCCTTGTAGTGTCGAGTGTCCACCAGGAGGACGAGGACGCCCATCTCTGTTTGCCCTGTGATCGATATATTGGAGCAGACAGAGACGGTTATATGCGTCGTAACAGCTACTATACTACACTGTCGCATGAATGAGCTTGAGTATTGGACACAGATCGGTAATTAGAGCCACAGAGAGAGAGAGAGAGAGAGAGAGAGAGAGAGAGAGAGAGAGAGAGAGAGAGAGAGAGAGAGCAGGATGCATCACCAGTAAATTTTACCAAACAACGTGTGTGATGGCTCCTCATTTTTGTGTGACTTAAACGACAGTTACGTGTCTGATATTGAGTAGATTTAATTTATAATATGGGTTTCAAGAGTGTGTGATGAATCATATTATTTATTTAAACATCGTTGTCTGTCGCATACTGGACAACGAATCACTAATTGTTAATAAATTATAATAATACCCAGTGATTATTATTCATTTTTAACAATAAACTAAATTACAATTATTATTAAAAGAAGGCTTTCCTTTTAATATCATTAAATGTCTGATAATTAATTAATAGAATGTAAATAGTACATGATAAGCTATAAAATATTTAAATGTGATTAAAAGACAGTCAAAATACGATGATTGACTCAAATTTATACAAGATGGAATAAATTTAATAATATAATGTTTTCATTTAAGCAAAACATTTAGTTTCTTCTTATATTTGGAACTTGTTTGTGTGTTTATATCCAACAATGAGTGAAAATCATAATTCTTATTTTTTGACTCTACAACCCTTTCAGGTTCTTGGCCTTCCGGACTCTTATCTTACATGACACATTCCGAATTTCTAGTGAAATGTGGCCCATGTATCGAATTAATTATTAATCCCAGTCTCCGTGAGCATTACGTCACAAACATCAAAACCCATACCAGGATTCTAACCTATCTGTTGAGAGAAAGCGAAGCTAGCCAGAAGGTCCGTGAAAATTATAATTAATAGGTTAAAAATACAAATATAATTTAAAATGAGTGTCAAAATAAGCATCTTGTATAGCAAAGACATGCTCAAATTTATTCCAAATATCAAAAAATATCTATTTTTGGAATATACTTTTGAATTAAATATCAACATGTTTTTTTAATCCATTATTTTATACTTTATAATGAGTCAGATATTCAGTGATTACTTGCATATGAAATTCTGTTTTAACTATTAGCAATTGAAAGTTGTCTCAAAGGTGTATGAAATATATTAATATTACCGCCTTTCTGCTGTCATTTACATTTTGCTTAGTTTTACTACATTTGTTTCTTGTGTATATCTTTATTGGTTATGAATAATTTTTATCACGTATCTCAAACAATAGTAATGATTTTCCATGACGTGTAAAATTAATATGTTTAAATTCTCTGATATTTTTATAAAAACATGAAAAATTGTCCCAGAAATTTGTTACAAAAGGAAGAGGGAATAGTTAACTATTATGTGATGTTCAAATTATTTAGTTTTATTATAAAAGCATAGACAACAGATTTAGGTTTCTCGCAAGCAGATCAATATTAATTTTTAAAAGTTTTTTTATTATCCTGTGATACACTTCAGAATTTTGAACACAATGATTTAACCATAATTCTATACAATTCAGAGGGCTTATGAATGTCAATTGCATAAAATATCTTTTCGCCATGCTAATGTTAATGACAATCATCATTAACTGTTTTATAAAGCATCTTTTCCTTTGTTTATGCTTTATTGTCACTTCTAAAGAGAGTAACATAAAAAAATGGTCCCAAAGGAATATATTAAAAAGAGAAACTGACCCAGAATAGAACCTTGTGGCAAACCCCATATTTATTTGTCCAAACGAACATTTTCAAAATATTAACTATTTATGTATTACACTTGTTATCCTGTTACATGAGTTGAAGATGAACTTCTGTTTTAAAATTTTATAATGATTAAGACATTGATACAATTTGGACCATAAAACATAATTAATGTATAGACTTTTCGATTGACTGTTCCTAATATCAAACTCTGTTGAATTTTCGCCAATAGAAACCACATTGAGAGCCATTTAGATAACTTCATTTTCGAGTTATAATCACCACTCTCCAAACTTAGACAACACTGGCAACAGTGCAACTGGATGATAGGTTCGTAATTCACCATTAATATGATTATAAATTCACTGTCTTTAATGAATAATTAAAATATGTTGACAAATTTCCCATCACAATTTAACCATTTAGGTTTGTGCAACTTATAAAGCAAAATATAATTCACTTTACGCATTATACCAACAGATATGTTTTTTGTTGACTCGTAATTGAGAAATTAAAATTTGTTAATACCGTAAATGGCAGCTCACCTTTCTACGAAGCTGTCAGAGACAATCGGTGTTGTTAATTCCCGTAGTGATAATCAGAACATCGTGAATGCACTTGAAAGACGACCAAATAATTTTGTCGGATCATTTATTCTAGTTGTTTATTACAGCTTTCGTACAAAACAATTTTTTTTACTATACTCCTACTTTTACACTTTTTCTCACCCACGCCGATGCCTGAACAGCTTCATCACCCATACTTTCTTCAGGTTAAATGCATTTAATACAATTAATTTCTTTTATTAATCACTTATATACTGTACTGGAGACCAGAACTAACAAGATCAGCGTAAAATTATAAACTAATATGGCATTTGGTCATGGGCTTGCCTGAATCCAGCCTAGCATCTTTCAATTTCTGTATTTGTTTGTATATATATATATATATATATATATATATATGTTCGTATGAGCCTAATTGTAAAAATTAATGGGTGGTCTGAGATATTGTTCATTTCTGAATGGTGAGGGTAATGAGAAAAACGAGAGTAATTTACCTAATTCACGATACTTGTGACTTTCTTTCCCTTGCGTGTATGTCTGTATAATAATTTTGAAAGAAATTTTTAATTATGAAATTTAACGAGTTTAAGTATTTAAGTTAAGTTCTAAATTCAACCCCAATACTTTTTCCATACACACAAAACCTACTGCAGTCATGAAAATAATAGTGAAAAAAATGAATGAAATATCTAAAAGAGTACATTTCCTTCATTTAAGTGGAATACAGGAAAGTATATCAATTTAGTCATTATATAGTCTTGCACACGCGAGGTTCAACCCTGCGAACACACATAAACTGAGAGAGGAAGAATTCGCCGACTTTGTCATGAAACCGAGAAAATTGTAAGTACTTTAAGGGCGATAGCATCTCTGTATTTAGTTACTCGCAAGTAAATACCAAAGAAACCGACAGGAAAATTATTCCCCCCAAAAAAAACAACACTTTACGCTATAAACTATACCGCAAAATTTTCTGCAGTTTTAAATAGCGGAGAAAGAGAGTCTAGAAGGAAAATTCTGCATTGCGCCACTTTACAAATGCAAGGAAAAAACGAAAGGAAATAAATTTCTGCAGTAATTCACTCCTTAATTTTTGTAAGACTTAATGAAGTTAATTAAGAAAATGGAGGAATAATATAGTTGAACTAGTTCATTAAATGGAATTAATAAAATATTTACTGTTTACGTCAATTTGAAACAAATTTAATCAATCAATACAATCTGATATAATATGCAAACAGTGGTTCTATAATAATAACATAATTAATTACACAATTGCTGTCGATCCAACAGCATATACACAGGTACTATTAACATAGCAGATTAAGTGTGTATTTTAATATTTATTTAAAGTTGTATTATCTAACGAACACAAACAAAAATGAAGTATAATGAAATAAGAAAATATAAAATAATATTTGGAATAGAAAGAAAAATGGAGAAAAATAATACAAACAGAACAAAACATTAAGGCATAAAAGAAAAACTGTAATAATCAAAAGAAGTTTAAAATAAGCTAAGAAAGTAAAAGTAAAAGGAAAATAAAAATTAATTACAGACAGGTAAAGTCAAGGGAACAACAAGATGAAATTGTTTAAAGCTGGAATTGTTAATTAGAGAGAATCAGCAATCGTAATTCATATATTATTATATAAGGTTATATGATGCTTTTAAATTGATTGATAAAGGCATATTAAATTAAGGTATCCTATAATTTAGGTCAGGGATCCAACGCCGTTTGAGTCATCTGATGGCCTAGTGGGAGTTCGTTTAGCAAGGGATTGAACCATTAGGCTCAAAATTAATAATGAATAAAAAGAATACAGTAATGGGTGAAAAGAGATTATTTTTATTTATTTATGTTCACTTCCATTGTAGGTATGTGATTTGATGAACAGGTTATTCATCAGTCGATCGGAACTCTTGGCATTACAGTAGACAAAAGATGTATTAAAATCCTCCCACGCAGTCAAAAGGTTACAGTAGAACGAAATAAAATATAAAAGGTAGAAAAGTAATTTAGGGATCTAAATAATCGATTGGCGAAACAACTGATAAAGAAAATAATTTGGAGAAGGTAAAAATTATGAATAAAATCGCGGAAAGGAAAAGGAAATATTTGTTAATGAAAAAATGATAGAATAGAGAAAGAGATCAATGAATGATATAAATTGTAACTTCTTTTGATTTATTATAATTCATTATGTGAATTTATTGCCAAATAATAACAATTATATTAATTTTAATAACAGGGTTCTTTATGCTTTAACCTTTATAATTTATATAATTTACTGAGTATGATATTTATAATTAATATTTTTATTTAAATCAACAAATAATATGCAATGAAGGTAATCTGTCGTTATCACTAAAGAAATAGTATCTCAAGTAGAGTGCGTGATGGTAATACCAGGTAGCAGTGGCATACTTTGGAAGGTGTCATACATACATTATCGTCTCCGTTGATAATTGTATTTTTGAATACTGTAATCCTCGGGAAACGTTTCTGTTGGCTACTTGGCGTGTTGCGTCCTCCGATATCCTTGAATTGGAATCGTTGACCAGTTTTATTTTGTCGATAGCTGAATTTACTGTTTGGTCAACAACGTACCATCCTCCTCGCAGGAATTTGGTCATCTTACAGTCCACTCACCACATTATATATGTGACTCCAGTTTACTTTACTCGTTGTAGTGACAACGAATTATTTGTACTGCTTGCACTAATATACTGTTCAACTGAACTGTTAGAGAAACACTTCCTCCTGGACTAACTCTTCTTCAACAGCAACTCAAACTGATGAAAATCGTACTCAAGTATGCCGAAAAAAGTCTATCTTAGGAATCCCGAGTAAAGTCAAACTTAAGAATGCCTTCTTGCTCTAGCTGTAGCTCCAGCCCAGGGGTACACTATTTTCACCCACTACTTATCTCCAATATTGCTAGGTTTCCATATCTTTGCCAATGATTTTTCAAATTTCCCTTCCTAGCCCACAAAGTGTCTTTTCCGAGGAAGGGGGACCTTGCCGAGTCGACTTCCTGGAATTTTTCTCCTCACTAATCCACTCACTACGTCCCAGTAATTTTTTTTTCTGTTTTGCCGATATTATTCCGTTGTTTCTAGTGCAGCTGCTGCCCACATTTAGCTAGAGGATTTCTCAGGGTTCCTTTTTTCCATCTTATAGCTTTTATAAAATACTTGCATAGTTACTAAATTGAAGTAAATTGGTGAAAATTAATATTATTTAGCATGTGATAGCTCGCGCACGTACGAATGCGTACAAATTAATAAAAATTGATCGTAGAAAAAAGTAGAAAGTAAAACATGAATCGAATTGTATTAAATATTTGCAATAAATTTGTTTATTTGGAATTCAATCAAGGCATTTAACGCTTACCGTCATAGTTTACTTACAAAGTTTTGCAAACATAAGTCATATGGTACCGGGATATGTTCTGTACAATGAAAACCTACGCAGAATTTGGGATTGTGCCTCAACGAAAGTTAACGAATATTAAATAAACATAACAAGATAATTCCGGTACTAACCATGGAAAATAAAAGTCAACCGGATTTATCACGTTCTTACGTGACGTAAAAATAATCCCCTATGCCTCTGTGGGTGTGATATGAGTTAGAGATATCGTGTTTATCGCACCATTTTCTCCGTTTCTAATATATAAATACGATAAACACGGATAGCTCGCCCTCCCTCCGCCCCCCCCTTTACGCTTCACCCCCAACCCCTACATTTCCAACCGATTTCATGCAAACGATCACGAACACGCACGCACAAAAATGAAATAAAACGGTCCAGTTCAACGAAAATTCAATCATCTCGAACAAAACTGAACAATATGCGAATATGCGTTTGAGGTCTGGGATGAGGTGGTGCTGAAAAACGGGGAGAAACTCACAAAATGGTCGATTGTGGTGAAAAAACGGTACTGAGAGGAATTTTAGGGGTGAGGGAGACAGAGAGAGAGATTGTTCTTGTAGCAAGAGAAGGCTGAGGAATTGTAGTCTGTTCGTTCCTTAACCGTTCACGTAGTTTTGTGATTAAATTAAATACAAAAGTACTACGAACTATTTTGCTTCAACAAACAGCGTCAAAAATGGAAACAAAAAAATATTTTCCAAATAAGTGAGTAAAATTTGCTTATTAGAAAAAAAACTATTTATCAACTGAGCATAACATGAAAAATGTTTTATATGAAAGTGTTTATATATAATAAAATAATCTGCCAAAATTAAACGATCTCCCTGTATAAGTTAAAGCTGTTAGTCTTCCTCCCACGGGGCTGTGTGAAACACGTTTTCTAGTTATATCAATAATAACAAAAATAATTTCCCTATAATTGAAAGTTGACCGTTGTTTTTGTAGTGTTATTTCTGGGTTTATAACGTGTAAAGTTTGTTTTGTAAAATAACAGAGTTTGAGAGCCATTTAATTTGTTTTAATTACAATCAACTGTTTTAACTCGGACAATTGTTTCCGACAACAACGTTTCGACGAAAAATCTCTACCTTCGTCGTGATGTTGACCTACCAAACATTCAACCATTCATAACGGTGTTATGGGAAACACTGGCTCTCTTGAAACCTGACAAACTAATTTAGAATTACAGACTTGATAGTTACATTTTATGAATAGCAAATGTTTTATAATGTTGGCGCTTTCAAAAGTAAACCTCAACCCGCATCATTCCCGGGAAGGATAATTTTTAAAATGAAAACCACTGAGCCGTAATAATTACGTTACGTAGTAATTAATTTTGTATCGGTCCTTTGTGCCATTAAATTACTTTTTTGCAAAATAATGAAATACGGTGTTTAATGAAAATTGAGAATCTCCGTTACGAAATTATTAAAAGACTATTTATTTCATGCATTAATAATTTGCCCTTATTTACAGTTTTAAATAATCTTAAATTGGTTATCTATATAGAGGAATTCCATTTTCGATTATTTATATTCTGTTATCATTTACACAATTGTCTATATCTCTTTCTACGGGTAAATCTTTCACGTTACTTTGACATGTAAGATTAGATTAAAAATTAACTGTAATTATCCCTCAAACATCGGATTCTTATTTTTAATTGAATACGATCGTCATTCAACATTTATTTAGTCTTCTTATGACGGGTTTGGACATTGACCATTGACGAACGATAAGACGGCTTAAGATACCAAGAGCTTAAGGGTTACAATAGTCTGTTTTAAATAAAGGTGTCAGGTGGTTTTCGCAAGGGATGTGACCTTGAATTAACAAATCACAACGTTTGAAATGATTAGTGGCAACAAAGCCTTCCTGACTGGAGAAAATTAGAACCCCATTTGAAATTTTAAATCAAAAGTACAGCCAACTAAAGTTACTTGAATTACAGCCTTACAAACCTAATTGAATTCTAGCGTCCCATACAATTTTACAAAAAATGTCTCCTAAAAAACCATAAATTTACATGAATTATAGCCGCAAAAACTAATTTTAACGAAATTTCGCCTAGCAATATAACCTTATATCGGATTTTACACATCTTGCATCGGCTACACGGCTTACCTTAATTATAGCCTCACAATCCTCATTTATCCCTAAATCAATAAATTGTATTGAATAACTATCAAAATATAAACTGACGTATTTAAACCTTTAAGCTCAAATACTTTGAAAAAGTTTCCCGCTTAATTTCTCTTATTAACGCAAAAAAACTTATATATTCGATTTTTTATCATGTTTAAGCTATGAGTTATGCTAAATACATAAAACAAAAGACCAAAAATAACTAAATTCGCCAAATCATCGCAAAAAGTTTCTTCTTATTAGTAGTGTCGTTAATTCATTGAAATTCTCAGACTTTGAAATTAAAAAACTACAAAATTCAAAGCACACAGAAACCTAAGAATTTGTACAGATCTAATTTATAAAATTGCCAACAAATCTATTAAATTGTAATGTTTTCTATCACCACGCAATATTTTGTAATGTTTGTGAAATAAAAGGCATCAATAAAACGCTAATCTACGTACTTACGTATTTAATAAATATTAATATTATACTTACTTTCATTTTTTTTCGTATCTTGTGTTCCTGGTGTTTGTTTATCCCGTCAAATCTGACAGTAGCATAAATTAAACGTGGCAGCCAAATTGCACCGAATTCAATATAGTATTGCGTTTGAATGCTCATTTAAGCATATTTTTTTAACCTATAATTCTTTCTAGGATTATGCTGAGAGTTTGTTAGCTCCACAGTGTTATTCGTTAGTATTATAAGAACTGTTGTGTTTAAATTTGTATAATTTCTCGTATTGGGTCCTGGAGCTTACTTGGCGAGAGCAACGAACCGGGGAGTTCCCGGGTTTGATTCCCAGGTGGGGTCGAGATTATTATTTTCTGACCTCATAAATTTATTTTCATTCCCTTTGGGTGAGCTTCAATTAGGAGAAATCTTCCTCACTTTAATTTGTATAAATAATTTCAACAAAATATGAAACATGCATTTTTTATTATATGGATTAAAAACGTGGATATAAAAGTCTAAAAGGGCAGAAGAGCATCTATATTTTTAAAAATGCACTGTGAACTCAGTAATTATCATTTCATTGTATCTGGATTTATAAAACAACGACGACATGGCAAAGAACAATTCTTTGAATGTTACATAGATACGAAATCAGACAGCAATTTCAAAGAGAAAGATAATACAATTAAACCAAAGCTCTTCCTCTCTCTGTCTCTCTGATGTTCTGCGTACCACGCTGCCTTCGTTGTTCTTCATACGCGTTTATTATTTCTTTTTTTTACAGTCTCCCTCAATGCGCGTGTCGGTGACGAGCGGAGAGCTGTTGAATTATAGAAAATTTCATCTTCAAAAACTGGAGAGGTGATTACTTTTTCAGCCAATGTGTTTATGTAACCGCAACTCCTCTCGCCTCACCTCGCACTTTTGGTCTTTAATTCATGAGTAACTACTATTCTTTCAGAGACTCTAGAAACTTCTGCTTTCATTTGTAACAGACGTGAATTTGTTTTCAATATTACCCCGTGTGTCGTTCTTTTTCAAATATAAATTTAAAATTACTTCACACAGTCGGAACTTATTTATGGTATTGTTTTAAATTAAAAATATATTTAATTTAAGATATATTTATTCAAAGAGAATGAAAGCTTAAATTTGCGGCTATGCGAGTGGATGAAGAAACACATATTTCTTACAATAAACTGTTAAAAATTCTCAATTAATGAGTTAATCAACCTCTTTTTATAATCTAAGTATTAAATATTACAACGTTTCGTCTCTCATTTGAGACTTCTTCAGGTAAAAATGTAGCTGTACATGGAAATTCACCTCATGACTCCTTCGGTTGAAATAAAATGAAATTTAAATACTGACAAAGAGGCTGATAAACTCATTTCGGCCGAAGGAGTCATGGAGTGAAGTTTCATGTACAGCTAAACTTTTGCCTGAAGAAGTCTCAAATGAAAGACGAAATATTGTAATATTTGAATTATAAAAATAGAGAAAAATAGACGAGAAGGGCGCTGCGGGAGTTTTCTCGCAGGCGCTTCAGCCCAGAGTGATCATGTCGGGAATGCCTCGCACTCTCTCTGGGTACTTTTTATCAAAGTTCTCATATGCCGAGACACCTTCACCTATTTTAGGAGGTATATGTACCGGGGTCAAAGACCTTGGGCATATGGCAAGAGCTGTCCGCTGATCCCATTGGATCAGTCGGCCAATTGCCTCCTGAAACTGGTGGAGACACGGAGAAGGGAATGCTGCGACCCCACAGCAAACTCGTCTCCCGTCATTCGGAAGGGCGTGAGAATAGTACCTAATGCCCGACCTACCTGATGCAGGTTTTCTAGGGTTTTCCCTGCATCTCTTTAGGTGAAACACCGGGTAGGATCCTTAAACCATAGCCCAGGGGCCCTAGTTAACCCTTGGCTACCTTGCTCTACCTTCCGCATCCCCCCTTTTCAATTCCCTTCCTATGCTATTAAAGGGGAGTTGCCTGTTTTAGGATCACCCTCATGTAGCCTGTTACTCCCCAAAAAATAGCCTGATTAACTCATTTAAGGGTTAACGCATAAGAAGTAAATTATATCACAACTGGCTAAAAGGATAGAGCGATGAAGGCTCCTGATCGTTGGAGAGAATCGTTAGCTTCACTGATTTTCTAAGGCAAATATATCTAATAGAATATTTATTTCTGATTACTATTGATGAAAATAATTTTTAAAATCTTTCTTGAGGGTCGTCTAGTGTTAATGCCTTAGTTTCCAGATTTTATATTGCTTATTTAATATATTTTCACACAATGTAAATCTAAAATCTAGTTGTAGCACGAGATATTAAGCAGAAGTTATAATTAATGTAAGCAATATTCTTTTTCTGCCCTTATTTTCCAAACCACAATCTCCAAGGTTAGGGATTTGTATTTATTACCGTAAGCGTTTCTTGATTGTTTTATGTATTCTAGTAAATCGGCTTTACATTCATGTGAAGGTCTAATAGATGGGTCTGAAGGAAGGGTTATGGTTGTTGTAAATTGTCACCGTGTATCGCCAAGTTAACTCTGTTCTCCGGGATAGTAGACCTAATAGGGGTTCTCCCTTTCACCTTAATTGTAATGTTATTTGTAAACTGAGGCAGGCGCCAGCCCAGGTCCAGGTCTGACTTCAACTTTAACACAGTTAACTTCGCTCTCTCCGTCTCACTCCCTTCTCGTTTGCTTCGCGTCGTGCAATATTGATGCTCTCCTCCTTAACTTGGTCCGGTTCTGGGCGGCACCTCGTCAAATGTGGATGGGAACTCAAACTTCGCTAGTATAAACCAGCAAGACTGCTTCTCTTCCTCTAGAGTAAACGCAGCGATATCCGCGGGGGCTTACAGCTTCGCCCTAAACTTCGTAGTCAAAAGCAAGGACGAGGTGTGGTGAAGGGTTGAGGTGTGTAACGATATTTGCTCAGTGTTGCCCGCCAAAGTACAGTTTAGCTTCGGTTTAATAGCGTGACCTCCACTCTAACATTCCCTGGAGAGCTCGGTTATGAGTAGGTAAATTGAACGTTTAGCTGTCTGAAATGCTCGGTTTCCTACCATACATCAATGTCTAGAAAGGACCATCAACATACATCGTAGGTGGCTATAATATAAAAATAAGACAGAATTTCTAAAAATTAGTAACAACGGATGCAATATTACAATATTCAATTTACACAATGATACATAGAAAAAACTTATTTTAATATGAATTAAAAAAATGAGAAACTAAACATTCTGATTAAGTTAATTTTAAATTTGTTTACAATGCAACTCTAGTCAAGAATTTCCACGAGAGATGAAGATTAATTTCCTGAAAACACACTACTTAAAAGAATATAGACATGGTCATGGTCACGAAGCTTCCCAAATCAACTAAATAACAACTGGGGCCTAATTTGACGAGAAAAACTGTGAGTTTATATAAATAAGAAACGGGTTACGTTGAAGGGGTAATGGCTGATGGGGAAAAGGACTAATGAAATTTGTATTAAAATATACAATGTTGAATTACAGTGTTAAATAAAGAGATCACTTTCAAACCTTCTTTTTGTGGTGTGGTTTCACGTATTCGATGAAAGGAGATAGTTGAATGTATCAAAAACTTTCGATCAGGGAACTTATATATGGACACTTAACCACTGTAATTGGTTGTTGCTGCAAAAAGTTTTAGCAAACTAAATTTCTTTAACTTCTTGACAGTCAGTTACGATTATTACTCAGTTCTGAAGTCAATTTTACCGCGATGCTAAAAAACAGAGAATGAGACGCTTTTCCTACATCACGGAGATTTGAGAATAATCCTGGTTCCGGCGGTTGGAAACACAGCTCTGAGCGACGACTATGTTCACTGATATCTGCTCGTTCGTAGGACAGGAGGCGTTGAAACGTGAATCGAGGCATAGTGAGCAATGCTACGGGTTTCCACAGTAAGCGACATCAAATCCACTGCATTTTCAAAATTCAAGTAAATACATCTCTTAAATTATGATTTTTATTTTCACTCCTGCAAAATCCATCACACCAAACACTGAAAATTTCTTCTTACTCCTGAATTCAAAATTTAAGGTATTTCAAAGTGATATTTACACCCAGATTTGTTATACTTTTGTGTTTCAAATAATCTCGGTTGGAATAGTTTGTTTGCGGTTTTAATATTATTAAATAAAGTTTGTTTAACTTAATAGACGTAGTTAATATTAAATATATTTTCAGACTGTAATGAGACAATATTTTAAGTTCTATACTGTTTCATGTAAACTTGTCATGGCATCTCTTTGCCCAGATAAGAACTAAATTTAAAGAGCTGTCTTTAATTTTTTGTATTAAATAATTTGTGGTATGTGCATATATTAATAACTTTTTATAATTTGGGAACTAAATCGCACCTTACTTCTCAAACTCTTTCACAGCCTAATGTTCTCAGGTGCTCATTTCAAGTTGATGATGATATATGTTTATATTTCTTTCAGAACCTCTAAAGTCGTTGTGAATGTTTTTGAATCCATGCGTAAAGCTTAGCGAATCCTTTGTGGCCTCCGAAGACGTGAAACTGTTCTTTCATATGAGTTTTGAAAGAGTAAGTAGTTCAAAAAGATGTGAAATAAAGCCATCGCTTTCCAGTCTCAAGTGAACACTAGGCATTAGTAAAAGTACGACGAACCATTACGTCATTCATAGTGGCGATGGCTTCTTGAGATTTGCCTCTTAAAGTTTTTCTGAAATGGAGGAGTTGAGGGGATATAGATAAATTCTGGAGATGGAGTGGAGAGACTTTCAGGGGAAAGTTTTAGTCTGTCTGTCCCGCTTTTTGCAACACGACGTCGAGGAGGAAAGAAACTTGTTATATAAGTTTTAAGCGGTCTGTGTGGCTGTATAGAGCTGTTGATCTCACTGCCGAAGCCAATGGACGGCTTTGTCAGTATCTTTTCTTTAAAGCTTCGTCAATAAATACCAAGGAGGTGAAGAAAGGATGTGCTGATTAGAGCATGATAAAGCAACCTTTACTTCGTATAGACCAGATGCGTCGTAGAAGCGCTGCTGTAGACGATGTCGGAATTGGTAGTATTAGAAGATTAGTTAATATATTGACATATCACTATTTATCCTTATCTATTCCGTGCAGTAGCGAACTGGGGGAGGAAGAGAACGACGAAGAGGCGTCTCACAAAAGTTAATGAAGTCTAACATCCCCCTTGCTTGTAGGCGTCGACGCCGTTGTCGTCCTCCTTTATTGGATTCAAACTTTTCTTTAAGACTAAATGCGTCTGTTTTTCCTCTCTTTCCTCTTTATTCATTCCTCCTAAATCCTACTTCCCAACGGTTAGCGCCGACGTCTACTCACCAATTTGAGCAGAATAAGACACTGTTCTGGTGTTAAATAATGACGTTTCTCTCTTCTTCATTATCACTTTCTCTACAATATCAATAATTGATTCCACTTTTACGATTATTTTTACTAAAATATGTTCAATGTATAATGTATATTCACCACCATAATTATCGTGATCTCTAATTGATTTTCTCATTTAACTTCTAATACCGTTACGGAATAAAAAATTGGCAATAAAAAACGTTTAAGAAAATTTATTATTGAAATGTAAGATTGTAAGTAAGCAGTTCTACTGATGTCAGTTCCAGTCCTACTTTAAAGTAAAAGAGTTTCAGTTTACGTTCTTGAAATTTGTTTCGTGCGTTGTCCTACTTGTCTTTTTCTTTAAATCTTGTTCTTTAAAGCCGCATAAACTAGCGACTAAGGTATGGAGAACTCTTGATCTGTAGTTTCAAAATGTGAAAACGCAGACACAATACCCATGTTGATGCCAGGATTCGAACCAGGACCTCTGTGATATGTTGCAGCAACGCTGACCACTACACCACGGGAGGTCGGCGACTTCCCATTCTTTTATTTCTTCTCCATTTATTCCGTAATATTTCTCATGTAATACAATGTTAAAAATCTGGGAAGAATATAAATACGACAGAAAATAACTGGAGATGGAACACTAAATGAGGCCGTCAGAGAGCGGATAGTGCAAGGCAGAAAAGCAATCTCGCTGTTTAATGGTATACTATTGGGTCAGGGGATTTCTAAAACAAATAATAATGCTATATATAATATCATAGTAAAAATTATAATAACTGAGAATATTCTATTAGCAACCGAAATGGACTACTGGGGGAGAGCTACAGAAAAATCAAAAAAAGAAAAATAATTAATAGCAAAATAAGGGAGATCATAGGAGTAGAACGATAGTAAATGACATCGAATCAAAACAACTCATCTAGATTGGTCGCGTGCAACGATTGCCCGAAAATATAATACCAAAGCAGATATTATTATGGACACTACGCGGCAAAAATAAAAGGAGGAGACCGAGAAGAAGTTGGTGAGACGCAATAGCTAAAGACATTAAAGATCTCTGGAAGAGAGAAGAGTGGACATTAGGCTTTGGAAAAGGCGTAGAACGTTATAAACCGATATATATATTTGTTAATTTAAATATGTTTCGAATGAAGTTAGATATTACCAGATTAGTTTTCCATACAGTTATTTTTATTCCTATCTTACTTTTCCTCCACCAAGTGGTCATTTGAATATTTGTGTTAGTACCTTCAAACATTTATATAATTATATTACCTGTAATTAAAAATAACTCCTAAGTTAAATAAAGAAAACTAAAGAAAGAGATAAAAAATTAATCTTGAGCATATGATCGGACGTTTCAGAGCAGAAGTGAAATTTGTAAAAATATATGTAATTTTGCACATGTAAATTTCATAATTGTTTTACGTTTCAGCATCAATTATTTGCCATAGAACTATCAAATCTGTATAATAATTCAACAATAGCTTCAAACAATTTTCATACCGAGGATAATTTTTTTGTAGTTATTAACCGAGAAAAATTGTTGAGCCTCTCTAAACGCACGAAATACAATGCAACCAACCTGAAATTCGGAGGAATTTATTCGTTTCGCCACGACACAGTTTAAAAAGAGTTTTTCCGCTTTACTTAACCGGTTCACAATACTCTAAGGAATTATCAGGTAACCAGACTGTGTAATAAAATCCCTCCATGCGAGTAGAGTTACTTGCTGGTCCATGAAGAGAAAATATTTTTAGTCCGATTTTTTTTTGTAGACCAAGTGAGGTTCATCTCCGAAAAGATGGGCGGGACTTGTCACGTTAAGCATTTTTATTATTCAGTTAAAAACAAATCAGAAAAAATGTCGGTCGAATAGATAATTGTGCGAGGAGGTGGAATATAAAGGGGTGAGAGAGAGAAAGGAGTGGAAGAAATTAAAACGGATTTAACGGCGTTTGCGAAATTGCACTAAATTTTATCAGTGCTGCTGATGCCACTGTTATACACACATACAGAAGAAAAGGAGAGATAGAGACGGAAAATTAATCGTAAGCGTTGATATGCGTTGGAGTTTCCGAAATCAGCGAGCTATTTAATCCCTGAAGCCCGCCACCGATATATGTATTATACAGAAAAAATAATGGCTCTCCCCATTGCTGAATATGTGACAGTGGAGAGAAACAGAATGAGCGGAAAAGAGAGGTTGTGTGTGTGTGAGAGAGAGACGAGTTAGAGTCTCGGTAATCGAACAGGAATCTGGACGCCGTGAAGTGGAACAGATAATGGTAACCAACCCAGTTTGGAGCGGTCATTAAACTTTATCAGCTATGAAATATGAATAGCGAGGGGAGGGGAAAGCAGACAGAGAGGTAAAAAATATGTACAAACACGCGAATCGAGAATAGAGATAACGAGCGTAAAACGTCCGTTTTGTGGCAAGTTTCTCATGGGTTGTGTGTTTCTATAGTTGGTGGGAAAAATGGGAATCGAAAGCGAAAAACTGTATCATCTGTTAGCAGTACGCATGTCAAAAAAGCGTTTATTCAAAAACACTTATTTTTTGTATTTAATAGTTTTCTAAGCTATGCATAATCATTACATACCTTAATGTAATTCATTTTTCATGGCATCGTTTCCACTATACGTAATTCAACGTGAATATAGCATTCTTTGCCACATTACAATCCCATTCTTTAGATTCAAGTCTGTAATAAACATATCTTAGCTAACAGGGATTTTCTGAATTAATGAATTAGAAATTTAATTACCAAATGAATTGATTATATATTTTTTTCAATTATTAATATATATTTAAATTCCAGTTTTCCAGGGCTGTGGTGGGTACTAAATAGTATGACCATAAAATATTTATGTATTGAATTAAAAATTGGTTAAAGCGTGGCATAAAAATGCAATGTTAGTGTTTGCTCAATATCCTTGGAATACTGATGACCTTAGGCAGTGGACTTCTATTGCTGATGATCGGGCTCAATCAGCGTTGTTGTCTGAAGTCCTGAGATTTCGCACAGTGAAATTTTTAGAGGATTTATAGTTAAATATTGCTCAGTTATTGTAGTTTCTCTGTGCATCAAGAAAAACATGAGCCTGCTTCAGAATTGGCATTACTTTAATGCAATCGTGACTCTCCCCAAACTCAAACGATGATCATACATGGGGTATATATTCATTCTTCGCCTGATAAGAAGATATGTTTCTCTAACAGCAACAAAGGTGAACACAAAATTTCTATCAATCGGATACACAGTATATTGAATTAACATCACATTCCAAAAACCCTTAATCTATTCGTCTTTACCTTCAAATAACACAATAATCGTTACATTAAACCATTCCTCCCACAGTTGGTCCCTTATATAACTTTATTTTCAAATATAATACTCTCGTCTCCACATGCAATGTTTTTAATAATTACAATTTTTATCCCATTAACACGTTTCTTATATGCAGTCCATGTGCCTCTAATCTATTTAAACAAAAAGGCAAGTTATGCTGTGTGCTCTGTTGCACTGCGAGTTATAATGTTTGTCGTTAGTCGTTCTCGTGAAATTTTGGGAGTTTATTGAAGTTGACCCCAAAGAAGCTTTTTGTCGATCTCTGGAAAAATTACGTTCTTTTCTTTCCCCTTTCATGCCAAAAATGATCCTACCCCAAAGACAAATAGAACTTGCAATAGGTAATATTATAACATCACGTATCCTGTCAAACGAGATTATTAAATTACTGTTTAACGTAAAACAATACTTAAATATATCTAAAATTTCATTAAGTATCTATACACTCAATTAGTTAATAATAATGCTAAATACAATTGATCATTGTGACTGCCGCACCAGACGAATATTTTTTGTAGCATATTTTCCTTCCCGGTGCGACATTCCTGGAAAAAATTAAAACGTTTTATAAATTAAATGTTACTTTAAGCTTTACAGATATATATTCATACTAATGACACTTTTTAACTTTTGTTGTCGTTATCAGTCCTAAGACTGGTCTGATGCAACCCTGAGAAAACCTTTACATTTCTTCTTTGTACGCCCATTGTCTCTGAGTTCATTATATGTAAGCGAATTCTCTCTAAACGTCTTCTCTGTACGCGTAATCTATGTACGCGACATCTTTTTACGCGCCTTCTCTTTATACGCGCTTTCTCCGTACGTGCTTTATCCGTATGCCATTGTATGTAAGTGCATTATCTCTTAGCGCCTTTTCTGTACTCGCCTTCTCTGTACACGCCTTTAATGTATGCGCCTTCGCGTTACGCGTATTCTCTGTAAGACCATTGTCTGTAAGTTCAATATGTGTAAGCGCATTATCTATAAACGTCTGGTATGTACACGCCTTCTTTATACGTGTCATCCCTGTACGCGCTTCCTCTATATTCTCCTTCTCCGTATGTGCCTTCTCTAGACGCTTATTGTCTGTAAGCGCATTTAATGTAAGGGCAATATAAGTAAGCGTTTTCTCTTTACGTGCCTTCTCTGTACACACCTTATCTGTACGCGCTTTATCTGTACGCGCCTCCTCCGTACGTGCCTTTACCGTATGTCCATTGTCTATAAGTTCATAAGCTCTTAGCGCCTTTTCTGTACGCCTTCAATGTATGCGCCTTCGCGTTACGCGTATTCTCTGTAACCGCCTTCTCTGTAAGACCATTGTCTGTAAGAACAATATCTTGGCGCCTTATCTATAAGCGCCTTGTATGTACACGCCTTCTTTATACGCGCTTCTCTGTACGCACCTTATCTGTACGCCCATTGTCTGTAAGCGTAATATAAGTAAGCGCCTTCTCTGTAAGCCATTATTTGTATGCCATTATCTGTACGCGCCATATCTGTTGCGAATTCTTGTACGCGATTCTCTGTATGCGCCTTATTTGTACGCGCCGTCTCTGTACTTGCCTTCGATGTACGCGCTTTCTCTTTGCGTACCTCCTATGTATGCGCTTCGCTCTTTTATACGGGTTTGAAAGCATAACTAAGTCAATCAATATGCTCCACTTTTGCCCTGTTATTTAAATATTATTTTTATAATAATATTACTATTTGTTACTCGTGATCTTTCACTGCCCTTTCTTATTCACTTTGTCCAATTCCTTTCAGAAGTTGGCAGAAAATTACTTACACATTGTTTAGTGATTTTATCTGAATATATTTAGTTTAAAACTCATTTTTCTACCTACATTGGCTTTTGTCCTTCCCAGTTGAGATTTTCATCAATTTATCACTAAGTTTGTCAGATTTGTTCCAATCATACTCAACCTAGAATATATTCGACAGTAGCATTTTTACCTCTCACAAACAAATTTCACGTCAAATGCTTTATTTTATTTTTTTAACAAATGAATATTAATTACGCATCTCTTTTTGCGAACAATTAATTAATTTGATTGACGCAATAAACAATACAGCCTTGTGTGACCCGTTATCTGTCCATTTAAAATTCCAAGCGAAGCTGAAAGGTCACAGGTGCTGCAATGTCTGTCATTCAGACAGAATGTTGACACATTAAATTAGCCTCCCCCCTCTCTGTCTCTGTCTCTGTCTCTCTCTGTTTGTTTGTTTTCCGAAATTATATAACATAATTATTTAGAGACGCGTAACAAATTTCTGTATTGACGAGCGTTTATAAAACTAAAATAATACATCATTATAATCCTGACATTTTCCGTGACGTAGTGGCGTTGGTATGGAAATATTTCTTAAATTAAAAACGTATAACTTTCGTTTCTGGCACTAATAAAATAAGTAAAAATAAATTTATGTAATTGAAGAAGTACTTTTCTGAAAGTTTTAAATTATCACAAATTTACAAACGGAAATGTGCTAATTTTTTTCTACGATTCTCTAAGAACAGTCGTAAAGCAATACGATAATCGCACTCACAAAGAACAGAAATAATGAGACCGTTTACTACACGAAACATCGGAACACGCTAAAAGGGAATCAGTTGGAATACGCAGAAAACGTTTGCGTGATGTAAGTAATAAA